>JARFJB010002152.1:502500-729767 GCA_036346205.1 Vesta saturnalis | reverse complement strand
TGGAGATCTGGCTAGGATAGGATTTGGGCGGATATAATTTATTAGAATCCTTTTTGTAGTATAATTAAAGCACTGAAAAATAAATGGTTTATTATTATTACGGATTAGAAACTACTTAAAGCTTTTGCCTATCTGTAAAAAAATAAAGAATTTTGTTGGACAACCACTATTTCTTCGCCTTGTATGTATTAGGGTTAAGGGTCTTTAATTAACCTGCCCTCTTTCAGATCAACGTTTCGACTCTATTTTAACTGTGACTATAGTCTTAATTGTACCTCGGTTTGAGGGCTTTAAAACAGGAAACCAAATAATACCATTTTTAAATTGTTATTGTGTTTCTGTGCTTACTACGCCCATGCATCCAAGTGCTTTCCGAAACAGCTGAGCTCTTGGTTATGTTAATAGGGTTCACGGTACACCACCCATTTTTAGCATCAATACCTTTGTGTGCGTGACAAGGTATGAACTAACATTAACGACTTGCTACCACTAATATTGATTTTGGAAACGAAATATTAAAAGGTAGTCAAACTATCGAAATTTTTTATTCTGTTGGGAGTAGTAACATATCAAAGTCATTCGTTAATTGTAAATTTCACTGTCTACTCAGCTCAAAGACAGTTGTAGAATAGAATTTATATAGACATCTTAACAAGGTGACTAACGAACAAGTGAATAATGGGCTACAATTATTAGATACAATTTTCACACCAATTTAACGAAATTTCAAACTTTTGAACAACTTGCATGTGTCACTAATAGTTTAATAATTAAATAAATGTATACTCAAAAAAAATGTCATAACTTCCTTTTAACTCCGTCGGTTTTAATAAGCTAAGTCTCGCTTGAGAGAGGCTTCTTGGTTGCTTCTAACAAAGTCTTAACATTGTCTGTTTAGTTTTTTTTTCCAGTCGGTAGAGTGCGTTTTTTGTGCCAGCCGCAAATTTTTGCAATTTTCTCAAAAATTTTAAACGTAAGGGTATAATTCTTTTTAACTGGCGAAAAAGTGCCTAAAAATAGAATTTGTTGAAAACCGTAAGTCGGTGCCTTCTTTCGTTGCAAAGATATGAATGAAAATAAATGTAAAAATGTTTTATTAGTTACGGAACTATAGAACACGTTTAACAGTTATCCATTATTAAATTTTACTAATTATGAAACTATCAAAACAATAGGAATAAAATTTGATATGTTAAATGTCCCCTGGTAGCGTATCTTTAATTTAGATCGTATAATAAAACCTACTTTTTAAACTAGTATATTGCATTACGAATTCCTTTTTATAATATTTGCGGCCCTAAAAAGAACCAATTTTATAGAAGAAAAATGTTGTACAGTGGCGTCAATACTTGTAACGTGTGAAAATCGATATCGTATCTTTTCGGGTCGATTTTATAATTTTCTCTCTCTTATTACTTATTACTGTTTGGAAAAAAACAAGACTAAACAGGTATCTGTGACTTGATATTTAGGATTGTTATTTAAGGACTACTCGTTACTTATTTCCCTAGCTTATTGATCCGAATCTGTATCTACTGCAGTTACTATGTACGTTTTAATTCATAATGGATTGAATTATTCCTTTATCGTCTTTAAATTTCTTATTTTATAAAATTTCTAAAGATAAGCCTGCTAGTTCCATCTATACGTGGGTTACGGTTAGCTTTAAATTCATACATTTTACAGATACCTGCTAGTTTCCTAAATCACCACTAGATGGTGATACCATTAAATAATTACATATTACCAAACATACTTTATTTAAATACATCTGTTTAACCGATTACAACCAAAAATTTGATAAGAAAGTTTTGTTGAATTCCTTGTTCGTACGGTGCGGTTTCTTAACGGCCATGTATTTAAAATACATTTTAGAAAATTTCTCTGTTTGCTGTTCTTCGGTGTGTAAATCACCATTTCTAGATGAGAATTGTTCAAGAAAATATTTCTTCATTTGTCGAAGTAGTATAGGCGCTATTAATGCGGATGTAAAAAATTTTTTACTTACACACACACACACACACACACACACACACACATGGTAAGTTAGCTCGGGTTTCTGCAATCTTCTTATGATTAGAATTTTTCTTTTAGGCTTAAAATACGATATTTAAATTAAAAGATTTATATTTAACCAGTTCGTGGTAAATTATCATCAAACACGTTTTCTCAAGATGATGGGTGTCCAGCACTTCTTCGACAAATGTCCGTCAATTTTTAAACAGAACATTTTCTGACAAATGGATAGGAAGGGATAGTTCACTTCCGAGGCCAAAGAGGTATTTATATTAAGAGAAAAACTTATAGCAAAAGTAGAAAAAACGTTTCAATTTCTGGGTCAACTGATCTGACGTGTTTGGATTATTATTTTTGGGGGAGGTTGAATGATATTCTTTATCTAACCAAAGCAACTACCAGGGAGAATATGGTAGAGCGAATAAGGAACGCCATTCGCCGTATTTCAATGGCAGACATAGAGACTCCTGTTTTGTGTACGCGTGATAGATTGATCAGGACGGACGATAATTTGAAGATTTGGGGCGTCATTAGTTCTTCAGTGCTAGCACCGTTGCACACCATTATTTTATAACATCGACCTTTTTGAGGGTCACAAATAATATAGAAGGGAAATTTCTAACGCCATATAACAATTTAAAAAATTCCGTTATAAATTAAAGATGCGCCCCCGTGTGACATTTAATATATTAAATTTTATTCCTATTGTTTTAATAGTTTAATAATTAATAAATTCTAATAATTAATGACTGTTAAATGTGTTCTCTAACTTTCTTACTTGTAAAATAAACTAAAAAACTAAACCGTAAATGTTAATACTTTATTAGAAGCACTCAACAAGCCTCTCCCAAATGAGACTCTGTTTATAAAGAAATTATGTCATTTTTTTCAAGCGAACATGAGAAAAACGCCAAAAAAAGAGAAAACGTATCTAGCTTACGTAGTTTACAATAAAACTATTTTGGACATATCTTGATAGTGCCGATTTAAGAGAAAAAGCCGATTTTTTAATTTGGTGTTTGCGTACGCCCCCTAGAGCTATCGCAGAAACTTGGAACAAATTTCCAGCAATTTCTCTCGGTCACTTTTAATATCAATATTTTTTTCCCGAAACTATGCGTTGCGTAGTTTCTCATACACAGCCGGCCTCCTTTATTAATAGGCCACTCGGTACATTCAAAATTGCAATTTTAACTATTGTTGCCGTAAACTAACAAAAAATGTGTCCTTACTTAAATTTTATTAGTTGTAATTAATATTTTATTAGAATAGTTAGTAATCTAGAATATTACAAATGAAGGTGAACTGCACAACTTCATAAAGATAAGTTTGACACCACATTCAGTATTGTACAATTTATTCTCTAAGCTCAATCGAAACCTGGTAACCATCTACTGGTTTAAGTACAAAGTCCATCTTCAGCTTTATATCTTGGATCTCTTTGTATTTTGTGGAAAATTTATATTTCCTCACAGCAGTTGCAACTAAAGCTTTCATTGCCATTAAAGCATATTTCGATCCTAAACAAAAATATTAAAATCTATGTACTCTATTCACTATTTACGTACCAACACAATTTCTTAAACCCCCCGAAAACGGTAACCAAGAGTAATGATGCCTTTTAGAAACATTTTCTGGTAAAAATCTGTCTGGATCAAATTTAAGAGGATCAGGCCAATGTTCTTCTTTCCGGTGTAAAGAAATTATTGGAATTACCACTGAACTATTAGCTGGTATCGTACAACTGTCTAAAAATTAGTTTATTTTATTAAAAGTATTTAATACCTCTAATTTCTTGCCTAATTTGATGTCACCAGTAATACTCCTTCCAACTATAGGTGCAACAGGAAACGTTCTTAAAGTTTCCTTCAACACACGTTCCATATAGGTAAATTTGCATAGATCTGTGTGCTCAACAGATCTCTCCGGACCAAGAACACTCATCACTTCTTCATATATCTTTTCCTGTAGAACAATAAGTAAAAGTTACTATATTGATGGCGCAGTTGGTTAGCGCGGTACTATAGCAAACTACAGGTCATAGGTTCAAATCCTACTCGAGGTAAAATTTTTATTTATGTATTTAATAAAATTGATAGTAATTTTTAATTACATATTTACCTTTGAACTTATTCGTTGATAACAAATACTTATAATAATTAATATTAGTCAAGTTGCTTTGGTATGTGTGAATCCTTGCGACATTGCAGGCTCACATTCCATTAAAATAAGTAATTTGATTGTAATCTCATTATATTTAGAATTTACATAAGTTCTACATACATAAAGACAAAATTTACATCGATTAGGGATTGAATCTCGATGGTGCAGTTGGTTAGCGCGGTACTCTAGCAAAGTACAGGTCGTAGGTTCAAATCCTACTCGAGGTAAAATTTTTATTTATGTATTTAATAAAATTAATAATAATTTTTAATAAGTAAAAGTGTATATTTTTGGACTAATACATACCTGTATGTCGGGATACATTCCCAGTATGATAAAATTAAAACTGCTCGTTGAAGCCGTTGTATCACTCCCCTTTAAAAAATATTAAAAATTGTCTAACATAACTCATTCTTTGCACTGCAAGGACAAAAACATGCACCTTACTTCACAACTTTTGGGGGTAACGTACCACTTTTATCAATCGGAATCAAAACGTAGTATTTTTTCAATCCCTAGAGTTTATAAAACTACTGAAACTAGCTATTTATTTTATTTAACATTAACATCAGAAGATTGGAGTATAATCTTATATTCAAAAACTAAAGGATACAGAGTGCTCTCACGTGCCACATAAATTACATTAAGGATACCGAACACGTTTCCGAGACTAAGATGTCATTGTCAGTGGTTGGTGGTAAAGCTAAGCTAAAAACAATAAACGATGTAACGAAGCCAAAAAATTGCCATACGTTACGAAATAAGTAAGAATTACATATTACTTATAATTTGACTACAAGAAAAGGAAATAAATTTTAAGAGATTGAATAGTATTTAAACATATGTTTATGGTTGTATAATTTAATCCTTCCATGCCAGAAGAAGGTTATTACAAAAATATTGCAATTACAATTTCCAAGTACACAAACTCAACAAACAGCCTTATTAAGCATTATCTCGAATATCAGGATGCCGTGTAAAAAACTTAAAAAAATTTATCATATTCCGAAATGACCTCTCATCAATTTTAAGCTGGATAAGTAAAAGAATTCAAATAAATCGTCTCAGGTGCATATGTTTCGCAAACATTAAACAAAAGCACTCTAGCAAAGTACAGGTCGTAGGTTCAAAGCCTACTCGTGGTAAACTTTTCATTTATGTATTTAATAAAATTAATAATAATCTTTAATTAGCAAAAGTAGTAAAATCACAGTAACACAAATAATAAATTTAGATAATTACAGAACAAAAATTTAAAGCAACATCACTCTAGATTGAATAGAACCTGTTGATAAAATTTTAGATTAACTACCCGAGTGAATTAAAAATAGAGTAATTGTCGGATAGTTAGCATATATACAAAATTTTCTCTCAGCATACGATCAGCCATTTTACGCTGGAGAAATAAAAACGTAGTTGTGAGAAGCGCAAAGAAGCGTTATAAAACTGTCTAATAAAAACTCCCGCGTGAAATAATGTTTTTCTTTCCGCATTAATTCATGTTTAATAATTAAACTTAAATGTCGGGTGTGGACGTTATAGGGAAAATAATTCTAGTTTCACTTGTCTCGGGTTGAGTAACATACTAAAATCATAATCCATAAATTACCATAATTGAACATACAACTTTGTGTGTGCTTGGGTCCAGAAAAATTTGACAACTGTTCGAGTAAGACCTAAACGATTTTAATTTTTGTTTTAACTATTTCGGGGTATAACATGTGTGTGATCATTTGTTTTGCCAATTATGGCAGTCACACATTACTATTTCAAACTTAAATCTTGGCTCGTGTAACTTACATCGACATGTTAGAATAGTATATTCATTATGGTAACTTCGTTCTCCCCTCATGTATCAGACACAATCAATCACATACGTTAACCAGCAGGAAAAAATTCTTTTACTTAACTCATCTAGATTCTTTGTCAATCGTTCTAGTTTGGCTATTTGTAACCTGATATCCCCCTATGAATGGTTCCCTTGTTTCAATACTTCCATCAATGAATTGCAGGTGCTTGTAATACAGCATACACCAGACATCGAGAATTAAGATTCGAAGATTATAGGTTCGTGCCCTGTAGCGTTTCCAAATGTATCATACGTTTTTAGACTCCATGTTTATTACTGATATTTAAACCGCACACTTTTATATCTCGCACTATAAATTTTTAACGTTGCGTTTTATCACATACTTAACATTTTAGGAACCCTTTAAGAATTTATTTAGGAACAGTAGAAGACGGGTACCATCCCCTCCACTTTTTTACGTCATAAGCCCCGTGTTTTTGTCAGCCATTTTTTACGGCTTCTTTTCGGGAGCATTTTCAGCCCCTTGATGGAAGTTTCACCCTAATTTGGTTGTGTTAAGAGCTTTTTTACAATTCAGCCCCTGGAAGGTAGGCAAACGCGTACGCATACAATGATCAGAATGGAGGTCCTAAGAACAGCCCCTTTCACCTGATTAGTTTCATTGAGAATAAAAGAAGGTATTATACTGCAATCGATAAAGTGGACTTTTAGTAAAATTAAATTTTCCTTAAATAGCTACATTTCTTATTTATAAAATGACTATTGTAAAGAAGTGAGGGACACTAATTACTTAAATTAAAACTATGAGGATCTATTCAATTTAGTACGTTTAATTTGCTACTAAAAACTGAATTGCTTTATTTATTAACTTAATTCATTTACTGTCGGATTTAAGATGTATTTATACTTCAATTTTAGAGAAACGCCCGGGTTTCTCCAAACGACTTGACCTTTCTTTCTTTTAACTACTAAAATGCGTTTCATTTATTTGAGAAAAGAAAGCGCATTTTATCCAGAATTTCGATTACAAATTAGAGCTAGTTATTTGTTTATTTATTTACTTTGGAATGCGGATTCGATCCAGTTAAAATTAAGTTATTTTATTAGTTCTCTATAATTGATTGTCACTGCAATAATGTTTACCTGTTTGAGTTCAAGACGCTTCAAGGCGCTTTAAGCTCACTCTACAATTTTACGAGTTTTAACAAGCACATCTGGTATGAGTTTAAAAGAGCCGTAATTTTTTCGTAGAAATTCAACCCTACAGCAATCCCAAATGTTATTTACGCGCCTTTTTTTGTACACGTTAAAAAATTTTACTGTTTAGGTTATTGTCTGTCCATTATTAATATTAAAACCGCTGAGTCTAAAATATGTTCAAAAAGTCACCCGTACCGTACAGTAACTCTATTGATTTAGAAATTGTCAAATTAATCCGGACTTGCTTCACTAATCCAAGGTAGAAGCTGGAGCCATCACAAACACGTCTTATCGCTTTGACGACTTAAAACTGAAAAGTCTGGTGCAAGGGCCATTGGAAAAGAAGCTCTCAGAACGGGTGCTAATATTCTTGGTGACATCGTAGAGGATCGACCTGCTAAGGAATCGTTTCAAGAAAGATTTCATGAGGCAGGTAGAAGTCTTAAACGTAAAGTCGATGAGAAAATCGATAAAATGATGGAGGGTTCGGGCTATAAAATAGTACGTCTGGCCGATAATAACCAGTATCTACCGAAAGCTGTTGCCGCTAAGAACAAGAAACGTACTTGCGACGATATATTTTCAACATAATGGCTCAATCATGTGAATGCGTCAAGTCCGAATTGGATTTGTTGGCTTTACCGTCAACGCAGACAAGTATCGAGGGTGGTGCATGGATATTTTATAAACCCTTATCAACTCTTAGTGATGACGCCCCAATAGACCTTGTAGTGCCGAAAATGGAAACGATTACATAGATTTAAGTCAGACCATGTTGTACTTTACAGCTAAAGTTCTAAAGCAAGGTGATACAGCACTTACTGATGCGCATGTTGTAGTACCGGTAAACAAATGGATGCATTCGCTTTTCTCACAAGTGGAGGTTTACTTAAATCAGAAAATGGTGTCACAACCAAACAACACCTACGCCTACCGCTCATATATCGAAACGTTGCTAAATTATGGAAAGGAGGCCAAGAGTTCACATTTAGTTTGTACCTTATGCACAATAATACAGCTGCGCAGATGAATACACTGGAAAACGCAAATAACGGTTTCTCGAAACGTCAAGTACTTGCTGCGACCAGCAAACAAATCGAGATGATTGGTCACGTGCACTCGGATTTGTTTAATTAGGAAAAGTTTCTTATAAGCGGTGTTGCATTAAAGGCTAAATTTGTACAATTTAGTCCAATGGCGGCGCCCGCTTCAACTTACAAGACGCGAATTATTGAAGCTGGTTTACTGGTGAGACGTATGCGAATGAACCCCACCATTCTAATTGTACACGCTAAAGCTTTAGAAACAACTGCAGCAAAATATCCTGTTACAAGGACCGACGTAAAAGTATTAACTATACCTACAGGCATACAGCGAAAAACATTGGATAGTATCTTCCTTGGTCAGTTACCTAAACGATGTATCGTAGGTTTTGGCGCAAATAAGCCTTCAACGGTAATTACCCCATAAATCCATTCAATTTTCATCACAGCATTATTAATTACATGTCGTTATATATTGACGGCCAAAAAATTCCTTCGAAGGCCTTACAACCAGACTTTACAGCTACTGGTTTATATGTAAAGGCATATCACACCTTATTCTCTGGTACGGGTAATCATTTTTTGAATGCAGGCAACGATATATCGAAAAGCGATTACCCCAACGGCTACTGTTTAATGTACTTCGACCTAACCCTTGACTTGTGTGAATTTAGTTAGAAATAGTTCCGTTCTCCTAGAAGTCGACTTTGAAGAAACTCTCGTAGAACCCGTCAACTGGTGTGCGCCTAATTCGATAACGTGATTGAGATCGATAAGCATCGGAATGTGGTCGTGGATTTCGCCTGTTAAAAGGGACAACAGCTCTATATCACAAACTGCAGTATCCAGCAGCAAGTGGAAGAAGCTGGACGCATACTTGAAGGTACAAGGATTCAGAGGTATTGATAACGAATTAATACCGAAATAAATTGCCGTGATTACAGATCATGGTTCGTTACTGCTAATTCTGATAAAGTCTCCTCGAGATTATTTTACATCAAAGCCCATGTCAAGACAGATAAGGCATTTAGAGGATAAGTATTGCGGATTGAAATGGCGGCCAGGGTATGTGCCATACAACGATTTCCAAGAGGACCTAATAAGAACTCTGCTGCTTTTTAACATAATTCACGTTAAGGGTAGTGAAAAACAACAGTTTTTAAGTTTCCTTGATAAACCAATACTAAAGCTTGGCGAGATTGGTTGTCCGTCGATTAAAAAATTTAAAAAGGAGGCGTATATTGTTTTAAACCATAAGATGGAGGAGCATATGTGTGCTCTGGAAACGCATTACTACTGCAAGACTGGGTGCATACCAACTCCAAAGATGTATGGGGTGCAAGTGTTGAAATGTTTGAAATCGGTCCCTAGCCACAAGAATGTGTTTCGATTTGTATGTACTTCTAAACAGCTACCGCGACACGCAGCTAAACCTTGTGCAAGTATTGTGAACACGGATCCAGCAAACAAACTAGGTCAGCACTACACTGCTATCTACATTGACGAGAATGGTAACGGGGAATATTATGACACCTTTGGACGACCCCCGATAGGTTACCATTTACGTTTCCTTGAGAAGAATTCTAGATGGTTCCGCTACAACAAAACGAAGCTGCAGGATTACCATTGGGATGTGTGTGTACTTCATACCATAATGTTCTTGTATTTTAGAACGAGAAATAATTTACCAATGCTTGATTTTGTAAATAAGTTTTTCACTACATGTTTAGTTATAAATGATTAGATATTCAAATTACTGTATAATACTTGTTTTTCAACAAGTTCCGTAACAAAAAAGAGGCGTGCATGATCAACGTCTATTGCAGAAAAATTTTCGGTGAAAAAAACCTGCAATCACAAGTATACTATACTCTGTTTTATCATGCTTATCTTTTAACATCAGGATAAGCCTATTTTGTTGTCTGTTAAATATTTACTAAAACCAACACGCGCATCGTGCATTAACAATAAAACTTTTGATGTATATCTAATTTATAGTGCCTAATTACCTGCTTACTTAATTGCTACTCATTTATTTATCTTAAACTAACTAGCTACGGAGCTTCGCTCCTCGCTATGGTCACAACGCACCACGATAACAGTTTACTATATTTATTTAAAGGTAAAATTTTCCTTAAAAAAATTTTTAGTTGTGAAAAAATGCTAAAATTATACTTTTATTTAGTTAGGTTAGAAAAATAAGTGGTCGTTACGAGGACATGTAAATGCTACGCATTTAAAATCATGCTAGAAGAACAACACGTTTTAGAGTACATCTGAAAGTAATTTGAATGTGGTTATTTTATTTTATCGAAAATGTATATTCTGTTTAAAATGGTATAGATGTAAAAATATAATTAGGATGGATATATTGTCGTTTTATTTCCATTGAATACTTGATTTGAATATAGTTAATATGCAATGTTGAAATAATATGAAGATTAGAAAAAGGAAATTCAAGTAGAACACAAGCACCTTGGCCGCCATCTTGGATTTTGACGTCACAAGACCTCCTACGTGGGAGACCGTATTTTCCTCCCCTATTGTTTCTTTTGGGCCTTTTTCAACCGATTGTCACCCTAATTTGGTTGTATTAAATTTTGACAGCCATGCCCTTTTACTTGCTCACGTGACATTTATTGGTCTTATTTGGGGTTCAGGATGATGGTTCTTTACATATTTAAACTTAGTTTAATAATTAAAGTCCTTTTGTCAGAAATTTTTTATCGACCTTGTTTATCGCCCATTACTTGAGAGGCATATTTAGGTCTTGAGTTTGATTGTTAGTTGGTTTTTTGAACTTTTGGTCTTGGGTTTAGCTGAAGACTAGGGTTACAACTATTTTGGTAATTATCTCGTAGACCATTTTGGTTTTCTTGGCCTGTACCCTGATTGGAGGAGCTAAGTCTGCATTCTGATTGGTAATTTGAAATTTTTAATAAGGGACCCTAATGCTAACTTGTAAGACATGTGTAGGGCTTTGCAACTTGTTCTAGGCCTTCTCCCTGGTTGAAATGGTATCCTAACCTTATGACAATTAATTGACCCTATCGTGGCCCCTTAGTGCAATTGTATGTGGGTTCTAACCTAATCTTCCAGGTTTGGCCCTCGCCTCCCTCATAAAAAATTTGTATTCTAATAAGGTGGCCCTAGCCTTGTAAGACAGGCCTTGTGTTAGGGTCTACGCCCCGGCCCCTTTGGGTTAAAATTGCTATCTAGCAGTATATTCTAAAAGTTCATGCATGTCCTTGTAATTGTTATGGCACAAAATTTGAATTCTAATAACAGGTCTCTAACACTAATTTATCTTAAGAACTTGCTCAGGCCTTGGAATTTAGATTTATAAACATAGCCCTAGGGCATGTATTAGAGTGTGGTTACAGAAACATGTTTGAGTAACGTTCGCCAGATCTTTGAGATGTCATGTCTCACATCTTACAAGAAACCAGCTTCCAATTCCAAAAATACTCGTTTGGTTTAACTTACATCTCACGCAAACACGTGTACAAATTACAAATAAACTCAAAACGCAAATACGGAACACACAAACCAAACACAAAACGAAAACACAAAACACGTAAATACGAAACACGCAAGTTCGAAACACGTAAACAAAAAACAAAACGAAAACACGCAAATACGAAAACATGCAAATACGCAAACACACAAACTGAAAACACGCAAAACCTGACCACACAAACTTGCAAACACGCAAAAACGAAAACACACAAAACTAAAATACACAAAACGAAAACACGCAAATACGAAAACACGCAAACAAAAAACACAAAACGAAAACACGCAAATACGAAAACATGCAAATACGAAAACACGCAAAATCTAACCACGCAAACTCGTACACACGAAAACACATAAAACAAAAACACGCAAAGCTGCAGAATGAATCAAGCCAAGGAGTTGGAGTCTATAAATAAAATAACTTTTCTTTATTTACATTTATTTATCCCTTATACCCAAATGGTAAAGTCTCAAAGTTTTCAATTCTTCGACGTTTAGAGTAACTTATTCTATACTGTTTGGATTCAGGTTTAGTTAATACATTACAGCACCTTTCTAACTTTTTCTATCATTATATACAAAAGAGTTTATATTGCTAAGCTACATATCCTTCATCCTTCAAAGTTTATAAACGTGAGTTTTATAGTTTACATGTTGATTTAATGATTTGAGCATGGTTAAAAAACATTATAACTGTAGTTTTCGGTCATAAACATTCTTTAACTTCCTTCGCCGTCGCCGCTCAACGGTCATCTGCAAGAACTACAAATTGGTTTCCAGTGCCGGGTTCTTACAAATATGACGCTGTCTGTATCATAATACAGAACACGGTGGACTATTTTCAGGTAACTATATAGTTTTAAACGTGCTAGCTGTCGTGAAAGCTATGGATACATTAACAGTTTTGAGAATCACCTTCACCTTCCGGTCTATCAAATTTAATTACTACATTATCATTAATATTACGGATTTTACCTGAACCAATGGATCCGTAAACAATTTGAAAAGTTCTTTGTTAATCAACCTTGCCCCAAAAGAATTTCATTAGTTTAGCCGTACCTTAAACCAGGATTTTCTTAATATTTGTTTCGTCTATTAACCTTTATCGTCATATTCCGTTATGTACAGGCTTCTCGACTTCTGACGTGCAATGGCTCACTGAACATTCCTGCTTAAGTTTCAGAAATTATCGATGTATCCACTAAACAACCCACTCTCGTTTTCCTATTCAAGTGGTTACCTCATACTCCCATATCCCAAAACATTTAACACTATAGTTTTTGTATTTAGCAACTCGAGTAAACGTTCCAACGAAACTCTTTCCCTTCCCATGTCGCTTCGTTTAGCTCAGCGCCACTACTATAACAAAACGTCATTTCATATTTAAGCGGGACATATTAGAGAGGCGCAACTCAACGTTTAACTGAACCCTTCACCGTGTCCAATGAAATGTTCTTACAATCTAAACCTACATGAATTGTTACCTACGTTTACATAGTTTTTTAATAATTAAGCACGTATATACATGATTTTTCTCGTTAAGCTCACACTCATGGTAGAGTTTGCTGGCATTAGTGCGTCTCGTGGGTTTAAAGGTTCGTCATCTTGACAACCTAGATTTGTATAAATTCCTCAACCATCGTTTGCAGCAATAGTCTTTTAAAATGATTCACGCATTTCCACTAGATTATATCCGAGCTCGCGTAAAATTAAGATCGTGCCACCGTGTTCTCGTTTCGCGCATGACTAACTATTACTTAGGGTCAATATTGGCCTGTTGCACATTCCTCAACCGTGCCAATATCATCACTTTGGAATGCTCACGTAGCCACTTATTGCCACTTTTGACTGTTTGTCGGTACGTCTATAGCCGCCTTTTGAATGAGCCCTGTGTTCCTTTGAGGAAAAGCCTACAAATTTACTCATGGGTTAGCAATTATAGCCTCCTGAAACGGATCTACTTTATTTTGGGTCGTGAAGGTGGTCCAGAAACTAATACAACCTTTAACAAGGATTTTAACATCCATTGGGCAGTACTTCAAAATCTCCTCACTCATCTTAAAAAACGTAATTACTCTGGGTCGTGTTCCAATCGAAATGTTTTTGACGCTCTTTCTTCGACATCTGATCCGCAGAATAATATTCAAGTGCAGGCAAAGGACCCTCATAATTCTGAGTTACGGATGTGTTGAAGAGAAATGGAAAATACCCCTTGGACTCGGGGAAATCGCGAGTTTACGGAAATGCCGAGAGTGGTGATGGGATAAAATTAAGGGGATCAATAAACCTGATATCGTCGCATAGAATGGAGATTAGTTTTAGACCATTGGTGATGACTTTGGGTTTCCATCGTTTATTATCAGCTAGCATGCATCTAAGCACCAAACATCCATCGTACCCCCTTCATGTTATGCGTAATGCAAGTAACTTTAAATTTTCGCGCTTTCTCGTTCAGGTACAGTCTATAATACCTATTAATGATAATATAGTAATTGTAAATTAGGATAGACCGGAAGGTGAATGTGATCCTCAAAAAAACTATTAATGTATCCATATCCGCTTACACGACAGCTCATGCACGTTTAGAACTATATAGTTACCTGGAAAAGCTAGACCGCCGTGTTCTGTATTATGATGCAGACAGCGTCATATTTTTCGCAAAACTCGGCGACTGGATACCAACTTGTGGAGATTTCCTTGGTCAGATGACCGACGATCTGGAGTCGAAGGAAGCTATATAACCGAATTTGTTAGTGCGGGACCGAAAAACTGCAGTTATAATCTGTTTTCAACCAGTCACGTGTTATAAACTTTGAAGCGATGAAGGATATGGTGCTTAGCAATAGTAAAGACTCTCTTTGTATATAATGATAGAAAAATAGTTAGAGACAGGTGCTACAATGTATTAACTAGACCTGAATCCAAACAGTATAGAATAAGTTACTCTAAACGTCGAAGAATTGAAAACTTTGACACTTTACTGTTTGGGTAAAGTGCGCTTGCGCGTGCACGTGTTCGTGCGCGTGTGCCCGTGCGTGTGCGTGCGCGTGTCCGTTTGCGTGTGCGTGTATGTGTGAGTAATTGAACATACAAATAAATCAGGTATAATTTTCGAATGTAAAGGTTCTGATCGCTATGATAGAGAATCTGCCCGAATAAAAACGCTAGGGTAGAAAATGATTTTTATATCACCTAATATTTAGACTTTAATGTATTTTTTGCAGCAGCAATATTTTAAAATATTTGTAAACACATTAATTAACACTTCACTTCACAATTCATATAAAATGAAGTTGTATAACTGTTTAATATAAAGTTTACCTAAATACAGTTTATATCATATAGGTGAAAATCTTTTAAATGTTATATTTGTAAATAACATTAAACATCGTTTGTATAAATTTATATAAGCTGTGAGCTCTAGCAGTTGCGATAAGGGAAAGGTAAATAAGAGTTGCAAGTAGGTGATAGAGATAATTAGGTTTGTATGTAATTACATTTCTACAATTACTTAATGATGGCAAAGTCAGTTTTATATCATACTATAGTCATAAGTTGAAAGACAGCAAAAGGGTTAAGTAAACTAGTTTATTAATTAATATTTCAATATGAATTAGTTTTTCAGTTCTCGAAACACAAGGTTATAATATTAGAATTCATTAGTCGTAAAGTATATACACATCTGAAGAAAGTATTGATTATTTTAATATATATTTTACTTGATATCGTTCACAAAAATGTCAATAAAGGTTTTAATGTGTTATTATAGGAGGAGGCTGTCCTAAACCAACCAATTCTGTATCAGCTTTAATCTACTCGATTTCTAGTCATTTGTTTAGTTAATTAGATAAAGGTGTGAATAGTACGCTATTTTTTAGTAAATTAACTAATAGCATTATGCGGTACGTACTTGTTGGTTTTAAACTTCGTAGTTATTGATTCTCATGTAATAATAAACCGTTAAAACCGTTTGTCTTTTATTTCCGTTATTTGGTATTTTGAACAGTGGCTGATTTTCAGCAAACAAGGTGTAATTAATTAAACTAAATCTGTATTTTTTAACTGTAAGTTGGTCTTCGTAAACTGTAAGGTGTGACCTGGCTTTTATTGAGATTGATTTAGTTGACTGATTGATCTGATTTATTGATTTGTTTGTTTGAAAGAGCCGACAGAGAGACGTGAATGATCAACCTCTATTGCAGAAAATGTTCATTAGTCTATACACCACTAGATGGCACCACAAACAAATCCTAATTAGTCCTACCGCTAAATGACGCTACCTTTATTACAGAAAAAATATTCATTAGTCCATACACCACTACATGACCCTACAAGTAAATTCACAGGTTCTTATAGCTGTTTTACAAGTTATCATTAGAGCCCCTTATTAGGAAATTTCAAATTTCCCAACGTAACCATTGCAGAGCCTTAAGTCTCCAATCAAAGCTCAGAAGCTGGGTAGGGCTAAGAACCAATCAGAAACTAATCAGGTGAAAGGGGCTGTCATTAGGATCTCCATTCAGAACATTGTGTGCGCACGCATTTGTCTACCTTCCAGGGGCTGAACTATAAAAAAATAGTGTGAAAATTCTATCAAGGGGAATAAAGTGGCCCCCGAAAAGAAGCCGTCAAAGAAATGGGCAACAAAAATACGCCTCCCACGTGGACGAGTAAAAAAGTGAAGGGAAAGGTACCCCAGTGGGCGGGGCTTGTGACGTAAAAAAAGTGGAGGGGGTGGTGCCCGTGTTTTAATAAGAACCATCAAAAAAGATGCGGCATTTTAAATTGTGCCGATTTTGTACAATTTCTTTTATAGAGCATACATGTAGTTCTGTCGAAGTAAAGAATTTAAAATTTAATACTTGATTCAAAAGATTATGTTGTAGTATTGCAGAGCGATAATTATGGCACAAGGTTTGAAAGCTTTTAGTCAGTATTAAAGGTTTATTACATTTCTAATTTCTTGGTTACTTAGTTTTAATCCCTTCAGTGCAAATAATAAATATGTACCACAAGGATAAGGTACACCTTGAACTTTCGCTTACACCTTACGCTCAACTTTCAATATCAGGATTCAAATTGCAACTGGTCCCTTGGTACACAATGTACAATTATACATACAGCGATCATGAACGTAGCGACCTCGTTCCTCAAGTCTTCATCAGTAAGATTTCCTCCTTCTTCTGAAAGTTCAATTAGTTTTTGGAGAAGGGTTTTTCTTGTTGATTCTGTAACACCGAGAAAAGTTTTTGTAAACATTTATACAATTTATGACTTATGTAAATAATTTATACAAAATTAATCAATGTCAAGTCTTGTCAATTAATTAATGAGTGTAAATAAAATTTCATCATCTATGCGTAAGCAATTTTAAGTTTTTAGCCATCGTAACAAATTAAAAATACCGTATTTTCGTTAGATCAAAAAAAAAAAATAAATTACATAAAGTATTAATAGTAATTAACGTATTAATAGGGGTAACCCAGTATTAACATAGGAGTATATTTTTACTACTCGAGCGAGCGCAACGAAGCGAGAGTGGTAAAAATAAGCGAGATTCGTTAAGACGGTTACCCCTCGAAATGCGTTTTAGTTTATCGTTCATTGAGGTAATAATTTTGAATTAATAATGAATTACTAAAAACTGAAAAATCGAAATCGTACTATCATGAAAATGTGTGACGTTGCTATAGTTTCTATTCTAAACAAAATAAAATCTTAAAATTAAAATGAAAACGCAAAACGAGTTTCTTGTTGTCCCGAATGAAATTAAAAAGATTGCCTGCCGCCTCCGCCATGGAGGAAATTGTCCCGTCGACATATAAAGTAAGATACGAAAGAAAATACTCCGTATTCAACGCTTGGAAAGGACAAACAGGCGTTAAAGGAGTAAATGAGGAAGTTATTCTGGCATAAGTCAAAGAGAAGGTGAAAGTTTCTATATCATTCCCCCTAATTAAATTTTCTTATATTAATTAATTTTTTAGTCTGGGAAATCGGCGCCGTCATCACTGTGGACTTATGTTTCTATATTGAAAAGAATGTTACAAACAAAATAAAATATAGATATTGCAAAATTTGGACTTGTTAACGAATTTTTGAAAAAAAAAAGGCAAGAAATCCTTGATGTTAAATGTAGATGATACCAAGAAATTTCTTCGAGAAACGCAAAATTCGATGTTCTTATTGATAAAGGTCCGTATTTGAGGGATTTTATTTTAGGTTTGAGAGTGTTTATTTTAGGTTGCTACTACTATGGGCTTCTTTAGAGGGTGTCGTCGCGATGAACATTACAAGGTGACGTTATCCTTATTGACAAATTGCCGGAGACAAAAACAATTCCACGTGTTTTCACTCTGGTAATGTAGAAAATGAGATTTCTTATTTGAATTTATATCGAAGTTATATTGCTCTAAGACTTAAATATGTGGACATCGAGAAACCATTTATTTTTCATCAGGAAAATGCAGAGCTCAACCAGTGGGTTTGAATAGTTTTTCAAAAATGCCTATGAAAATTGCTAGATATCTGGGACTGGAAAATTCACACTTATACAGGGTGTGGCGCGAAGAGTTTTGATTAAAGTTAAAATTACGAAGCTGTAGGTTTTAGATGACGCTGAGTTCAAATATAATATTGTCCTGAATGTGGCACTTCCTGATATACCGAAAGAAGAAGTCAACTTGGTTATTTTAAATGGAACCTAATATTTTTATTTTATTTTCGAATTCTACATGAAATTCTAGATAACATTTGTGCACAATGTCCTACACCAAAAATTAAGTATTTTCGATATATTTCAATTTCTTTTTAAATTTCGAAAAAATCCTTGTCCACATTGAATAACGATATCTCCATTAATAACGAAGCCAGTGACGTGAAATTGTAACCAATAAGCAGCAAGCGGCTGCCCGTGAACTCCATATATCCATCTAATTGATATTTCATACAGGGTGTTTTAAATTTAGTCGGCAACATGCACAATTTAAATCATTTATAAGTTGCTTACCTTAAATAGAACACCCTGTATTTTATTACATTTTCCGCTGTACTTTTTTAAGCCAATTCGTTTGGTATCAGTATTCCCTATACCTAAATCCAACCACTTTTGAGATATTTCATTATCTTAGTTAAAACATAACAACACTTAATTATTTCAACATTAGTAAAGGATAGGCCATGGCTGTCAAAGATTTGATAGTTAGAACGTTAATTGTTTATGTTGTTTTGACAGTTTTCATTACCAGTTTGTATTTGATAGTAAATAATGGCAAATGTAGGATTTACTAATGATGATTTTTTAAATCTTATTATCATTTACGGTGAGTGTAGTAGAATTGTTGAACGGACTTGCCGTGTTTTTGCAGAAAGATATCCAAATCGACCAAATGCAACTGGTGATATTGTAAGAAGATTTTTTAAAAACTGACGTCAGTTTGGTCAATTTAAGACAAAAATTAATAAAAATAAACCACTAGTGGACAGTGACATAAACGAAATTAATGTTTTGGGTTATTTTACGGCCTCTCCAAATGCCTCGATTAGAGATTGTGAGAGAGATCTTACTTTGTCGACGAGAACAATTCATCGCGTTTTAAAAAACACAAATGGAAACCATTTCCATATCATTTGGTGCAACACTTACAATTAGGTGATTTTCCTCGAAGGGTAGAATTCCGTGAATGGTTTTTAATGAAAACCCAAGAGGATGAAAACTTCATAAAAAAAGTTATATGGTGTGATGAAGCAAAGTTTAGCAAAAATGGAATATTTAATCGACATAATTTCCATTTTTGGTCTAATGAAAATCCACATGTTAGTAGAGAACGTTATTTCCAAGATAGTTGGAGTTTTAATGTTTTTTGTACAATAAAATACGATAAAATTTTAGCATTAAAATTTTATGATGAAAATTTAAATGATACAAGATACTGTCACGTTTTAGAAGAAGCCATACGACCGGCGTTACATACTTTAAAAAATGGAGAGGCGGCTTCAACTTGGTATCAGCAGGATGGATCACCTCCTCATAACTTTGGGCCTGTTGCTCAGCATCTTTACGACATGTTTGATGATAGATGGATTGCCAATCAGGGTCCGTTTCGTTGGCCAGCTCAGTCACTTAATTTGGCTCCTCTAGATTTCGGTATTTGGGGTAACATTGAAAATCAGGTATTTTCCAAACGTGTTACGACAAAGGCAGATATAATGCAGAGACTCCTACCATACCGACCATATTTCCAGAATTACAGACATAAAATAAAAGGACCGAGCTGGTAGGGTAGTGGTGACACGATCTGCTTAGCATTCGGGAGGTAATGGGTTCGATTCCCGTTACCGTTTACCTTGTATCAGGTTTTTTCAGGGGTTTTTCCTCATACACATGTAGCGGCATGGTCACTGCATATATGCACACCATGTGCGGCTACTTAGGCGCGATGCTGAGGTAGTATTTTCTTCTCAGAACACTAACTCCGTTCCTTCCGATCCTATCCTGACCACACCCATCCTTAATCCCACTATGCATATATACGTAATGTATGTATGTATGCGGGGAATCCATGATTGTGGCTGAAGGAGCTTGGAAAGCCCGAGCAGCCCGCCCTCCCCCTTGGGGAGGGAATGAAATACGTGGCCCTTTTCCCTTTCCAATGAAAAGGATTCATAAATGTTTAGAAGTAGATGGTGCTAATTTTGAACACTTATTATACAACTTTATTTGTTTAATATTACATTTAGTTATTTTTGTTTGTAAGTTATCTAATTAAATTAATACAAAATACCTAGTCGACGTTTTTAATGATATCCACAATTAATAATCCTTTCAGGCTATTGGTTACTTTTCAGAATTAATAACTTATGAAAAAATAACAAAATATCACCTTAAATAATTTAAATCATGGCCTACACTTTACTAATGTTGAAATAACTAAGTGTTGTTATGTTTTAACTAAGATAATGAAATATCTCAAAAGTGGTTGGATTTAGGTATAGGGAATGCTGATACCAAACGAATTGGCTTAAAAAAATACAGCAGAAAATGTAATAAAATACAGAGTGTTCTATTAAAAGTAAGCAACTCATAAATGATTTAAATTGTGCATGCTGGCGGCTAAGTTTAAAACACCCTGTATGAAACATCAATGAGATGGATATATGTAGTTAACGGGCAAGCGCTTGTTGCTCATTGGTTACAATTTCACGTCACTAGCTTCGTTATTAATGGAGATATTGTTATTCAATGTGGACTAGAATTTTTTCGAAATTTAAAAAAAAATCGAAATATCTCGAAAATACTTTATTTTTGGTATAGAACATTGCGTACAAATTTTATCTAGAATTTCATGTAGAATTCGAAAATAAAATAAAAAATATTAGGTTCCGTTTAAAATTACAAAGTTGATGTCCACTTCTGGTATAACCGGAAGTGTTACATTCAGGACAATATTATATTTGAACTCAGCTTCGTAATTTCAGATTTTTAACATAACTGTATCCACCATTACTTTTAATCAAAACTCTTCGCGTCACACCCTATATACTGGACATTGCTTCAGACGTTCCTCGGCAACGTCTCTAGCGAATTCAGGTGCTAAGATGACCACAATGAAGAGGCATCGAGATTGGCGTTTCACATTAGTGGCGGAGGCATATATAGCTGATGCAATCGAAAACAAAATCGACATTACAAAGAAAATCGGTATGGGGAAGGTTAAGGACGGCCCAGCAGAAAGTAGCATCAAAGAACCATTACAGCCAGCTGTTGATCAATCACTACAGTCAGTTTTCGATAAATTACCAATTTTTGGAGCTTCTTCTAGTAATTGCATTTTTAATTTTAATAATAATAGTAATTAGAATTAAACAAAATCAGTACAGCAAGCCCGTTCGTTTGCACTCACAATAGTCGGAACACTTTTTACAATTGCAAGGAATTACATGCACAAAGGCACGGTCGTAGCAAAAGTGAAAGGTGTGCCGTAACGGCTAGAAAGAATTAGGCCAGAAGCTCAATCGGTCGGTTAGGCGTTTGGGTGCGGGGGCGTGCGGTTGGCGTAAATACACAGAGAAACTAAAAGGGCGCCACTTGATTTATGTTTATATCGGCCTTATATCAAGGAAAGGGCTACTACACAGTAAGAGAGAGGAAACAGTTAAAAATATGGTAGAACACAGTCCAAGAAGGGAATAATAGGTTCGGTCAGGATATCGCTCCTACACCACAGTAGTAAAGAAAACAATTATTAGTAAAGTAACACAAATCTGTTTAATCGTTGTAGATATAATCGGTATTGAAAATAATAAACCCCAAAACTTAAATCTATTACAAATGGTTAACATAAACTCGCCAAAGGCATACTAGTGTGAATATCCCAACGTAGTGGGGATAGTAAATAAACAACGGGTATCGTAAATCTAGATAACTATTATTCAGTAAAACAACTCGAAAATATTTAAAGTTTCCGCAATTTGATAAAAATATTTTGTGATTAGTACCACACTTACCTTTTTTTAGTGCTTCAGTTAAATAAAATTAATGAAAGCAAAATTTTATTGAATCACAAATATAGTATAATGAAACGACGGTTTTTATACACAATGTAACATCCAGCGTTGAACCTAGAAACAATATACATAACCCAAAATAAATGCAAACTACAAAATGAAACCGTAGTTATAGGAAGAGCTCTCCTTACAACGGGAGTCTCGGTTTTAAATCAACCGAATTATAACCTGACTTACATATAAATAACCAAAATTATCAGCCAGATGTCTAGCATTGCATGAAAAGGTTTAAATCTGATAATACTTAATGAGTAAAACACAAAATAAAATAATGTAAAGGAAGATTTGCAAGCAACGCACATAAAAAGGATGGTCTGCTACTATTGTTAACCACAAAATTATAAGCATAAATTAGAATTTGCTTTAATGTTCACAACCGCTAAACCTTTACCCAACCAACAAAAAAATAATGTAAGAAAATTCCAGCTGAAGGTTAAAATATTCACATTCATGAGTCACTAATAGCTCCCTTATTTGTGATAACGTTTGTTAGAATGTAACAATTGGAGTTTAGATTAATACGTAGCAAATGAAAGAACACAAAGCGTAAATTTAACAATTTAATTTTGAGCAGTATTTACTCATTATGTGAATCACCCAGTATAAAGCGTTTTAATTTACAAACACATCAGTCTTTGGTTAGAATTCGGATCTCTATATAATTGCCTATATTAAATACAGAATCAGATGTACTTGACTACAGCTGATACAATTACATTCCCAAATTTAATTAGTAAAGTATTCTCAGTAAAGTACTGAAGAAACAATATAAAGGAAAAGTGAACACTTCAGTAACTACGAATAAGAGTAAATCTTAATAAAACCTAAGTAAACATTTTATACTTCCAGAAACGTAACCTCGGTGGATATAACCCCAAAGCAGTGTTATGTTTACAGCTGTAATTCGTTTAATAACGAACCGCTTATAAAGTAGGTCGAAGTTGCACTTAAAACAATTGTCTATCGATCCAGGGTACTGATATGTCGTCACGTAATAGGTATTCGGATGTTCCTATCCAGGTGTGAAGGAGTAGTTCATATACCGGTGGAACAATCCGTTATAGCATTGATTGAACTGAAGGGCGACGAAAGAACCACAATCACAATCAGGGAAAGAAACCTAGAGGAACCATTTTGTTTCAGCTTTCTCATTGCATACTAAATTGTTATTTTAATTTAGGTAGACTTAGAACACATGTAATTTATTAATGTAAAGGTTTAATCAGAGGTGAACCGTATAAAAAGAAAGAAACAGTTTAACTCAGCTCTTGATCCAATGAGAACAGTTTGTAAGGCATTTTTTAAATCCGTCGAAACAAGCACTACAAATATGCAATATCAAATTTAAATATGGCCAAGTATGTAAAACCAGTATCCATTGTATGTAATTTCCATGAAATTTTATTTTTCTAATAGACATTACAGAAAAATCTTAACCATCTCAAATTCCTTAAAAGTTTTTCTTAAAATGGCGTTCGTTACTCACACCAGAAATTAGAAAAGAAGAAGTCACATGCTTCTTTTTAACAAATCCTAAACATCGGCCTTATCACGTTTTAAATTTATTAGAAATTGAACGCAAATAGGTGTACTGTTGCCACGTTGTCTAATAAAATTGAAAATAAATACTCATACTGTTCCCAAATTGGAGTGTAAAGTGTGTTGCCTAACAACAGGCATAAGAATGTAAAAATCGTACTAACAAAAAATTCCGTTTCTCAAATTACACGTTACATGATTCTCTCTGCTGCAGGTAGAAGAGTGGTTGGTATAGGTTTCAGTGAATTGTCAATCAAACTCCATCCCCACTGACACTGATCTAAATCAAGCCATTTTTGGACTTGGTGATATACACGGAAGCTGTGTTGGGAAGCAGCAGCTGATGTTGAGGGTAGCGTGACCTAATCAAAATTAACTTACAGCCTTTTTTTAGCAGAGTGTTGGTGGTACATGTAAAATCTGTGCTCATCCAATGTTTTATTCTTTGTTTTACTACACAAAGCAATGATAAAGGTTTCTCCTGCTACTGCAATTTGGTCTTTGGTTGTATCTGTCATTGAAAACGCTCACTGCATATCTAAGTCGTTCTTCTTTTTTCAATAAATTTAGAGACTTTAGTTTCCCTTTTCTGAAATGACTGGATACGATACCACGTCCCGACACTGCATGAGAGAATATAAGGACATCTTTGTATTCTTGATGGATCTCCCGTTGTTTAGATATGCTGAACATACTCGCCCTTTTAGAACTAGATTGAGACCTAAATAAGCAAATGTTTTCAGTAGTGGATCTACATACTAGTAAGACTAAAATGTCTATATCCTGAGCAACAACAACTACTTTTTCACTATCTGTAGCACGTTTCTGAGCTACTATAGTGATTAGTACCTCAGCATCATCTGTTGCTTAATGTATTTCGTATCCATTAGAAGCTAAATGGCTGGAAAGCAAAGTGATGAGAACGTTTTTATTTTTTGAATTAGACAGAAAATCAGACTGGCTATGAATAACGTAAATATGTTCATTACATTGAACTTCAGGTACGATTTTTCTGTAGCGGAGCGTATGGGTTTCTCCTTTAGTTGTTGGGCAGTCTGAATACCCATCAAATACGATAACAGTATTTTGACCAAAGTGTAGAGCCACAAATGACTTGTAAGCGTCCACTACATCGCCATATACAGCAGGTTGAGTCCACAATACACAGTGTAACAGGTATCCTCCATCGACGATATAGACGCAATCCTGTTTGGGAATAATAGATTGCTCCTCTTCTTTGAAAGCAGTAACTAGGGAAGATTTTGTACCTTTTTTCATAGACGATTCGTTGAAAAGCGCAGTACGTCTTCGTGCCAATTCATATTTATAACACTCTTTTTCTTCTTCTGGATTGCTGTGTTAGCAAATGATCCTATTAAATAACTGTTGTACATTGATAGGAACTACTTTTCCTCTGACTGTAACT
Organism: Vesta saturnalis; assembly: GCA_036346205.1. Lineage (NCBI taxonomy): Eukaryota > Metazoa > Arthropoda > Insecta > Coleoptera > Lampyridae > Vesta > Vesta saturnalis. Next base: position 704,485 of record JARFJB010002152.1, on the reverse strand, counting down.
GATGAGGTGATAGATGGTAGTGGTACTACTCTTGCTTTTCTTGGAATAACTACTTCATGAAATGTTTTTCTCATTAATGTTGCCATGGAGTCTGTGCCTTTCTCAACAGCGAGATCACAGTACTGTCTTCGACAACACCAGAAGAAACACTGACTAGGTTACCTGATACTGTAAAAGGGTTATATTGTTTTATCCAATTCATAAATATATTACTGTGATTTGCGTCCTTTTTCATACAATCTTTATGTTGCTCTGATGTTTCAGTACATATACCTATAAAATCTTCAACTGATGTGGAAGTATCAGATGAAACAAGAGCACAAAAAATCCATTTCATGACAGTGTCATTACTGGAGCCTCGACCTCGGGTTAAATCCATTTTCATCGATCTCATTAGGGTTTGCTCAATATCCATGCCTGTCCATATACCTGACCATTCCTTATTTTGACGTCTTATCGTAACACAACCATCAGTGGTAAACTTTTCACACTCATCTGAAGACAACAATTTGAATATTATTCATTTATTGTAAATACAATTGAGCTAACTTTGCATAAAGTGTATAGCCAGCAGCATGGAACAAAGGCATCATCTCAGTAATTGTTGCAATGTGCAATATCCAATTACCTGTTTTCTCTGCTCTGATAAGCTTTCGCACCAGAAGGATTTGCTTAAGATACGTCACCCACAATTTAGCGGTTTTACTCTTAGACTCAACCTCATTACACTTGTTTTGAAAGCTTGGCGAAACTCTTGCAACTTATTGCTTTCTGCAGCTTCATTACAAGTCACTTCATGAGAGAACACCTTCGATCGAAGCGTTTTCAGTTCCTCATTCACACCAGTATCATCAGGGTCAATCATAAGCTGAACTAAAATAACACCTGTCAGAGTATGTGCTCGAACTGCATGTAAAAAGGAGTGACCTGTCATCATGTGGGGAATTGAGTTTTTAGCATACACTGTCTCCCACTGTTCGTCAATTCTGCTCCCTTATATTATATACCCAATTGACCCAAGGGGCGAAAACAATAAATGTAATCCACCAACCTTTACAATCACAGAGTATATCATTCTTGTCAGCGGACAAAACTATTTCAGAGCAGTTCATGTATCGTGGTTGATCGAGGGTTACTACAAAGATCGGCCTCGCTCTCTGCTTTCCTCAGCTGCGAAACTCATTGCTGATTATAAAGTTGACTTATAAAATTGAGCCATTGCAGATTGCATGAATCCATTCCAGAACGCCTGAGGCTTTTCGTTATTGCTATAATAAGCAGCCCAAAGCAAATCGCAAATCCGCATTGTCAAATACATATTCTGATTCATCAATTAATGGAGCCTAATGTACAGTAGCACAATTAAGGTAGGTTGATGCTTCTGCGTATGAAGAACACACACCAACCGAAAAAAATTTATTAAGTTCTTTGATCCATATCTCCTGCAGAGATAAACTGATATAGCAACATAAATTGTGGATTGAAATGACCGTGGCCTTCAAGTAGCAATGATCGCATGATTTAGTTTCACTTGTTTCCTACGTAGCCTTTTCGGATTTGCATTTTTTAGCTTCGTTACGTTCTCAGTAAACCACTTGAGTGTCTTTGGGATTACACTTTGGCCATCTTCTTCCAAGTTTCTGAACGAGGAATACTCATTTAGGTTATATAATCTGCCACGTATGTCATCTCTGATTATGGTCGCAGCAGCTTTAACAACACAAATATTTCAATGAAATATTTGTCGACAGAACTTCTAAAAGTAAAAATGCATTTCTTATTACACAAAGGTTTACACAATATTTTACTTTCATAACGTTGTTTCAGTAGGTGTTCCGTACTCTCAGAAATTTGTAACATAACATTTTTCAGTTCAGCGTGTACTGGCACTCATTGTTTTCATATAAAACAGAACAAAGCAACACTAGCACAATATTCAATCCTGGGCAGACCTCTTTCACTTGATTTAGTGGCTGTCTTGAATGGGTAAAGTAATATATATGATACCACGCTTCAGCGTACTGTGCATATTTGTCGTTTTACTTCATTTCCCCATTCGTCTTGTCGCTCACCACAGTACTTGTTGATATTTTCACACATACCATAAGTTGATACTTTACATACCATCCGTTGTCTAGTCTTTGGTGCCTTGGAGTTTGGCTGCTCAATCTCCTCCACACACAATACACAATGCGTTTTGAAATTGAACGGAGTGACATTACTTCGTAACGTAACTGGACCAGAATCTCTTTCTCCAAGTTCCGCTTTCGTGCCTTGATATTTTGCTTCGCAGTGTACCTCTTTCGGAAATTGACGTGGACTGTAATTTGTGTACTGGATGACAACATATGAATTCCGTAATTTCTTTTTCAATTAAAGAGCTTAGTCCTCTTTTTGTTTCAATGATTTCACCTCCTTGCAAACTTGAGTTAAATATAACACCGTTCTTGTCCTCCATTATTTTCTCTAATTTATTTTCACAATTTCACGTACATAAACACTTATGGTGCAAGTTTTACATAAAATACAGTTAGAAAGTGCAATTGAAGCTTAAGTAAATAGCAGCGCTCTGAAAAAGTGGTTGACCAGACAACATCAGCGTTTTTAGGAAAAGAAAAAGTAACAAAGCTTTCAATAGGCAAGTTGTTTCAAGAACACCAATAGTATACCACACATAACACTAACAAATATGTTAAAACAAAGAGATGATTCCAGAAAGAAATCAAAAATAGAATTTTAGTTACTGCAGTATACAATTTGAGTAACTCAACTTAAATAAACCAGATTTCCTTACATAATCTTGCATAATAAAGTTAATTAAGATCCAGCTAATAATATCTAATAGTTATAGGACCTGCTTTATTTCCTCCAGTTTAAGGTAAGTTCCGAATTATAATATTTTGATTGATTTACAAATGCATGCCTGACGATATCAATGCTCACATAAATTTTATCATCTAAAATATTTTCCAATTGGCAATCAAACTTCACTCCTTCATCAAACTGTAAGCAGAACTAGTAGTATCACAAAAATTGATGCTAAACATTGTACTTAAAGCTCCACAGCACCATATATTTTAGATTCAATACACATAACTTTAGTTATACCCTAGTTTTAATTGCATTAAGTAGACCGTATCCTCTTTATCCTTCAGCTGAACAAGTATTAAGCTAATACATTTCTTTCGGCCAGTAATTAAAGTCATCATGCTACCAAAATATTTTATTCATTACGCCATCGAGTGACAACAGCACTGTTTACCCATAACTGCTTAGACCTGGCTCTGCTATTTAGTATATACATTGACTTTTGTAATTTTTAGTTGGCATTGCGTATTTTACCTAGTTACGCTCGCATAATCTCTTGCATTATCTAAATTTATTAAATACCTGCATCCCTTGTTTTGTCTCAGGCCAGTGTCATTCTGGCGAAAAAACACAATACTAATCTGCTTTAAATACCTTGAAGGTGAATGTTTGGCAAATTTTTAAACTAAATAACGAACCAACATACCTATTTTGTTTATGGTGGAAAAGCGACATGTCTAATTTTCTTTCCATGGATAGAACGGTTTTCTGTTTTTTAAACTATTTTACTCACATAGGAGGATTCCTAACATACTAACATTAATTATGTTTGCATAATAACACTAAGGATGAGTCCAGCCAAGATTACATCAGAGTTGGGGATTTTAGAGTGAAATCACTACCACAAGGTTCACTTAAATAGTCGCACATAATGTACATGTGCGCAGTCATCATGCCACTATATTTACATAAAGAGAACCTCTTGGAAACAAATCATACAAGGTAAACGGTAACGAGAATAAAACCACGAATGCTAATTATAACGTGTAAGTTGTGAGCCACTAGCTCATTTAAATACGGGATAACTTATAATTATGGGATTTTTTCAAATTAATCATATGAGTACCTGGTAAATAATCCAAGATATTTTTGTTTTTTGATTAAATTTTATCTTTATATCTTCTTACTTTCTTGTCCATTTAAAAATAGTAGTATGAGGCACCTTGGCCGCCATCTTGGATTTTCTGGGGAAAACCCACCTTTCACTTTTTTATACGCCCACGTGGGAGACTGTATTTTCCACCCCTATGGTTTCTTTTCGGAGGTCTTCTTCAACCCCTAATTATGGCCGCCCACGTGTGAGAGCGTATTTTCCACCCTATGGTTTCTTTTCGAAGGCCCTTTTCATCCCTAATTATTTTTTTGCTTTTTACTCGCCCACGTGTAGGACATGTTTCTTCACCCCTATTTTATGGCCGCCACGTGTGAGCTGGTATTTTCTACCCCTACGGTTTCTTTTCGAGGGTCAACCCTTAATGGAGTATTTAACCCTAATTAGTACCTTTTTGACAACCATAACCCTTTGTACTTGCTCACGTGAGAGGTAGATGTAGGGGCTGCTCTTAGGCTTGGGGTTGGTCTTGGAAGTGGGGCTAGGTCTTGGAGTTGGGGTTGGTCTTAGGGTTATTTTTTGACGGTCATCTAATTAAGGTCCTTTTGGCTATATTAAGAGCAGTACGCCTGGAGGTTAGGCAAACGCACACGCATACAATGTTGAAAATTGCATAATTACCCTAATAAGATATTATTATTAAGATTATTGATCCTATTGTTTTAAAATGGTCATATGCTATTGGGTACGTTCGGATGATCTTTTACCTATAAGAGAAATTTATTTATATGTTGTATTTCTAATAAGGAGGTTCTTGTAAGACACGTGTAGGGCTTCGCAACTTGTTCTAGGGCCTTCGCCCTCTGGCTGGAGATCGTATGGGAACCCTAACCTTATAAGACAAGTGTAGAACTTAGCCCCTATCGTGGGCCCCATGGTGCAATTGTATGTAGGTTCTAACTTAGTATTTTCTACCCCTACGGTTTCTTTTCGAGGGTCAACCCTTAATGGAATATTTAACCCTAATTAGTACCTTTTTGACAACCATACCCCTTTGTACTTGCTCACGTAAGAGGCAGATGTAGGGGCTGGTCTTGGACTTGGGGTTGGTCTTGGAGCTGGGGCTAGGTCTTGGACTTGGGGTTAGTCTTGGGATTAAAATAACATAGAGGTGAAGCTAGCAAGTTAACGTGTTTTGCTGCTACACGAATCACAGTTTTGAAGATTCTGTTTATGTATTAGAAAACGTACTACAGTCTCGAAACAGAATGCAGATAAAATTGAAGGAAATGAGTACGGTACAACTTCTGCAAACGAACTGAAAGATTTGAAGAGTGTGCAGCATTCCCAGAGCCATGCTGCAACCAGTTAATTTAGGGATAACCTGATGTCCGTGTAATAATAGTGTCTGATAAAACCGTTAGGGGTTATTAGCTACTTTATGGGTTGTTACAATATAATCGTTCAAGGTGAAGACGATGAGGTGGATGTATCTCAAAATCTCGATGATGGTGATGCTCTCTATGAAATTTCAAATAAATTAGATTAGATTACGTCACTCTCATTTTAGATTAGAAATTTTAAATCATTTAGTTAACATTGCTATTAATCTCAACGGGTAACAATTTATATAACGTGAAGTACATGTGTGTGTGTGTGTGTGTGTGTGTGTGTGTGTTAGCAAAATTTTTAAAATATTTGTGTTTTGAAAGTAAAATAAGTACAACATAATTGCTAAATACGAGTAGCAATAATCAGGTTTTGTGTATTACTTTCTAAATTAGTTAATGATCGGAATGTAATAGCCATTTTATATCCAACCATTCACAAATCGTGTTTAGTGAGATTATAAAGATTACAAAAAATATTTCAGTTCAACATATGTTATCATTATTAGAACAACTGAAGGAAAAAGCACTTCTAAAGGTAAGCGTATTATTTTAATAATATATATATATATATATATATATATATATATATATATATATATATATATATATATATGTTTTTAGCTGATATTGCTAACAAAAATGTCGATAAAGATTTTTAAAATGTATTATTACTCACAGAGAAACAAACAATCTTAAGTAGATCCTCCAAAGTGGTATCTCTTGAGAACAAGGAGTATTGATGACCCGGTTACAGGTTACATCAGTGCTTTCCTGATATTACATTGTGAACATCTTTCTGTCATTCAGTTTACCTATTAATTCATCTGCAATATGGTTTGAAATTTTATTGAATCGATCAGATATGATATTGGAACATACACCCTCTGCCATACATGGTTTGATTGAAGCCTCCGCAATCGTGTTTTTCTAGATCGAGCTTCTGTTGCGTTTTCATTGTAGGTTTTTGTGTACCTGTGTGAAGGAGTCACTCCGGCTTTATGAACTTCTCTGTGTCTTTCAAAGGAACTAATGTTTTTATCCTGCAGATGCGGATGGTTGGCTTCAAGATATCGTTTAACCATTGCATGTACCAGGGAGGTGTTAGACAGAGTCTTGTTGCAAATAACACATTGTACATCCGGATTTTTAGCAATTCCTACAGGAATAAGTCCAAAGGACGAGTAGGATTCGTCATATTTCCTCTTTTTCGAAAAGTGCGCTCTTGGAGTTCAGCAATTTTGTTAGTTGGTGTGATTTGTAGGTCTTGCCCAGTAAGAGTCTTCTGTATTTAAGCCATAGGATAAAGAAACATCCATTTAAGTCAACAATGAAGAAGCTAATGTAATGTAGTGTGTAAATAGGTAAATTGACTGACTGACTGACTTTTGGAGCACAGGCCTTAAATAATGCTAGGTAAGTATAATAGTAGGTACAGAAAAACCAGCAGTAGGTTCTTACGAAAAATTTTCAGTACTCTGCTGGTGAAGGTAATGCGTACAATATCAATTGCTTGGTGACCCCTTTTGCCACTTGCCTGGCAAAAGTTTTGATCCAATTATCAAGTATAACTGAAATATATAAATTATAGTTTAAAAAAACTAAAAAACACGCTTGAAAATCAAACCGAATTAAAAAGTAGAAAATAATTTGCAAAATATCAGCTTGATACGGTGATCGTTATATGTAAGTACTATTCGTTAGTTTTTTCACACAAGATGTTACAGTTTAATATAGTTTATGGTCTGAAATGTTTTTTACCTGATATTGCTAACAAAAATGTCGATAAAGATTTTTAAAATGTATTATTACTCTTATAGGATGACGTTATAAGATCAGCTCTACAAATAGTTGGTACGTATTCGTGAATTTTAAACTTGTAGTTATTGTTAATTCATATTTGTTAATTAATAAAACCATTAAAACCTTTTCCTTTTATTGCCATTATATCAGTTTGATATTCTTAAAAACAAGTTAATTTAATTTAACTCTGTTATATATAAGTAATTATTACTTTCCAGTCTGTTTAATAGGGTTTTTATAACTGTTAATGAACACGTTACTATGAAACAATTTTGTGTGTGTGTGTATGTAATTGAACATGCAAATAAATCAGACATAATTTTCCGAATGTGTAGGTGGTGCCTGTTTAGAGAGAGATGATCTGCCTATACAAAGAGTAGCATTGCATTAGGGTAGAAATCATTTATTATTTCACGTCATATTTAATTTAGACTTTAATGTATTCAGCTTTGAACTGTAATCTGATCTCCGCAAACTATCAAACGTAATTTCGGTTGATTGATTGAGATTGATCTGGTGATCGAGCATGATTTGTTTGAGATTGATTGATTAATTAATTAATTGATTTATTTGAGTGTGTGAGAAAGATCCTAAAAAGAGAGAGGGAGAGAGAGAAACAAGATAGGGCAAGGGAGAGGTGTGCATTATCAACTTCTATTATAGAAAATGTTCATTAGTCTATACGCCACTAGATGGCACTAAAATCAATTTTAACTCAAAGGGGACAGGGCTTAAACCCTGATACAAGTCCTGTCTTACAAGGCTAGGGCCTCCTTATTATAATACAATTTTTTATGACGGCGCGAAGGCCTACAGCTGTAAGATTAAGTTAGAACCTACATACAATTGCACCATGGGGGCCATGATAGGGGCTAAGTTCTACACTTGTCTTATAAGGTTAGAGTTCCCATACCATCTCCAGCCAGGGGGCGAAGGCCCGAGAACAAGTTGCGAAGCCCTACACGTGTCTTACAAGAACCTCCTTATTAGAAATACAACGTATAAATAATTATTAATTTTATTAAATACATAAATAAAAAGTTTACCTCGAGTAGGATTTGAACCTACGACCTGTACTTTGCTAGAGTACCGCGCTAACCAACTGCGCCACCAAGGTTCAAGCCCCAATCGATGCAAATTTTGTCTTTATGTATGTAGAACTGATGTAAATTCTAAATACAATGAGATTACAATCAAATTACTTATATTAATGGAATGTGAGCCTGCAATGTCGCATAAATATAATAACGTATAAATAAATTTCTCGTATAGGTAAAACATCATCCGAACGTACCCAATAGCATATGACCATTTTAAAACAATAGGATCGATAATCTTAATAATAATATCTTATTAGTGTAATTATGCAATTTCCAACATTGTATGCGTGTGCGTTTGCCTAACCTCCAGGCGTATTGCTCTTAATATAGCCAAAAGGACCTTAATTAGATGACCGTCAAAAAATAACCCTAAGACCAACCCCAACTCCAAGACCTATCCCCAGTTCCAAGACCAACCCCAAGTCCAAGAGCAGCCCTACATCTGCCTCTCACGTGAGCAAGTACAGAAAAGGTATGGTTGTCAAAAAGGCTCTAATTAGGGTTGAAAATTCCATCAAGGGTTGACCCTCGAAAAGAAACTATAGGGGTAGAAAATACCAGCTCATGCGTGGCCGGCCATAATATAGGAGTGAAAAAACATGTCCTACACGTGGGCGAGTAAAAAACAAAAAATAATTAGGGATGAAAAGGGCCTTCGAAAAGAAACCATAGGGGTGAAAAATACGGTCTCCCACGTGGGCGTATAAAAAAGTAAAAGGTGGGTTTTCCCCAGAAAATAGAAGATGGCGGCCATGGTGCCTGATTACTACTAATAATGTTATTACATCTTTTATTTTGGCGCTCAACGTGAGCCCTAAGAAGTACACAAAACACAAGGATCAACAAAGTTAACTTTTTTTATCTGTTCTTGAGTATAGAGCAATACACACTGCCTCCCACTGTATAGTGTTATGGTTTCCGAAATATAATTTTTACAAGAATACCTGTTCTTCTACAAAAAACGCGGATGAACATAACTTTCAGTACCTACCTTAACCAAAATGACACAGAAAATAGAAGATGTATTACAAATAATTTTCATTACCTTGGAAGGCTTAATCAAACCCTATCCGCTAAAAAGCCTAACTATGCAGCAATTTTCATCTACTTTCCGTAAATGAAACTATTAATTATGGACTACTACAACCGTCTCAGCATATGCCTCATTGCCATTTGATAGTTGTCTTTATAAAAGGGTCAAGTTTATGACACACTTCAAAGAGCTGTTCCACCTGTTTGAAACAACATTAAAAATAAGGCTTATAAAGGCTCTCCTAACGGGTGATTAGTAAACCCACAAAATTAGTTGAATGATTTGTCTCTGGTGTAATTTCAACTAAATCAGTTTAATCTAGTGGAAATAAATTCAAGTTTAAGCAAAAACGGAATATTACGTTGGAATAGATATTAAGGTAAAATTGATGATTGCGCGCTAACTATTTCCAACTTCGTAACAAATTTGTATCATGTACAGCGTTAAATGTTAAATTTCACAATCGTAATCGTTTCATAAGAAAGATAATTTGAATTTTTAATACAAATAATAACGCCTTAAAGGAATGCTAACTACTGAGATGTAGTGAAAAAGGTTATAATCGAATCCAGACGCTGAGTGGAATTTTGTATAACGGGCACAATCAAAGGAGCGTAACCAAGCAGCCAGCCAGGTAATTCGTGGATTTCGTGTTCACGATATTTGTTAAACGCATTGGATTAGTGTAAATGTTGGTAAGTGTAAGACCATTAACTGTTAATTGAGTTGATGAGCCTATTTATACAGTTTCTGTTTTTGCAACGGAACGTTACAGAAGCGGACTCTACCACCGCAGAGCCCGCCCTAAGAAGGACTATTTTCTCAATTAAGTAGAATTCATTTACACCGATTCTTTCTCAAACACTTGACTACTCTGAAATTATTACAGTACATACTTTTTCACAATTTGTAGAGCCAGTTCAACACGGATTATTACACCATCCAAGAAAAAGTATCGTTTATAAAATGGTTCTACAGTGGAAATCCATTGAACAGTATCAGAGATTTATTTTTGGCGCTTTACACGAAATGCCAAATTCCTGTAAAGCTCATTGCATCGGCTCATTCATAACTTCGTAGAAGCAGGAAGTGTAGAAGTAATGCAAATGTAAGAGAAACGCCGAAGGAAGAAGAAACGACAATACGGAGAGAATGTCTTCAAAGGTCTGGCTAAGAAAAACAAGAATGTGAGTCTGAGACAAATTGACGAAACATTAAGAATACGCCATACCACTGCTCTAAGAATTCTGAAAAACCAAACACCAAGATGTAACTCATGCAAGTACCATACACAGCAAGAAATATTTGAGAAGACAGATTTCAGATAATGGAATTCTGTGAAAAAGTAATGCAATTTTGTGATAGTGATAGAAATAAATTTTGTGCCACGAACGCTGTTTACAATCAAAATCATAGGTACTGGAATGTAGGTAATTTACATTTAACTGATCAAAACCGCAGTCAGTACCGGCAAACAGTCAATGTTTGGGCATCGAAAAATCGTTTCATTCTTATTGAATGATCCCTCTCCACTGAGATTTATTGCAAACTTCAGTTGGACCACCTATAGAAGGTCTTAGAACAGACCATGACGTATGATTTCAACATGATGGCTGTCCTACCCACAATAGTTTGCTTGTGAGGAATTACTTGAATGATACGTTTCCCAAAAGTAAATTAGAAGGGGTAGTACTGTTCTTTTGCTAGCCCGATCGCCGGATCTCTCTCCAAATGATTTTCTTTTGTGGGGCCACCTACAGAATAAACTGTATAATAACCAGGAACAATATTTTGATTTGAATTCACTAAAAGGCGCTACACTTCGAGAAGGTAACACCATGTCTGCTTATCACCTAGCAAATGTCAGACGAGAATGTTACGACCGCTTAGGATCTTGTTCAGCCGTGAACGGCCGCTTATTTGGACATATGATTTACTTTATTACGAATTTGTAATTTTCTTATTTTGACAAATTCCAAATTAATTTCATGGCTAGAGTTGATTATAAATTTGTTGATTTTGCGGTGGTCTTTATTATTTCTAAGGTAAATGGTTACAAAATTTGAAAAACTATAGGTAATAATTCCAGTTTAATATTTTGAAAAATAGTATATTACATAACGAGACGGAAAGTGTTCCATTCCTGTCGAGAGAAGTATAGTTCTCGAGACAGGGGAACGGTACTTTTGCCGAGGTTTGTATAAGATTTTATTCACAATTAAAGAACAAGCAATATTATATAGTTCAAATCAAAAAAGGTTGGAACACTTCCATTACGACTTCTCGTTTAATAATGAGGTCGTGACAATGCGAATTTTAATTTTTACTTGAATGAGAAGCCATAAATTTTATGCTTACTATTTTTCCATTGGTTTTGTCGTTACTTGTTATCAATAATTAACATACCAAATATGCTTATTAAAGAAAACGTGTCATTTGGTTCCACCTATTGCTTGCGTTCACTCACCATCTACGCACGTGAGAAAAAATGGTTGCACACTCTTGACCCTTAATTAAAATTGGCAAGTTGTCAATTTGACATTGATAGTTTAAATCGAAAGTAGCTCCTCCACAGGTTCGAAGTGGTCCATTACTGACCTCTTCATCTCATTACTGTCTCCTTTTTTTGTTATTACTGATCGCTTAAAGTAAACCCGTAGAATCATCCACCTTTCAACCTTTAAAGGGTTAGAAAAGCGGTACGTTACAAACTAATTGTGAATAAAATATTTATTTTACCCAAGCGATATCGGAGCTCACGGAAAAATCAAAGATGTGTGCTCGATACCTTCGTAGTTTTCTCGACAAGAATAATCTGGATGAATTCGGTATTATCCAAATAACCGAACCGTCCATAAGACTCATTATGTAACTAGAATCGGAAAAAAACTGCCATTCCTGGAGGAACTTGTACACACGAACGACAGCACTTTCACGACGATTGTTTACTGGAAAGTTACGAGCACGGGGAGACACTTGCGTTACAACTTCAATCATCACATGAGTGTGAAGGTAGTGACGATGCGTGTACGATAGTGCTAAAACAATGTGCTCGAAGGAAAAAGACCTGAAAAAGGCGAAGAAAATTTTCCTAAAACACTCAAAGAAAACGAACCTTGATCTGACATCTAAATTAAACAGGGAAAGGGTAACCAAAAAAGAAGAACCTAAATACACAGCGATAATACCATGTAATACTAAGTACCTCAGACAAAAGAACGATAAGCAGCAAATACAATATGCGTATTGCCTTTAATTTTCAAAAACGCTCAGGGGAATACAAACCAAAACTAAACCACACAATGAAAATCAGAATTCCAAGAATTGTGTGTACAATCTACTATCTGCTCATGCGGCAGATCACACATAAGAGAGCGGTCGGCTACACAAAATTAGAACTTAAGAACATAAGAATAACATTCGCTAAGCCAAAACGGAAAGATCTAGAATCGGTGAAATGAATGGGGTAACGTACAGATAGTGGCAAAGGACGAGAACACAACTCGCCAAAACTCAAGCAAGCTACTTACATATTGGCAGAAAATCCAAAAATCCAAACTAGTTTAGAATGAAACCCATATAGATCTCAATAACACGCGATGAGTTTAGGCAATGGGTTACTGCGCAACCATGAAAAAGTTTATATATATATATATATATATATATATATATATATATATATATATATATATATATATGGAATTACTCAGTGGCTCAGTGGTGAAGGTGTCAGACTAGTAAGTTGAAAGCACCACTTCGAATCGTAGAGCAGTCAAGTGCTTAAGAAGAAATCAAAGTAATTGAATTTAATTCAAGTTCAAAAACAGTTCTTCTCAGGACTAAGCCTGATGACGATAGCAAAGGTCACTTCCGAATCGTCACGCTACATAAAGCTGTGAAAATAGGTCGACCAAATCAACTAATATAGGACCATACCCTGAGGAGAGATACAACATCATGAGGGCCAATGTTATCAAGAACATCTCAAGGAACAGGTTATTCAAGCCGTCCTTAAATCGGCTCACAGATATATTAAGCTTACAAGGTGTGATGGAATTCCTAAAGATGAGGTTCTCACCAGAGGTATTAACACCCAGAAACAAATACATACATCCAGAACCAACTGGCTTATCAGCGAACAAGGTAATTGGCAGCACTGCAAATAACAGCATTATACAGAGCAGAGGTTCCCAAAATGTGGTCCGCTGTACCCTGGGGTTCAGTGAAGGGACACAGGAGTTCCGGGATTTAAAGCGAATCGTTGTTGTTGAGCAACATCGTGCCGTTAATCGTGGGCGAGGCAACTTGGACGGGAGCGTCTATCGTGTATTCAATTCCTTTCTGTGCCAGTCGGTAAGTTACTGCGTTAACGCTGCACGTGTTTACGTATTCGGTGTCAAGTGACATTGCAGTAATACATCTTTTTACAGCTCTTCATATTGTGTTGATCAAGGATTGCCACACTCGCAGGTATGTCTTTGTATATTTCTAGGTATTTTTGTGCATACAACAGGAGATCAAAGAAGAGTTGTTTTCAAACCCTTGCTTATACCATTTTCATTGAATAACATTAAGCAATGAATCGAATAAATTGATGCACAATACAACCTCTGTCAACCTTGTGCTTGTTTCATTTCGTCTTGAGTAGATTTTTGCGTTGTTGAAGTAGTTGAAGTGTAAAGATTCAGAAACCGACTCAGAGTAGCTATTGTGGATATGTAAACAAAATCACTGATTATATTTGAACCCACTTGTAATATTTTTTTCTTAAAGTTCTTTTAACACGCTTATATTAGCTTGACCTGTATGTATGTATTAATGTGTGTATGTAGGTATATATGTATGTAACGGAATTCTCCAACGTAATCATCAAGCTCTAATTGTTGTATTGAGCCGAAATCTTGCATAGGTATGCAAGTCGGATGACAATATTATATTATGGTAATATTGATCTAATCAATAAGGTGATCATTAAGGAGAAATGGGTCAAATTTTTTTAACCTACTTCTAATTATCGTATCAATCTAAGGTATACTTAAAAGACACTCAACCTTCCCCACAGTGACCTAAATTAACAAAATTACAAATGGTGACTAGTTTCGACAAGAAAATGTCATCTTCAGACCTTAAACTATGTTAAACTATAACATCTTGTCAAGCTGATATTTTGCAAATTATTTTCTACTTTTTAATTCGGTTTGATTTTCAAGCGTGTTTTTTAGTTTTTTTAACTATGATTTATATATATATATATATATATATATATTATATATATATATATATATATATATATATATATATATATATATTTCAGTTATACTTGATAATTGGATCAAAACTTTTACCAGGCAAGTGGCAAAAGGGGTCACCAAGCTATTGATATTGTACGCATCACCTTCACCAGCAGAGTACTGAAAATTTTTCGTAAGAACCTACTGCTGGTTTTTCTGTACCTACTATTATACTTACCTAGCATTATTTAAGGCCTGTGTTCCAAAAGTCAGTCAGTCAGTCAATTCACCTATTTACACACACTAGCTTCTTCATTGTTGACTTAAATGGATGTTTCTTTATTCTATGGCTTAAATACAGAAGACTCTTTTACTGGGCAAGACCGACAAAGCACACCAACTAACAAAACTGCTGAACTCCAAGAGCGCACTTTTCGAAAAAGAGGAAATATGACGAATCCTACTCGTCCTTTGGACTTATTCCTGTAGGAATTGCTGAAAATCCGGATGTACAATGTGTTATTTGCAACAAGACTCTGTCTAACAGCTCCCTGGTACATGCAATAGTTAAACGATATCTTGAAGCCAACTATCCGCATCTGCAGGATAAAAGCATTAGTTCCTTTGAAAGACACAGAGAAGTTCATAAAGCCGGAGTGACTCCTTCACATAGATACACAAAAACCTACAATGAAAACGCAACAGAAGCTCGATCTAGAAAAACACACACGATTGCGGAGGCTTCAATCAAACCATGTATGGCAGAGGGTGTATGTTCCAATATCATATCTGATCGATTCAATAAAATTTCAAACCATACTGCAGATGAATTAGTAAGTAAACTGAACGACAGAAAGATGTTCACAATGTAATTTCAGGAAAGCACTGATGTAACCGGGTTTTCTATGCGTGTGTACGGGATTAGGTGTATTTGAATGTGGATGTGTATGCGTGTACATCCACATGGCGTAAATGTGCGTGTGAGTGTGCGTGTGTGTGTGCGTGTGCGTGCACGTGTGCGTGTGCGTGTGCGTGTGCGTGTGCGTGTGCGTGTGCGTGTGCGTGTACGTGTCGTGTGCGTGTGCGTGTGCGTGTACGCGTGCGTGTGCGTGTGCGTGTGCGTGTGCGTGTGCGTGTGCGTGTGCGTGTGCGTGTGCGTGTGCGTGTGCGTGTGCGTGTGCGTGTGGTTGTGCGTGTGCGTATGCGTGTGTTGCGTGTTCTGTGTATGAGTGTGTGTGTGTGTGTGTGTGTGTGTGTGTGTGTGTGTGTGTGTGTGTGTGTGTGTGTGTGTGTGTGTGTGTGTGTGTGTGTGTGTATGAGTGTTTTCGTGTATGTGTATACGCCTGTGTGCATGAGTGTTTTGCACTGTTTGTGTCAATGAGGGCGTATATGTCTCTGTGTCTGTGTCTGTGTGTGTGTGTCTGTGTCTGTGTCTGTGTCTGTGTCTGTGTCTGTGTCTGTGTCTTGTCTGTGTCTGTGTCTGTGTCTGTGTCTGTGTCTGTGCTGTGTCTGTGTCGTGTGTCTGTGTCTGTGTCTGTGTCTGTGTCTGTGTCTGTGTCTGTGTCTGTGTCTGTGTCTGTGTCTGTGTCTGTCGTGTGTGTGTGTGTGTGTGTGTGTGTGTGCGTGTGTAGTGGTGTGTGAGTGTGTGTGTGTGTGTAGTGAGTGTACGTGTACGTGTACGTGTACGTGTACGTGTACGTGTAGTGTACGTGTACGTGTACGTGTACGTGTACGTGTACGTGTACGTGTACGTGTACGTGACGTGTACGTGTGCGTGTACGTGTGCGTGTACGTGTACGTGTACGTGTACGTCGTTAGCGTACGTGCGTGTACGTGTACGTAGTGCTACGCGCTTACGTGTACTGTCGTTGTGCGTGTACGTGTACGTGTACGTGTACGTGTCGATACGTGTAGTGCGTGTCGTGTACGTACGGCGGTACGTGTTTACGTGTACGTGTACGTGTACGTGTACGTGTACGTGTACGTGTACGTGTACGTGTACGTGTACGTGTACGTGGACATGTACGTGTACGTGTACAGGTATATGAGCGTTTACGTGTGCGTGGGCGTGTACGTGTACGAGTGCGCTTGCGCTTACGTGACCATGTGCGTTTGATGCAAGTGTCCGTGTGAGTGAATGTTAGTGTGTGCGAACCCACGTGTGTATGTGTGTGTACGAGTACGAGCAGGGGTACTTTTACGTCTACGTCTACGTGTACGTGTACGTCTAATTGTACCTGTACGCGTGCGTGTACGTGGACGTGTACGTGTACGTGTACATGAACGTGTATGTGTATGTGTACGTGTACGTGTACGTGTACCTGTACGTTCACGTGTACGTGTACTTGTACGTATACGTGTACGTGTACGTGTGCTTGTACGTATACGTGTATTCTTACATTTTTAGTTTTTTGGTTTTAGTTGGAAGGTACCGCCATCTCTCAATAACTTAAACAGTGATGACGATAATTGGCAGGCTTGACAGGAGTTAGTAAAATTTGACATTTTAGCAATTTATTAATGTTGGTTATGTTTATCGATATCACCAGTTGTTGAATTTAGAAGAAAATAATTTTATATTGTTTTATTCAATACTATTAAACGGAACATTATTAAGGACAGTTCATTTGTTTATTTAGTTTCTTTATCAAAAACGCAGTTATTCTAATTGTAAACATTTACATTAATAGTACAATTTTTAACATGTGAAAAAAACCTGGAATTAGCTGAGTGCCATTTTCGCAATTTAATGCAGGTCTCGTGCGTTAAGGATACAGTGCTGCAGCTAATGAGAAACTCGCGCTGTGTCCGTTTCTCAAAAGAAGCTGTCGCACTGTAAACTCCACTATTAACACACTCAACTGTAAATAAATGTTAAGTACCTTCTCCTATGGACATTATGATACATTGTAAGCATTTATGCCTGTTTGATTAGGTATACAAATATTTTTTTATCAAAAATTGGACATTTACTATTACAAAACGGAACATATTATTCGAAGTGTTGTTTATCGCTTGCCACTACTCTTTCTTATGTTTCTGGAAGCATACGGATACCGCGTTAGAAGAATGCTCCATCATTTGGGACTATCCACGAATTGACCCAATCTCTGGTATCTTCATGTGATGTAAAGTGTTTCTCAGAGAGGTCATACGCCATCGATCGGAACAAGTGGAAATCGGGGAGAGTAATATCTGAATACGGGGAGTGAGTTTTAATTTAGTGATTTCAAATTGGTTTTTACCGGCGGCACAACATGTGAACGAACATTATGATGCAGGAGATTTTGGCGTATGTGGGCAGTACTGGTGCGCTTTTTCTTGAGTGCTCGACTTAGTATTGCGTTCGGTAGAAAGGCGAACTCAAGGCTCTACTTCTAAAAGTTTTACAAAGTTAGCTGCAATAATAGAATTACATAAAATAATCATCATTACCTTACAAGACGTTTGAGGCCGGTAACAATTTGAAGGTAGAATGAAGTTATGAGTTAGTAAATTGCGTTTTATGTTTTACAGCATTGCCATTAAAAAGAAGGGTAGCGTTATTCGATGATGGCTAATTTTGGTTCCTAGTTTTAAATTTGCTATCTCTGATTGGAAAATCCAACTTATCGCTTTTTTATTATGATTTGTGTGTTTTGCTGTGACCTCAGATTACAAGCTATTAGCATATGATTATGCAACCACTACTATCTCGAAAACTGCTACATTATTATCAATACTAGCATACTCGAAAGTTATGTTTAGTGTACACTCTTTTCTCTACTGAAAATGTAGATTTCGGACAGATGAAAGTAAGTTCGGTGTCAGCTGCTGGAGAATTTACGTATATATATATATATATATATATATATATATATATATATATATATATATATATATATATATCATTAAAGATCTTTGTGATATACCAAAAAAGTTGCACGTGTCTAACCACCACACTGCATAAAACGGAGAAATAGTGAGCTCATGTAAGCTCAATCAAACGGTCCGAAGACGGCAGAGCACTCGGATTGCATGGGTGTTTTGAAGGTATCGATAAAATAGTTAAGTTAGAATTTGTTTAGTGAGGAAACAACCGAAATAGGCGCCACAAGCTTTAAAGAAAGAAGGAAAGAAAATAGGTTCTTGTACCTTGCAAGAGGGAGAGAGCCTAAAGATTGAAACAGGAAGTAATAGGAATAGTAATTATGTGACAATTCCCTCAACAAACGTAAATTTTTTTTCTTTAAATTCCCAACTAAGCCAAACGGTTTTGTATAGCTATATAAATATATGAGTGATAAATAAAATAAGTTCTGCACAGTATGTATGTTACCCCAAAACCACAAAAAAAATAAGTTAAAATGAGCTTGACGAGGTCAAGTTGTAAGCTTGTGCATATTCCCACAGTAATTTATTGTTTATGATTATAATATCAAAAACAACAGTACCCCTTCCGGTCGACGCAAGATCTTACTTACCTTAGCCTGAAAGGGCTAATTTAATAAACCTATTAAATCAGCTATTTACAAGAAAGAAAAATTAATTTAGTAATTCAGCTTACCTTTCGTTCAACAAAACTGAATACAAACCCCTTTTTGATTAAATTACCTTAATACAATTGGAAAAGCTTGTTCAGTCCACTTAATTTATCTCAAGTAAAGGATTAGTAATTAAGCAACTTAAATTAGAAAAGAGTTGGTCCGAACAACCTTATCCATTGACATTATTTAATATCACGCTACACAAGAAATTACATCTGGTATAAACACAAAAGCTGCAGCAGGGCTACTGTGCACGACCACAATAAACAGTAGTACAAAATGGAGGTTGTACATGAACTCCCTACTGGGAAATTCAAAATTTTGATTGTTGAGTGTGCGTAAAATATTGAAAAATGGTTTAATTAACATATAGCAGTTCTACATGAGATAGATTGTATTAAAATTAACTGAAGTCGGATATCAAGCTGACACCGACTTTATACTACAGGTAACATGTTTAACAAATACTCGTTGACAGAATTAATGTAATTGTATTTAATTTTGTTTTAGGTGAACGTAACCTGCTGAAGACAATTTAGGTACCAGTGGTTTCGTGGATAAAATATTTGTGAAATACTTGCTAACAGTAGTAAGATAAATGTATTTAATTTCGTTGTAAGCGATCGTAATCTGATGAAGGTAATTTATACATGCGATAAAAAGAAAAGAGCTGACCTGTGTTTGCGAGGGTTTATGTGTTATTCAAAATAGCCAGAATTCCACGAGCTTCAATACAGGTATAATCTCAACGATCACGCAATACCAAGTACGTTAGACACAGTGGACCGCAAGTTTACCAGCAGTACTATCAAAAAAATAAGCCCAATGGATACAGAACGGGTAATCTTGTTACATCAATAAAGACAAAACCAAATGTAAACATGAAACTTTCATGTTATCGTAACGGTAAAGTTATATAGAAACTTAAGTGCTAAAACTAATGTAAAGGATTATGACGGTGTTTATACAGTCAGAAGGTTTTACCTCTAAGGTCGAATGCGAGCGTTAGTGTAAATGTCTTAACCAATTGGTTACTTCTCTACTTTGAAGAAGTAATATGCGATTCTTTTGTGTTTGAAACCTAAAAGAGAAGTTCTAATTGCAACCAGGTTAACGTGATCTGATACGGCTTACCAGAAATGTGTGGATGAAGCGAAATATTTCTATTACATCCGTCATTAATAGCGATTATATCACTTCTATACCACAAAGCGATACTATATTGTAAAAATTTTCCAAAAAAATGATGCTTAACATCTACGAAATAGAAACAGAAAAATTTTCTAGAAATTTCAACCATTCCACAGCAATGGCGGTTTTGAAAGGAAAGCCAACGCTTCAAGAAACAATTTTACAACTTGAAAAATATTCCTATCGATCATTGTTAACACAATAGCATTTTACGTATTGCTAAGAGAATAAACCGTTATGTATACAGTGTATTTATTAAGATATAGCAAAATAACAGATCCCTTTTCAGAGTTATGTATACCAAACACCATCTCAGAGATGGCGCTATAGGTATTAACTGAAATTATTTTTTTTTTTTTGTAAATAGTAAATAACTGCAGAAAGCTTTAATACGTTAAACTAGCGGAACTAAAAACGAGTAAACTTTTGAAATACAAAGGTGGATACGAGAGAGAAATAATTTTCGTATAATGTAGAAACATAAACGTCATAAAGGAAAAGCACATGTGAAATAGCAATTAGATACAATAAAGGAATAATTTTGTAATCCTCATTAGTAACTAACATAAATACAGAAATTTTAATTCTTTATAGTAAAGAAATAGATACGAGTAAGCTCAAAACACATTACTAAATGTTTAAGTCACAATTACTTACTTAAGGTAGCTTTTAGAACAGTAACCAGATAAAATGATACAATCGATCCTATATCGATTTTTGCACGTTACAAAAACCATAAAATGGGTACTTGTCGGCAGCACTCCAGGTCCGAATTAGTACATTTTACGAGTTCATACCATGCCTGTTCTATTTTTGATGCCTTGTATACACCCGATTTAGCGTTATATGGAAGGTACCGAGCACTTCGAGCACCAGATTTACAAGTGGAGTAATAACGATCTAAGCATCTTATTCTTCATTAAGCATTTATATATGCATAAACATTCAAATTCATTGTCACTCAAACTACTCTTGCGGTACATTATCGTCAAATTTCTTGCTATACGTTTCTAAGAATGACAATTTCACCTTATCATCGGTTAGTGTAACGCAATCCAATAATTATTGCCTAATAAAAGGTTCTAAAATATATCCTTGCTCATCATGAATTAAGCCTTTCGGGAAAATAGCTACATCTTGCAAAATTAAAACATAGCCCCATATTCGACGGATAATGAAGATCTTCATCGCCGGTACATATCGTGTGAGTCACGAATTATTAGATATTTTGGGCAATCCGCAATGAAATAACTGTCCTTGAAAAAGACCCTACTTGTTTAAGGTGAATGTATTAACGCAAACTACAAGTAGTACGTATTTGATATGTAACAGCGATAAAGATCTTCGTAAGTCATCTGGCGAATGTAGGGCTTACGTTTTCATTTTAAAAAATATAGATGTTCTCGAAAAAGTTAAATCACTGCACATCATTTAGATGAGCAAGAATATAGTTTACAACCTTTGCTAATTGGATTGCGTTACATCAACCGACCCTATCTAATAAGAGGAGAAATTCTTCATTCATTTTTACAAGGAATTCGTCACGTAGCAAAAAATCTGACCAAAGTAGTTTAAGTGATAGTGAATTTGAATGTTTACACCGAGTTGATAAACAGCAGCTTTTACAACTATTTACCTACTATGATGGAGTACGTCAAAAGGTTAACAGATATGTGTGTAAAAATGATCTCTTGATGTTCTTGTGCAAAATGCGTCGTGGACCTTCTGATAATTTGGCTATTCAAGTAGATAGGCAGTAAGTCTAGCCGTTACTCTTGTTGGCAAATCTTTAATGCAACGTTTTGTGACTACCAACATAGGATCTAATGCTATTACCAAAGAAAATTATATTGAGAGATGTGTTACGGATGATATACTATATAATCCAGAACCACCAATTTCTCGAGCAATCACTATGGATGGTACTTATACCTACATGCAAAAGAGTACCGATTTCAGAGTTTTGCGGCAGTCGTATTGTATACACAAAGGCCGACACCTATTAAAACATATTTTAATAGTAGCACTTGACGACTACAACCTACAAGGGCCATACTTCTCTGATAATAAAAATAATGATGCTGCTATTTTGTAAAATAAACTTGAACTAGATGGTAATATAATGAGAAGGTGTTTCCATGAAAATGATATGTAACAGTGGATAGGGGGTACCGTGATGTTGCTGAAATGCTTGGACATCTTTCCAATCTAGGGGATTTTTATCGAATAGCTGGAGCAATTATTAATAGTATCGCCCTCCTATCCTGGGATGCACAATTGGCTCAAAGATTACTTGAAAAGGCTAGAGAACCAAATGTCATTCAAGCACTTAAGGTGGAGAATCTGAATACTAGAAATGCTCACCGGTGGGTGCGTTTAGATGTTCAACAGATTTTTCAATTCTGATGCTTGGTTTTATAAAAATGCTCACAATTGCAATTTATTAAGTAAAGTTGGCACCGTCTTACGCCAAGACAAATTAGGAAGGGACCACGACGAAGAATCGGTTTGAAACTTTGAGAGAAATCAACAGACTACCACGACCAGGGCTTTTACAGGTTAGAGTATTCACTCGTTTTAGAAATGCAGCTAAATATCAACTGGTTTTCATATCGACCAACAAATATTGAACGAATAATTAATGAACAAGAAGCTATAAATGGTTATTACCGTAGCTATAAATCAGGTGCTCGAAATGTCGGTACCTGCGCACATATTGCTAGTGTAACATGGTTTTTGGGGTGCGCATGCTATCAACCAAATGTTCGCTAGCTCTAGATGTAGCGAACAGACCACATCCACAAAATATTGTTCATTAGGTTTAATTTTAGATTCTAGATGATTAAATAGACAAGAGCCACAAAGCATTGATCATAGAATATTTAGTTTTCTACTTTACGTTTAATTTGTATACAGGTTCCTAGAAAGATTGAAATAAATGCAACCAAAAAGACTATTTTGAGTGACCCTGTATAACAGTAACCTCAGATCACCCAATATTAAAATCAAATAATATTTACTTATTCTCCAAGTGTACGGAATTTTACATTTAACTGAGTTTGTTCAAAAAATTACATAACAATCCTAACATTCACTAGTAAAAAAAGAATCACCCTATATACGGAATCTTAGAAACATTTCATTACAACTTGTGTCGACAATATTAAGATTATAATTATTGTCCTTAACTGTTTGTAATTCATAATCACCACATTATCGATTTTCTAAAGGTAAGTAACGACCCTTCCTCCACATGTTTAACACCCCGTCTCTCAAACAATGTCCAGTAGATCTCGATATGCTCATGGAGACATTTGATCAGGACATCATAAACTACATTACACTAAATTTTCAGCCAATAAAAATAAATTAAATATTAAGATTAGTTGAGTACATTGATTAGACAACACCATATCCTAATTACAAACTGATAGTAAACTTACCTTCAGCACTATACTCTTCTACGTTCTCATGTTGTTCTCCACGTTTCCTCTTATAGATTTCTCGTTTTTCTTTAACCACCTGTTGAGAAAAAATAGTTTCAGTTGTAAATCAAAAATCTTTCTAAACTTACAGCTGCAGTAAAGTGATGCATTTTCATTGCAATTTCATACAGCTCATTGGATAATGAACTTAAATTAAAGATAAAGTCAAATTGATACCAAATTTTACATATTCTAGTAAAAATAATCTCCATGGACCTGAAACATGAACAAAATTTGTACATAAAGTACAATTCATAGGTACACACCTATTAGTCCATTCCATATAATCAGAACCACTTGTTTGCGCTTTACGGGTGACACCCATTGTTGTTTCTAGCAAAAAAAAAGTTAACGACATATTTTCTATTAATGAAGTAATTCTTACCACAAACTATATCAAGGGTACATTTGCTTACGTAGGTAAAAATGTTAAAAGATCCTTTTCCCACTTCATTCTCTAACTGTGTTAAAAAAATCTGTGATTGCTCTGAAAATATTACCACAAAGTCGTCTAATATTTTTTGATTAAATGAGGGAACGATTATTTTTCGATGTTTTTTCCATTTCGATACTAAAAAACCCATGTCAATTTTTTGAAGGTTTGGCGAGGTTTTACCTGGTGCTGTGAACAATCCAGTACCACCGATAACTTCTGCAAATTTGTATGATTCATCTTTTCCAAGCGCATTCGGGTTGTTCATTATAATTGCTAGGTCGTTAGGGTTACTCACTATAAAAAAAAGCTTGTTTCCAATCCAGATCCGCATTGGTGATGGATATTTGGCTTCTACAGCTAATGCTTTAGAGAACACATCTAAAATTCTGTAAGTATCGGATGAATAAAGAAATTAAATTACGTACCACTTGCGGAACCTACAAGATGTAGGGCGTTCCCAATAAATGGTAATGGTGTAGGTCCAGGTAGTTGATTTGCCATCTTGTATAAATTTCTCCTACCCAGTGATACCGTATGTACCAAATTATGAAGGTAACAGTGCAAATAATTATTAAAATATTAAAAGTATCTTTAAATTCTGTCATCGTGGCCGAGAATAGATTGGAAATGGATTCAGATTAGAAAGAACTAGTTTACACTGAATGGTTAGCTTAAATACGAAAAATTCAATGCTTGTATGAACATCTAATTGTAACTTCAATACTGTACACTAAGGAACCATACCTTGTATATATCACTAAGGTTAGGTTTCAACTATTGTTGAGTGGTTGCTAACAAAGCTACAATAATTATGTGGCGATTTTTTTTATAAACAACTATTTACAAAATCCCAGTGAAACTGATGAAATGTTTTAATGTTTTAGTGATAACCCTGTCATATGTTTTGGGGCTATTAATAAACTATACCAATTATATTCATTCATATTGCAATCTTAATTATTAAAGGAGGAAGAAAATGTTTCTACATTAATAACGTGATAATGGTTGAATTGTGAGTTTTAAGTGTTAGACAGATCGCCTCCTTTGTTTTGAAAACAGCAAGGACTCATTGTAGGCGATAGATAAATGGTTTAAGAGGAAAGGTGGAGAATCAAAGTATCCACGGTTATTAGATAATTTAACTTATCATGTTAAAAACATTCATTATTAAGTATTTGATATCATCAGTTTATTTGCATGTGACCCGCATGTAGATACACTATGGAAACATGTAACATGATTTTACGCAGAATTAATGACGAAGGTAGTATCAAAACAAAAACTATTGCTTTGTAAGGATGACACCATTCTTTTTGCAAAAAAAAACTGATACACATGGAATTACCCTCATAAAATCCATTTGATTATTTGTACTTTTTTTCTTGTGTGAGTTATGCTAATAAATTGAATTTACTGCAAATGTGGAAACTATAAATATTTGTTTTAGTAAAATGTGGCAGATACGGTACTATGACATTACATTAAATTTAATAGTATTCATGGATACATAACTGCCCTCCAACGAACCCTATATTGTATCTTTATCGTTGATCTACCACTAATCCCGCAGGTCATAGTGCATAAGCATTGCTGTGTCCTATGATCCCACATAAATCATTTCCGAACCAACCAGAATCCTAACAACCCTAACCATATTCACATCTCTTGGCATGGGCGTAGCTAAGCAGCAGGGTTTAACTGCCCCCTGGAAGAGCAAAAATAAATTAAATAATTTTTAAATTTTAATAAACAAAATATTAAATCTAAAATATACATATTTTCTGTTCTGCATATTTTTTTGTTATCTATTATTAGTTTAATTTAAGTATAATTAAAATCTCAAAGTTTTGTTTTCATTTGCCTTTTCTTTTATCCTAAAATTTTACATTTTGAACGACCATGGACCATGGTTTGCTGTATAAATCCCTGGCTACGCCCTTGTGACTCTTGGACCTGTTCCTTACAACTAACCCACTTGTCTATAAAACAAGAGTCCTTTCCCCACTTGCTCAACCAGACTACTGCCTAATCGAAATAACTTCCTGTACCCAACCCCACTGTTACTAGAAAAATAGATGGAACTATGTGGTGTTTTAAATCAGCTAACTGGAGCGAACTACGAGATTTTTCTGCAACCTTTCCCCGGGGTGAGTATTGCTTTAAACGGCCCTTCTCTGAAGTTATCTTGATGGGTATGGAGTTATACAGTCCCAACCCTGGTTTAATAGGGTTTGCACTGATGCATTACCACAAAAACATAAACTCTATACCAAATGCAAATCAAATAAATCTGTCGAAAATCACGCGGACTATGTTGCCGCAAGAAATAGTTGCCAAAAAAATGTTTTCAAAAACGATTCTGGTAAAATTGTGCCGTCACCCAAATCTCCTCCATACGCTATTAAACCAATCCACATTCGTTACAAGCTCCTAGAATCAATTATCAATAAACTTGACTAAAACAAGGTGACTGGCCCTGACGGTATTCCAGCTATCGTCCTTAAAAAATGCTACCCCGAGCTAGTACCTGTACTGTCCAAACTCTTTCGATCTCCATGTCATTTGAAGAGTTTCCCTCTTCGTGAAACTTGGCAAATGTCCACTCTATTCCTAAAACGGTAATCAAACCGACTGCTCACACTATCAACTTCCACTCTGTCGAAAATCATAGAAAAACCCATCAACCACCAACTATTTTCGTTCCTCAAGTCCAATAAACTCCTAAACGACCACCAGTATGGGTTCAGACAGATTCGTTCTACGGGTTGATCTCCTTTAATATGGAATAACACATTAGAGAGGTCCAGTGAAACAGTCGTAGTAGCTTTAAATATTTCAAAGGCTATTGACCAGGTTTGGATCAAGTGCCTACTTGCCAAGCTAACTTCGTTCGGCTTATCCGATCAATTGTATATCCGGCTTTCTTGACAAAAGACGTATACGCGTTGTCGTCGATGATTTCTTTTCGAAAGAAACTACTATTAACGTGGTCGTACCTCAAGGATCACTGATAGCTCCCACACTTTTCTTGCTATATATAAATGACCTCATTTCCTTAACAACTAACCCGATCCATTGTTTTGCACACGGCAGCACCTACAATGTAGTGTTTCTTAGTTTTCCCACAACAATAAGTATAGTCAGGACGTTAAGGTTGAAATATCAGCCTCAATCAATAGTGACTTAGAACTTGCACTTGAATGGGGAACGAATAATCTACTCACGGTTAACGTTGACAAAACCCAGTGTTGCCTTGTGTCCGCCAAGAAATAAGGATCGTTTCTTGCTGTAAATATAAATGGCTTAGATCTCAAGTCTTCAAACTCTATTTCTGTGTTAGGGATGTCCGTATCATCGAACCTTTCATGGGTTGACCAACTAATTGTTAGCCAGCAAAACAGCTGCTCGTAAACTGGGCTTTCTATACAGATCTAAACAGTACTTTACATTGCGACAACTCGTTTTACTGTATAAGCCTCAAATACAATTTCCACCTCTGGATCAGTGCTCCTTAATACGACCTTGTTATGGTAAACAGCACCCAAAAAAGAACTATATGGCTTATAAATTACTCGTCTCTGACTTCTGAACTGCAGTCTCTTGAGCATAGAACAATAGTTTCGGTTCTTTCCTTGTTCTATCGCTATTACCATGACAAGTGCGCGTCCGAAATACACTCCTTAATACCTTCTCAGGTCATTTTCCCTAGCAACACTCAGTTTGTCCATTAGTACCATAACTACGCACTCAAAATTCCATCCTGTCACACTAAACGGGCGCAATCTACATTTTTCCACACAGCGACCAAAGTGTGGAATGCACTACCCAGTTCCTGTTTTCCTCCACACCTGGACTTAAGTCAATTTAAGGTTACCATTCATAAACATTTCTCGGCAGCATAACAATATCCCTAAACCCTACCACTGCTTTAACACGTTAGGCAAATCTTAGCCTGTTCAGGAACACCATGTGTGTGTGTGTGTGTGTGTGTGGTGTGTGTCGTGCGTGCGTGCGTGCGAGCGTGCGTGCGTGCGTGCGTGCGTGCGTGCGTGCGAGCGTGCGTGCGTGCGTGCGTGCGTGCGTGCGGCGCGATGCTCGTGGCGTGCGCATGTGTACAGGGTGGGTGTCTACTCGGTGGACGGAGGATTGCTCCTTAACTATTAGAGATATCAAAACCAATTTTGGTGTGGTAATATAAGATCATTGGAGATACATTCTAAAAATAATTAGCTATATACTGGGTTATTGACAAAAATATGCCAACCCAAACCAGTGTTTTTTAAATGGAACACCCTATATATTTTTGCATTTTGGATTCGCTGTTACATTTAAAACAAGAGTATTTAGAGTGTGTAGAATTTGTTTCTGTATCACCAACCGTTCTGCAGATATCGTCACTTTAGTACTAAAACAGAGTTAACTTTGGAACCACGATTTTGTAAATTTGTTAATAATACCAACTATTATTAATAGTTTACTAACAAACAAACTGGGAAATTTTTCTAAAACATTAAAACTGTACAGAATTATTAGCTTGCGCGAAACGTAACTTTTCTCAATTTTTTCAAACGCAACACACTGTATATTTTTTCACATTTCGATTCCCCATGTAAAGTAGATACTAATTGATAATCGGTTTCATAGCCGTATGATGGACCCTTCTTGAGATATTGACGCTTTTACGTTAAAGCATTTTAAAATACAAATTTACTATGACACTAGAATTCAATACATCAGGTAGTCTAGCCGCTCGTAATAAAGAGGAACAATTGCATCTATTGTTTTAACGTTTGTATAATCATTAAAATATGGTTCTATTAGTTTATGTGTTTTTGGATTGTCGTTTTGTCAATTTCCGTTTAAAATGATTTTTTCTAAAGAAGAAATAGTCGATATGATTTTTATTTACGGCGAAGCTCAAAGGCGTGATTTGCTGGCTACCCGTTTGTACTGTGAACGATACCCAGAGAGAAGGTAGCCGCGGAAAGAATCGTTTAGGAATATAGCTGAGAGATTTATAAATTCTGGAAGTGTGTGTTATTCCAAGCGCGCAAAAACAAGCCCAAATGAAGAAATTGAGTTTCAAGTTGCCGCACCTCTTGTAGAAAATCCGCAAATTAGTACCAGAGAGCTAAGTACACACCTAGGCCTAAATAGAAATACAGTTGCATTCTAATCATATCGAGCAACATCAAGCTCTAAGTGAAATAGATTTTCAAAATCGTGAATCTTTCTGCCAATGAGTAACTACTAAGGTCATTAAAGAACCCAATTTTGTTAATAACATTCTATTTACGGATGACGCAACTTTTCACAATAATGGAAATATTAATACACATAACTATCATCACTATTCAGATGCTAATGCACACACTTTAAGAGTTGTTGATCACCAGCATCGATGGTCAGTTAATGTGTGGGGTGGTGTAATCAATTTTAGTGTGGTTGGTCGTTTTTTCTTTGATGGCAGCTTTTGGAAAATATTGAGGTAGATAATATTCGTACAATGTGGTTTCAACTGCACGGCGCTCCTCCACACTATGCAATCAACGTTAGGCAATATCTCGATAGAAACTATCCGACGAGGTGGATAGGGCGAGGTGATGTGTAAAACTGGCCAGCCATATTACTGGATAATACACCCCTTGATTTCTTCCTTTGGGACTACGTTAAAGAAAAAGTTTACCAACATCCTCCCACCACAAGCGAAGATATAAAAAATAGAATAAGAGCTGCGTTTCAACCCATTTCGCCTCTAATGTTGTTGCGAGTGAATCTTTAGTTTACAGAGCTAGTTGCAAAGTGTTAGCTAGTCGTGGTCAGCATTTTGAACATTTAATTTGAATTTTTATTCGTTTATGTTAAAGAATTATTTTATTGTTTAGTTATTAGCTAAGTTTTCCTATCAGTTGAAGAATTTATTTGCCATTCGTATTTTCTTATTCGCACGCTCGTATTTTATTTTTATTGCCTCGCTTACTTTCTTATTCCACCAAGGTACACTGCGTTTAATACGTTTCCCTACATTCTTTGGGATGGCAACGTTGGCTGCATTTATGCCACTGGTAATGTTATATATGCACCTCATAGCAGGGTGTTGTTCGATTGGTGTAGTGAGGTAAGTTCGTAATATTACAGATAGTTAATCACAGTTTACTATTTAGTAATATTGGCCATCATCCTCAGCACCTGAGGCACGCTAGGGTGGTTTCCTCAGTTTTTATTTTGGCCATCCCACTTTTTCTTTTGCCTTTGTTACAGATGCATTTGAGCCCGATGACATATTGTCTTCTACAGAAACGGACTTATGCTTCTCAGTATTTCGTTTCCGCTTTTCCTTGCTTTGGGAAGCTAAATGTTACGTAGGTGACAGTACAAACGAAGGTGTAATTGCCCCAATTAAAAGAGGTAAAAGCTCTTTCACTAAGGCTGGGACATGAACTTTAGATGGTACGGCAGCACTTATAGTAGCTGCTTTAGCATCGAAATTCCCGCAGTAGAGACAGGTGATACAACTCTTCTTTTTGCTTCCAGGTAACTAATATTTTCTTTTACCTCAACTTCCTGCATAGCAACTTCTTTCTTATAGATCTGGCAGTTTGAGGCTCCAGCACAATGAGGCCCACCATAGTTAACGCAAGTGATGGGTTCCTCGCATGGAACACCAACGTGAGATGGTTTACCGAAGACACAAAAATCCTCCTGCAATACATACCTAGAAGACGTGTGCCCAAACCTGTTGCATCGAAAGCATCTCATGGGTGGTAGCACGTATAAATGAATATTTAAAGAATAATATGCAACTTTAATGGTTCTTGGTAATATTGGGGAGTTGAACGTTAATACATGGTTTGGAGTATCCACCAGTTCCCCATTCTTTCTAGCTTTGATTCTTCTTAATTCTATTACGTTTTGACTACATAGTTCTTTACAAATATCTTCGATTGGACAATTTAATAGATTTTGACAAAAAGTAACACCTCTAGATACATTCACAGTTTTGTGTGCAATGACGTGAATTTCAAAATCGCCCAGTTTTTTTTGTATCTAACGCCCTTCTTGATTATTTATTCGTATTGGATTCAACTAATACACCGTATCTTATCTTCTTTGTCACCTTTAATGCTCCATACAGTTCATACAAACTTTTTGAATATAAAACGGGCTAACTTTATCGAAATTAAGTCCATATTTTATTTTAAGAACCAAGAACCGGGGCAAAACCTCCGTCACTAGGCACCTATTTTCGGTAGGTTTTAAAGATAGACCTTCCGAGATCTCCATGTTTGGTTTGGGTTTAGTTTGACTCATAACATTCCCACTACTAGGGACCAGAGAAACTCCCGTGAATCAGTTGGTACTTAACCTACGGGAGGGACTTAACACTGTGGAGAGGTCCCTATTTCTTCCACAGGCGTTTTAGCGCTAGGAATCAGGCTTCCCCCTGGCCACGCTCAGGCTTCCCCTCGCGCAATCCCTTGAGTACCTAAAAGTGCCAAACGACCATGGAATTGAGGGATTTTTTATGGAGGTTACCTTTCTCGTAGCCCGGGAGGTAAAGCCAAGACCACCGACCGCTAGCTGTACAACGTTCCCTAGCTATGCCCTACTAGAGTCTCTGAAGTACAGTTCGCAGTTGCGGTATTAGGAGACGGCTATCGCTCAGCCGCCCCCAGCCAGAACATCCCGGCTAGCCACATCCGTATACGCTTTTGACGACGCATGTCCTGGGAAAAGTAGAGAGAAAAGAAGAGGTCTCCCAGTTTTCGCTGGGAGTCTTATGGGAACAAGAGTTGGAGCGAGGGTGCTCCGACAGGAAAGAGTTGATGTAAGGAAAGTCACTCATTATTATTATTTTTATTATTATTAAACAACAACAAAAAAACGTTTCCAGATACAGTTCCACAATTTTTAAAAAAATTACGAAAACAGAAAAGTAATTACCCCAAACTTACAGATTTTCAGTCCATTGACTCTTTGTTAATCGATCGAAAAATTACCAGTCGAACCTTTAATTAATTTTTTTTTATTAACGGAGCCTGGCAGTGAACAAAATGACCCATCCGGTAAATTAACTTTTTTTTTACGTCCGTTAATAAACAGCCAAATGTTTAAATCTAATCCAGGCGTCCTTTTTAACTAACTCATTCGCCTTTACTAATACAATTATTAACTTCACACGAAGTTCTTTGTCATTTATCTACGAAAAATATATTAGCAACTTTATTTACAGCAATTGTCTATCTTCGAACAAGCTGTTGGTACAATGGGGTGACAATAATCTTACGCAGCAAAATATTCTTTACCGCACACTTATTTCAATCCGCAAAAAACGTACAATTACTCCAAAAACTAGTAAAGCCCTAAAGTAAACACTATACCTCCTCAATGGAAACGAAGATGTTACTACTAATCTACGAACAACACGAAAATTTCCCCGGCGTGGAAAAAAGGCATTGCCTATGCCAGTCCCTCACTAACAAGGTCATAAGGAAACCATACGTGGTAATCGATTACATAGCTTTCCCTTTATACGTACATATATGAGAAACCAAAAAGGAAAGGAATTGAGCTAGACAATTATTAAATTAACTATGAAGTCGAGACTATTTGGCCTACCGAGAACAGACTTCCGGCGTTTGGAATATCAAGTTACTGTTCGAAATAATTTGTTTCACAGATTTAACTCGTAATAACGGTTTCCTGTCAAGACAACCTAGTTTAAGCGTGAGAAAACCGAAGCAACGTCTTGAGCTCGTGCCATGGGATTCAATCGGATCGCGACTACTCAATTTTTAGTTTATTAGCAGAGAGCATACGTAACGTGCTAAACATGCTTCTGCACAAATATCTCACGATGTGAAAAATTACTAAATAATCCTGCATATTAGAATACTGAAATACATTAATATACTATACACCGTATTGTAATTCCCTTTATTAAAATTAATGTCCTTATATTCTGTTATATGAAACAATGTAAATCAAACAAATTATAATTCTATTGAACGCCACCTATGGGCGAATGGCCGAATCTCCAAAG
This sequence comes from Vesta saturnalis, assembly GCA_036346205.1. Lineage (NCBI taxonomy): Eukaryota > Metazoa > Arthropoda > Insecta > Coleoptera > Lampyridae > Vesta > Vesta saturnalis. Next base: position 671,330 of record JARFJB010002152.1, on the reverse strand, counting down.
GTTTAGATCTACTCAATAAAAGATAACTGTACGTTTATGGAACTCTCGTTATAGGGCGAGGTTAAGACATTCAAACATAATAGCTATTTTATTCAATACCAATCGATAACAAAAAAATCAATTCTAACAAATTTTCGTTTTGAAAAACGTACTACATTTCTCGTGTCCTTCTTTGCGGTTGTCATTTTTACGACTCTGGAAAATTTCTGATTTCTTCTAAAATTGCTATAATCGAAGATTTTTCGGATATAAATTAGAAGAATTTAACTATAACAAGAATTACTTTGACTTTTCTGAAAATTACTGTTCCAAATTATTTGTTACTCGCAAGAACATTGCGGATATAAAGGAATTTTTCTTCGTAAAGGGCGACTGAAAGCGTACAACCATAAACTAATTACGAATCCTTCGATCGACTAGCGGAAGGCATTTCGTACCACTTCGAGCGTGCCCCCCTAAGAACATGGGGTAATTGATGTTAATTTCACCTTATACAATACGTACGTACGTCTCCTTTTAGCATTTAAAATTTTTCTTTTCTGTATTCCTACAATCGTGACTACTTGTTCGCTATAAAAGTTGTATTATTACCATAATTAAAACCATGCCTGTTCGAAATTGGCAACCAGGAACTTATATTTACATTCTTTCACTGGACGTTCCACGAATACCTCTGTGCCGATTTGGTTCGTCTACACTAACTTCACTACGATACCAACGATAGGATAACACTTTCTATGCTACGAAAGGTCAGAACTTTTATTATTTTTCTGCTCTACAGGTGTTTAAATAACGTGTTACTCTCTAGAAACTAAAATCTTTGAATTATGTAATGTAACTACGGCATACTTTACTTACGATTATTGAACTTCCGCAAGCGAACGTGGTTGGTAAAATTACACACTGCTAGAAGTTACTGTTAGTGCATTAATCTTTTTAATTGTAAGTTTGATCTATACCCAAGTGACCTTCAGAACGTTTACTTTATAAACTCCTAATATTATTTGGTAAATTGTGGACCACACCCATATTTACTTCAAGATAGCGTACATTTATAGCCAACAGTAGGTCAACTGCGCACAAACCTGTGAGTTGCGCACAGTAGGTGGTTCTTTCCAGGTTCATTAAGGAATAACTTGGCTTCCTTCCTTTTGTTAAATTAAATTTTTCGCGGTTTAACTATTACTTCATTTAACTTTTATGTACTTTTAAATTTGCCTACATTTATGTAAATTTAAAAACTATTTACCTCAGTTATTGAGTTATTATTTTGAATTTTCACTTAAATATTACTTTTACTGTATTTATATTTAACTTTGGTGGAAACATTCAGTTTACAGTTACCCTCTTTCCTCTTTCTAATATATGGCGCAACTGAACCGTCCTTCCGATAAAAATTTTGTAACTAATTCTTGTATAACGAATATTTTAACTTTGATACAATTTTTGGGGTGTTGTTGTGGAACCACAGCAAGAGTGTGATTAAATATAAGTTTTGGTTATTAAAACGCTTTTTATCGTAGGTGTATGTTTTTCTTTCAGTTTCAACGTAATGAAAGATCTTTCATTTCCGAAAGTTAAGCTTTTAAAGTAATAAGTTATAAATATTAACTTTTTTTTTGGTTTGATGTAAAAACCCGCTTTACTTGCGAACGTTGAAAAGTGCACTTTTCTTATTCTCTCTTCCCATTTTTTTTCTCTCCTCTCCTTTAATTCCCTATTTATCTATTTAAACATCGTTATCCAGAAGTCGGGGTAACGATGAGTTAGTGATTTTGGGGAGAGACTTCTGGCGCTTAATTTTAAACGGGAATTTTCTAGACCCCTGAACCGCATTTGGGCTAAACGGTTTCTATGTTATTTGTAGGTGAGTGGAGAACATTTTCCTTCTTCACAATTCCTGCGTGGATATGGACAGCGACGATGATGGAACTGTTGTCATTTGTGACTTATGTAGATCCTAATTTTTTTGTATTTTTATGCTTTAAGTACGGTGTTGTGACCCTTCGTAATAAATTTATAAATAAAACGTGTTAATCTAGTGTCTTAATTATGATTTAGTTGACAATATCATTTAAGACAAATATAAAGAGGTATAAAAGAAAACTGAAGGTCATGTGGTGAGTATTTAATTTTTATTATGTAATATACATCATAGTTACTTATGCACCAAGAGAAAAAAGGTGCGTAGAATTAATTCAGCTTTACTCCTATGGTGCATACATTATTTCATCTATGGACGAAGGGAGTTATGAGCTACTTTGATCTTTATTAACGAGTAAATTTTTTTCCCGTCCTAGATAAAATTATACATATACCAATATATAAAAAAAATTGAAAAAGTGACCTAAAATGACATTTTTGTATTGCCAAGGAAACGCCCCCTCATTGATAAAATAGGCCCTCATCTTTTTTGACATGCTGTTGCCCTTCTCCCACCATACGGTTCAATGTTTTAATTCTCCTATTTCTTGCCTCCATTGTCCTGGAATAATCTCTGCAGTACCAGCAATTCCACTGCTAACACTACCAGTGGGCAAACATGAGCGTGACCAGTTGCGTAAGGTACATGATGCATCTACTATTTTGTTTACTGTTTCTGTATTTACGGCTAATACTGTTTCGAATATCCTGAACTGACTTGCTAAAATTCCAAACGCATTCTCAGAATTTCTTCTCGTTGTTCAGTTATAAGAAGACGTCTTCTGTGTCGGGAATACGGCTTCATAAGGTACGTTATAAGTGGGAATGCATCATCTCCATGAATGAACAGTACATTAGGGAGTAGAGTGTTCTCCAAGTTTCGTACAATCCACAGTTTCTGAAAATACCTCCATCTCAGAACCTTTAAAACGTACATTGATGTAAGTGAAGCAATATTTATCGTCAACGACAGCCATAAGTACAATGCCGTTGTGTCCCTTGTAATTAACGTAATCACTGCCCCCATTGGTGGGAACCTTTATTAATATGTGCTTTCCATCAAACGCTCCACAGCAATTTGATCATCAAAGCACTGAGCAATAGCTTCCCACTCATCTCCTAACAGCACCTGAAAATATATGTTATTTTGTTTTAGGAAACAAACATTTCACACAACTCAGACAAGGATGATTTAACTGCAAGACAGTACAATAACTAAATGATGTAAGCGAAACATTTAATAAAAATTCAATGAGCACGACGCATTTGCAAGTTTTGTTGGAGCTAGTTTGAAAAAAGATGGAGACAAGTGATGCACTTATCGCCTAGAATTAAATTCAAGGAATTTGTTGAAATATAGGCTGAATACTGAATCCGCTGACAATAATGAAGCCTATTCATTATTCCACAAACCAATAGCTCCTCAAAACGAAATTAACGACGCGATTCGCCAGATGTGGGTATTTCGCACCATTCCGGTTATTCAAATTATTCTACCCCAAACTATGTTGAAAGTGTTGATAACAGCTACAATAAAAATACGTCACTATCAACGCCGGATCCTCCGGTAAAAATCTCGAATATCGAACGTGCTTTCTCGGACCTTCGAGAAATGTAATTCTTTAGCGACTAAATTTTTTATAATCATAAAATAATAAATATATCTATTTCGAAAAAAATGTGTAATGATAAATTATTGAATCCTTTAACACTTGGGATCTGGCATCATATACCTCCGGAATACATTTTGAAATAGCAGGCTTTGAAATTCGAAAGAGATGGAAAGGCTTTCATAGCTGTTCCCGGTAGCTAAAAAATTCAGTGTCACTTGGAGTTTCACTCCCGCATCTACTGCACACTCTTTACGGCGTGCTTTTTTTTCGATTTTATGTTTAACCATGTCCAACAGCTCTTCAAATTTCTCTAGCGTGATTCTAAGATACCTTTTATATTCCAACGAATCTTCTGAAGATAATTCTTGATAATTATTTGAGCAGAAGTGATGTTGTTCCGTATGACTCCCTTCTTACAAGCAATTCCTTACCTACACAGTTCTTCTTATACTTATCTCATCTTGAACAGCTTCTACCATTTCCTTTATCAGACCATTTGAAACCTCCGCTAAACAATTTTGAAAAATTTTCGTTTTTTACTGATCATTTTCCTGTGCGACAAATAAAACAACATCAATGCAGCACTGGTACTTCGATACTCTGCTAATCGTGTGAACCGTTACTCTACCATTTTTGGTAGAGTAGCGAGCAGAGTCTACTCTCCTCGCTACCTACTCTACTAAATATTTTATCCATGTAAATCAACTATATGGTGTGATACCCATGTGAATGCTTTCTGCGGTGTTTTTTCGCGTTGTTAACTTCATTTTAGTTTAAACGATAACTTTATTATCGTAGTAATAGCCTTGATACGATAATCACAATAACTAATCCAATTAATAATTTGTCTAAACTTTGACTTATTGATTAAATAGTTGTGGAGTACTTTGTTTAGTTTATTATTGGCTGAACAAACAAAATTATTCTTTAATCGTGTCATGTAGGTGACTGATAACCGCATATTGACCTAATATGGTTTTCAGCAAATATATACATACTAGAGTGAAGTGCGGCCGGAACTGTAACATTAATCACGCAGCCGATAAGAACACATACTATAATTAAACGTAAGTTAAAACTGAATCAATTCCTTCCATTAAATTAAAACTCCTTAAGGTACCTATACTCGTACCTAGTGAACATTACATAAAACGTTTAATTTATTATACCTCTATAGATTATACAGTGGCCACTCTCACATGGTCCCTCTTTACACGGTGCAGGTTCTTCACCGAATATCATTGGTAATACAGTAAAGTAATTTCTATCTTTCCCACCTAAAGGGCAAACCTTGCAATTGGTCGAAAAATTACAAATTGACCTGAGAGCGGAAATATCCGTTTTGAAGTCTAAAAAATAATTCTTGCAAAATGTCGAAAATAGCGAATAGAGGTGACAGTCAAATTTTATTACGTTATATATATATATATATATATATATATATATATATATATATATATATATATATATATATATATATATATATACGTGTCCCAGATAACATTTCCAGCATGGGGATCTCGCTTATTATAAAAGATACAGATTTGGTTAAATTAGATGAATTACTCCTAAGGATTAGTGAAATTATAGGACACTCTCCAATTTCCAAATTTCCATGTATTTTGAGACTTATGGCAAAAAAAAGAAAAATGTCAAATTCTTTTCTTGTAATATCTTTTGTTATATTAACATATAAATTTTATTTGCACTTTCTTAAGATATTTTTTATGCAGAATTTAAATATCAATTTGGATTTTTTTTGCACTTTCTATTTTTTAGTTTCAACCCCTAAATTAAATTTTTCTTATGGAACGACAAGTCGGCTTTGAAATAATTGATCGTGTTTTTTTATCCTCTTTACAATGATATAGCACATGTACTATCTAGTTTTAAAAACAACAAAAAAAATTAAAAAAAATGTGTTTTATTAAAGACTCTAACAATAAGTAGGCCGTGAAACATGAAAAAACGACAAATAATAGATAACAAGAGTTAAGCAGGTAATACTATCGGAGATAGTTATCCAATTATAAAAGATGTTCAAACAATTGACCATTCCGTTCTAAACATAATTGTGCCCTGCGTAGTGTCGACGTAATTGCTCTGCGTAGTTTTTGGCGTTTAATGCTACCAAATGCTGCAAGAACAGCTTCACGAAGATCTTCGGCATTCTCAAATGTTTGCACGTACACTCGATTTTTTATGTAGCCTCAAAGGAAGAAGTCCAAGTGCGTTAAGTCTGGAGATCTGGGTGGCCATAAAATCGGCCCTCGATTACCAATCCATGAATTTGGAAACCGATTATTAAGATATTCGCTGATGATGTTTGAATTGTGGGTTGGGGCGCCATCTTGTTGGAAGCAGATATAAATATTCTCAATCAGTGGTAAATCATCAAGTTTATTTTCTAAATCAGTTTGTAGTAAATTCAAATACCTTTCACTATTTAATGTTTCGTTAAAAATATGGGCCCAATAAGTTTAGCACCTAAAATGTCACACCAGACGTTAAAACCAAATCTCACTTGATGCCGACTTTCCTTAACAACGTGAGGATTTTCACGGTCCCAAAAGTGAACATTGTGTCGATTGAAAAGGCCATTATTTGTAAATCTGCTTTCGTCAGACCACAAAATCGTATCTGGAAAATTATCGTTATTCTCACATTGATTAACATACCATTGACAAAATTGTAATCTTTTCCCTGATCTCCATCTCTAAGTCCCTGCAGAATGGTGTACTTATACGGTGATACCTGTGACGTTTTAAAATTCTTTGTGATGTAGTTTTCGAAATACCAGTGTTATGTTCAATTTCTCTAACAGATGTTGAAGGATTTTCAATAACTGATTGTAATACATTTAGTTCTGCATCTCCATTCCGTAATTTCAGATTTCTAGTAGGTTTTGAAAATGAACCATATTCTTTAAACTAATTACCAAATTTCTGTACGTACGAGCACTGGGTTGCCTTCTTTCAGGATACAGCCTCAAGTACATCCGTTCAGCTTCTATACTGTTTTTATGAGACAAGCTGTAACAATTCAACATATCAAACTTTTCAGTGTTAGTAAATAAAGCCATGTTTGACACAAAATATTCTGGAACGAATAATTTTCAGTGACATTAAATTCGATTGTGTTTTATGTTTCACGGCCTACTTATTAGTTAGAGTCTTTAATAAAATACATTTTTAAATTTTTTTGTTGTTTTTAAAAATAGATAGTACATGTGCTATAACATTAAAGAGGATAAAAAACACGATCAATTATTTCAAAGCCGACTTGTCGTTCCATAAGAAAAATTTAATTTAGGGGTTGAAACTAAAAATGGAAAGTGCAAATCGAAATCCAAATTGATATTTAAATTCTGCATAAAAAATATCTTAAGAAAGTGCAAATAAAATTTATATGTCTAATATAACAAAGATATTACAAGAAAAGAAATTTGACATTTTTTTTTCTTGCCATAAGTCTTAAAATACATGGAAATTTGGAAATTGGAGAGTGTCCTATAATTTCACTAATCCTTAGGAGTAATTCATCTAATTTAACCAAATCTGTACCTTTTATAATAAGCGAGATCCCCATGCTGGAAATGTTATCTGGGACACGTTGTATATATATATATATATATATATATATATATATATATATATATATATATATATATATATATATATATATATATATATATATATATATATATATATATATATATATATATATATATATATATATTATATATATAATGTGTGTGTGTGTGTGTGTGTGTGTGTGTTCTTATACATAAAGAATTCCGAATGAAAATCGAACCCATGTCCTCTCGTTGACTAGACGAGTGCTCTACTAACCCAGCTACAGGGGTTATGAATTCCATGAGATAGAAATTTAATATAATTTGTTGACAACAGAATATTGTGTTAACCTACGTAGTAACGGTTATAAGCAAATTTTAAACAGTAATCTTTGATCATTTTATTGAATTAGCATACACGATTTTTTAAATATGTAAAATTGAAAAATGTTTATGTGCATAAAAATATTCCCCCGAATGGGATTCGAACCCATGTCCACTCGTTGACTAGACGAGTGGTCTACGAACTGAGCTATGAATTCCATTCGAAAGAAAATTAATGTGTACATAATTTGTTAACTTACATGGTAACAACTACTATGTGTACTATTATCATGTGGCCTGCATACGGCAAGTACGTAACTGACTAGACGAGTGCTCTACGAACTGAGGAACAGGGTTATGAATTCCATTCGATAGAAACTTTTTATGTACATAAAATTTTTCAATTTTATACCTTTTATAAAAACATCATGAATGCTAATTCAATCAAATGAGCAAGGATTACTTTTTTGAATTTGCTTATAGCAATTACTTCTAAAAAAACAACCTCAGCGATATGCGGGACACATGATAATAGTACACATAGTAACTGTTACTATGTAAGTTAACACATTATCCTGTGTTTAACAAATCATATACACATTAAGTTTAACACCTGAAGCACAGTTGGTAGAGCACTCGTCTAGTGAACGAGAGGACATGGGTTCGCATCCCATTCGGAGAAATCTTTTTATATATTTTTATGTATTATAAAATTTTTCAACTATCGACATTTTATAAAATAATCATGATTGCAAATTCAATCAAATGACCAAGGATTACATATATATATATATATATATATATATATATATATATATATATATATATATGTGTGTGTGTATGTGTACTGAATACTGGTGGTTGTTGTTGACAGGATGGATGTGTCCTATAGCCGGGTGTTGTTTTTGAGTGCCTGTTAATGTCTAAGTGGATCTGTAAAGAAAGAAACAAGAATTAGACGCACAATAAGTCGTACTGCAGTAACTGGGTTACTACAATGCGTGTGTCGTGTTAGTATTTCAAAGCGTGGAGCGCTCTTGGAGGAACCGTGAGGTTAAACAAAACATAGAATCAGTACTATATACTTAATCTTAGATACTAATCTTCGCATCGGACCTTTGTATGATTATCCTAAAATGGCAGCTACCTCTTAACCGTGCATGAGGACCACCGCCACAGATCAGTCTCAGTTATGGCCTAAGCGAGCTCGACAGTCTCCTTGAGGATGACTGGCAGGGCCTTTCCATATTGAGACCTACTAGGAAGTGCAATACGGCGTCTAACTCTTAGGCGAGTTGGGCAGGCGCAGTATCAACAGCGGTAAAACAGGTTTCGCTACATACGCCTTCTCAAGTTCACTTGCGGTAGCTCTGGCGTAACTAACGTCTGTCTGGGTTGAAAAAAACTGTGCCCTGTTCTGTCGCTGTGGATCTTCTATCTTCTTCCGCTATGGAGGTCGTGGGAACTTCGACCATCCCCAGTAGCTAGCTGATTTGTTCCCACCATAGTTAACGCGCTTCGTCCGGTTGGTTCAAGATGTCGTGCATTGACTGGAGCGGTGATCTCCAGAGAACTTGATATATCGTGCCACCGCCCTACAGCAAATTATCTGTGGCAGAAATCCTGATACTACTGACACTTCCCGACGTCAGTTTTCAGCTGCAAGTCTTCTACGGTAACTTTACTTCCCGGACCATTCTGTGGTTTACCACTACAAAAGGGCGTGGAACTCCGTGCCGCACCTAACCATACTCCTAATCAGCCTGTCTCGGTCCTGGAGTAAGGCGGAGTATATCCGGAGACCCTCGCTGATTGAGTTGACCCTCGTGAAGGCGATCCATTGTCGATCGAGTTCTCGGGAGAAAGCGACCCAGTTCTACTTCTAACGAAGGATTACCGGCGGCACTTTCCTCATGGTGTCTGTTGCAGTCTACGTGGTTGTAGAGTCTATTGCTGCAGGGCTGTCCGTGAACCCTTTCAGTGACTGGAATGTTTCACGCCGGAGGTAGCGTTGGCGAGCGAACGATCGAGGGCTTCTTCGGTATCCTCTTCTGCTTTATAAAATCATCGTGGCTGGTGGAAACGGGAAGTGGTGTATGCGGCAGCGGAACCGCTAGCTGGGCCTTAGGTAGCGACGTTTTCTGGCAGTAGTGGTATGTAACTATTATTTTTCAGCACTGTCTTACTACAACTTATTTTCAGTTCAATAATAAATTAGGTAGTCCTCTTAATCCTGTTATACCTAATTTTTACATGGACCGATACCGAATCTCTTACCATCAAGGACTTCCTGCAAGTCCTTACCCACTCCATCATCCAGATGTTCCCTGATCGGCGAACTAGGGTTGCCCGCGCCATAGATTCGCTATCCCGAAACTTCTCCAACGGAGTATCAACATCTGCGTATCCGGTACGAGGATGAAGGTCGCTGTAATCCGCCAACGAAATCTTTAACTTTTTCCTAAATCGATATCCTAGTAGGGATGGCGTTCATCGGAAACGCCCATTACTTAAACACTTTTTACATATACTCAATATACACACTCTTTCTATCACTGAAACAAAACTCACAAACAGATGCACACTTCACTTCAACACGTATCACACATTCCTAAAAAAACACCAACCCGCCCTCCTAATTAAAAATTGCTTCCGATCCACTCCTTTTCAACTTCCTGCGCACCTACAGCATCTCTAATTCGTTGTTGTGACGGTGCACATTCCGACTCCTACAGTATTTATTTCTTATTACAACCCGCCCGGACACAACACCCTATCGGATAACCCTTTAACCTACGCATCTACCCTCCCTAATGTAGTTATCTTAGGTGATTTCAATGCCCGCCACATCCAATTCGGTGACACCGCAACTAATGGCAACGGTAACAGGCTATCCTCCGCTCTCTTGAAGTTGCCATTCTTGCGAATATCCAACAGGCAGTCACCATATTTCGAACATTTAGGTGCCTTAATAGTAGATCATATCATAGTTTCCGAACCCTATTTCGATCGTGAGTGCTTTCTAGGCACCACGAGCATATCAGATCATGTACCCCTACTGGTCAAAATTTCATTTTGTCTAGCTCCCTCTACACCTCTTCAATACACAGTCATTAAATATTTTTCGAAAGCAAACAGAAATGTGTTCTCCGAACACATCTCCAACAACCTTCCTACTCCTCATCTTCAAACGACCCAAGATCTCGATAGTGCCATTAGAGACCTAACTTCCGTAATTACGAAAGAGGTCGATATCTCTGTCCCAATAAAGAACATAGACGTTTCCCGAAAACCGCCCCCACGGCACATCGTGAACTGGATCAAAGAGAAAAGACGATTCTATCGTCAATTCTTGCAATCTAGGGATCCGGCTCTCAAGACTGAATCAGGCGAGAAGCCAACAAACACTCCAAAGCCACCTCCCAGCTAGAGTATAGAAATGGTAAACTATTCTGGCAACAGTTCGATAGACTGATCAGAAGGAAAGTCAGCCCTAAATCCCACTTAACCGACTAACCTAATCTCGTCCGACCGAGGAAAGGCCAATTTCTTTGGTCACCACCTCCAATCCACTTTCCCCAGATGATCCCCAATTTGATAATCGATTCAAGGCACTCCTCGAGGGTCGCCTTGAAGAATCCCGCAACCTTAACTATCCTGAAATCCAGCTCGATAACGAGAATCATTTTTATACCCCCATCGTGACCGATTAGGTCTACACATATTTCAAAAAAGGGAATAATTTTGTCATAACGGCCTAGATCAAAAAATTTCCTCTTCATTTACCGGACCCAGTTCACCGATTACTCTCCAACATCTAGAACCAGTGTTTAATCATATCCCACTTCTCGACGGATTGGATATCGGCCTCCAACGTCATGATACCCAAACCCACCCCGACCTAACCTCACCCTCCTCCAATAGACCAATCTCCCTCTTGAGTTGCCTCGGAAAATGCTTTGAGCAGGATTCTAGCCAGGCGACTGAGGGCTTCCGTTCCAACCGATCGTGTCACGATCCTTTGTTGAAGCTGCTTAAAGAGACCACCAGAGCATTCAATCAAAGTAGGGAAAATCTTCTCAGATCATTTCCAACCTACAGCAGGCGTACCGCAAAGTTCTGCCTTAGCCACGATCCTCTATATTATCTTCGCATCCGACTTACCCGAAGTCGCACAACCCGGGTAGTCGTTGCGCAGTTTGCGGATGACACCGCCTTCGGAACTTCTCTAACTGGGCGAACCGTCAATCCCACAAAACCCAAACAATCCTCTTCCGATATCCTAATTACACGGAAGATAATTTCCCAAAGCTTGCCTCCAGAAACATTTCCCTCGCCCTAAACCAAGAAAGACTCCCACTCCAACAAGAAGTCACCTGCCTAGGAATCCTCTTCACTAAAACCCTCAATTGGCTACCAGATGTACAAAGAATACTTAGGATAAGAAACCGCGCGAACCTACTGGGCGCCCTCCGGGGTAGAATCAGAGGTTGCCACGCCAACACATTACAACACACAAAACATATATTCGCCCTGTTATGGATTTCCGAGCACCCATATACACTAACATAAACTTTAATCACCATTCCTCTATTGCTTCATGTGAACGCCGAATACTCATAGGCATACACAGGTTACCTCTCAGGTACCCTAGCGACCTCACAACACAACACGCAAACATACCAACCATCACACACACAGAATCCAAACACTACAGAAAAACTTTGTACACAAAAGAAATTGCAGCGACACTATCTCTACCAAAGAGAACCTTACCACTCCCTACAACTACCGTTTTCACCAATTCCTACGAAGAAAACCTAAATTAAAATTCAACTATCACCCGCGATCCTTACACAACTCCTTGACGACCTCCTCGAGGAGATATAGGAATCCCTAGAAGACATCCCACATGCTCTCCGCATCCCCCCGTCTATTTGATGACGACCTAGCATGAAACCGGACAACGAATCGAATTAACCACTCTAAGCACGCTACACCCCACTAAATCACACACTTAAACCAATTAACACATTATCAAATATTCAAATAAATATAAATCTTTATACCAAAAATAACCCCATCTCACGATTGTAAAGTACAAAATATCGCAACACCAACAAGGATGGATTGACCAAGGCTGAAGAGGAGAAGGATTCCTGAACAGTTTACGACTAAAATATAAATAAGTGATTACTAACCATAAGCATGAACATACTAACAAAAAAATGTGTCTGAATAGACGGGATACTTGTAAATAAGCAATTGCAATATGCGTAATACCTATGCGTAATACCTACTTATATGAAAAGTTTTCTTTTATGTTTTTTTTTTCAATCTACTCAAACAAATGCAAGTTATTGAGATTATGTAATTTCAATAATTTGCATTTCTTTAGTAGCCTCTTTTATAAACCTTTAGTTTGGAAGTTTTAAAACTACTAATATTAGTCTTCATTATTCCCATAACAAGATATAAATTTCAAACGATTGTGTTACAACGGCTGTGATAACCTTAGGTGCGTTTTAAATTTAGGAAAATACAATAAATCAATAACGTTCTTAAAAGTAAAACGGTTTACTAATACAGCAAACAAGTTTTCTTTTATTATATTTTTATAAGATATGTACTTTTCTTTAATTGCACGAAAATGTAATGTTGCGTGAAGTGGCGTTCTTTGTGTTGGATAAGGATTTATTAAAATATGTGTTGATATAAATGATGATTATAAGATGTATAAAATGTATATTATTGATATATCACTCTTTACAGATGTGTAGTAGAAATTATACTATGTTACGTATACACATGTATTTGTGCAAGTATATTGGTGTAACTCTGATATTTGACTACCAAAACGTTTAAATCTTAACAGGTAACAGTTTTCAAAAATTTGATACATTTTATTGGTCGGCGATTCCTTCCTCTTTACTACAACTACCAATAGAATGTTTAGTATTGTTATAAACTTGAAAGAATATCTACTGGTGCGCACTGGTACAAATGTAATTTAAAGAAATGAATTGAACCTTTGTGACAGGAAGGATTATCCTGGGTGTAAATTTCTGTGAACTTCTAAGTAAGATTGACAAGTGCTTAAAGCTAAAGTAGATATCCTCAAAACTTTTTTGTAAAATACAATATTATTTGAATTCTCTTAACAATATTCTCTAGTGGCCAAAGTAATAATAAAAGAACCTTGATTTCGGTTTGCCGAAGGTCAAAATACTATATGTAACAGTTTATAAAATATGATGACTAATAAAGTGCAAGAACTTTAAGTAGTTTATATAGCCCCTTGATCAAAAATTTTGGAATTTTTTTTTCATTTTTACACGTTTTGAGCCATTTCTGACCATTTGTGGTGATTTAGAAAAAATAATTATTTGGCCCTTAGGAAAAATTTTTTTGCATGTTTAATTGTTTTGAGTCATTTCTGACCATTTCAGATGATTTTTTGGAAAAAAAATTGTTAAAATTTGGTTTAAAATTTTCGCAATTTTTTTTTTGCATTTTTACACATTATCATAAATTTTAAAATGTCAGAATTCTAATTACTTTTTTTTATTACTTAGTAGAAAGGAGAAGGCACATTTTAAATGTAAAATACCTTTCGGTCAGAATTTAACCAAATTTTGATATGTTCTAGAACTTGACCAATTGATCAAATGTCTTCATTGCCCGAAAGCTCAAAGCTCAACAGTTTTTGATATACAAGGTCTGCAATATCACTATTTGATACCTTCAATATATCATAAAATGGACATTTTTGCCAATATTAACGCATAACTTAGTGAAATGCTATTTTTTTGTGCTACTGGTTACAACCTTTTTTTACTTTCATTATTTTTCTACATACTCCTGATATACAGGGTGAAACCAAATATATGTATCTGGAAAGAATTATACGGTGGTATTGTTTTGATATTTTGGTGAATGGAAGTTAACACAAATATATGTCCATTTAAATTATTATTGCAAGTTAAGTCCCCTAGACGTCCGTTATACAGAGTGTTTTATTTCTTTAATAGATTTAATTGAGTATTATTATACTTCCTAGTTAATTTTCTGATAACTTAATTGAAATGTCTATATTAAAATAAACTATTTGCAAACTGTATATACCTACATAATAGTCACGATGTGTTTATACTGATACTGGGTGTCCAAGTACAAAGGACCAAAGCGATATCTTAAACTTCATATAGGTACGGAAAATACCGTTAACATAAAAATCCTTGCAATTGGATGTCGTTGCGAAATACAAAGCTTTTGGAGATTGACAGATAGAAAGGTTAGATGTGCTTATTTATTATGCTCACTATTTTTAATAAAGTTATATTTAGTGTTTACTTATTCGTTTAAACCAAAACCGTAATGTGGTATTGCGCTTTTTCTTCTGCTTTTATTCGTACAACTAGATTTTTCTGATTTTGCACTTTTCTTCCGTTTTCATACTACAATTATTATTTTTTCTATTCCCAGACTTATAAAATAACAACAATATAGTAGGTAGCTATGAAAATTATCAAAATTAATCCACTAATTAAGTGATATTGTTGATGCTTAGTTGCTAATCTACTTTTGAATTAAAATCGTTGAAAAGTTTATGTGAAAAATGAATCGAATTCCATGTTTTGCTTGTGGAAATGCTTTAGTTCCTAGGGTTATGGTGAAAATAAGTGGTGAGGTAAATGCAAGAAAGCAGGAAATTGTGATTGCACGTCGCCGCGAAGCAAATCTACCAGAGCGGGTCATAATAGAAGAAACTCGAATCTGCAATGTCTGCAATATTTCTATTGTAAGAGAAATTCAAGCAATAGACAATAACCCAAATTGTTTGCGATTAAATATGTTACAAAGGTCAACTCACTTATGCTGCATTTGTAACGATGGGAATGATATACATAAAATATCCATGAAAGGTAGAATTAATATTTTTGTTGAGAGAGACATATACATGCCAGAAAATACGTACTGCTGTAATATTCATTTGGATGAGAATGGTAATCTGTTTGAGTTTCTGCTCCCTAGGTTACGATATGTAAATCGGCCATTATTAGCAGATAATAAGATTTATATTTTTTTACAAGCATTACGTAAGGAAATTAAGAAAAAAGCTACCACACGGCTTACGAAGACGAAAATAACTTCACAGATTCTCAATTTAAAGCAGTTTCACCTATAACCAAAAATCAATTTAATAATCTTTTCAACTATTGTGACCCCGTTAGAATAGGAAATTCTTTGAGATATGTAAGTAAAAAGATCTCTTAGCATTCCTGTGCAAGTTACGACAAGGTCTTAGTGATAGTTTTTAGCGGTTATTTTAATTGTTCCACAAGACAACAAGCCAGTTTAGCTATATCTCTAGGTTAGACAATCTCTTTCTGCAAGATTTGTACCACAAAATATTGGATTTACTGCTACAACAAGAGACAGCTACATCGAAAATCATGTAACTCCTTTTGCAAATCGTCTATATAATAAAAAAATGGATCGTCATCAAGTTATAGTGTATAATGACTGTACTTATCTAGAAATAGAGAAAAGTTCTTGTTTTAAAGTATTGCGACAGTCCTACTGTACTTATAAGGGTAAACATCTTATCAAGCCATCTCTGCTTGTTGCCGAGCGGATTTATCTAGACATTCAAGGGCCATATTTCTCAAATTCTGAAAACAACGATGCTAACATACTTATAAGTGAATTTAATAGAGTTGTGAATGGAATGCGTGAATGGTTTAATGAAGGAGATATTTTCATTCTCGACCGCGGGTACTTGGATGCTATTCCAGCTTTAAATAGATTAGGTATTAATTTTATAATGCCAGCCTTTTTGCCCAGAGGTCAGCTACAGTTATCCACAGAAGAGGCTAATGATAGTCGTCTCGTTACGAAAACCAGGTGGATCGTAGAAGCACGCAATGGGCACTTAAAATCAATTTTAAATTTTTGGCTTTAAGATAAAACACCCCACATTTGTAATATTGCTGATTTTCTTAAAATTTCTGGAGCAATTATAAATAAATATTTTCCACCCATTTTAATGCAAGATGCTACTATTGAGCTAGCTGAAAGTATTCTTCAAAAGTTCAAGAGCCAAATGTTGTTCAAGCCAGGGTTGAGGAGGAAAACTTAAGCGCTAGAAGGGCAGATGTTTTGATTTAAATGAAATTATCGTTCCCTCATTCCCACATTTGTCACATTACTATCGTAAAGAGTTAACTGTAGGTATTTTTCAATTAAAGCTTGCTCCTTCTTATATACAGGACAATGAAATAGAGGACCGCCAAGTTCAATATCAATTTGATGAAAACTACGAACCCGGTTTTATACGGGTAAGGATATATTCTCGCCTCAAAAATGCTGCTCGTTACCAGTTGTGGATTGCATTTGTGCCGAATAATGAGGAAGAAAAATCTAACCCAATATTAGGTACTTACTGCAACTGCTAGACTGGTGCCAGAACTTTAGCTACTTGTTCCCGTGTGGAAGTGTAATATGGTTTGAGGATACGAGCTAATCAAATATCCTTCTACAAATGTTTTAAATCATATACTAAATGCAAATAATGTGGAGGTGATAGACATTTAACATTTGATTATGCAACTTTTTGATTTCTATGACAATGCTTATATCAAGACCAAAAATTATTTACTGTTTTCTGCCTCATCAGTTCAGTTAACTGATATCTTATTAAGCTTAGATATTTTTAATATATTAAAATACGTTCATTATCGTTTCTACATAAACATTTCTTATTTCCAATGACTGTACAAAGCAGTAGTGATGATGGAGGTAGACCTGCGAAACCGGTCTGTCAATAGTGTGAACAGTGAAGACACTAGTATCTTAAAGAATTTTCTTTTCTTAGTTTTGCAAAATAAAGATGAACTTCGACAAGCGCCTTCTTTATCAAAAGAATCTACTGAAAACTTTATTAGAAAATAGTGAGCATAATAAATGAAGCACATCTAACCTTTCTATCTGTCAATCTCCAAAAGCTTTGTATTTCGCAACGACATCCAATTGCAAGGGATTTTTTATGTTAACGGTTTTTTCCGTACCTATATGAAGTTTAAGATATCGCTTTGGTCCTTTGTACTTGGACACCCAGTATCAGTATAAACACATCGTGACTATTATGTAGGTATATACAGTTAGCAAATAGTTTATTTTAATATAGACATTTCAATTAAGTTATCACAAAATTAACTAGGAAGTATAATAATACTCAATTAAATCTATTAAAGAAATGAAACCCTCTGTATAACGGACGTCTAGGGGACTTAACTTGCAATAATAATTTAAATGGACATATATATGTGTTAACTTCCATTCACCAAAATATCAAAACAATACCACCGTATAATTCTTTTCAGATACATATATTTGGTCTCACCCTGTATATCAGGTGTATGTAGAAAAATAGTGAAAGTAAAAAAAAGGTTGTAACCAGTTGCACAAAAAAATAACATTTCACTGAGTTTTGCGTTAATATTGGCAAAAATGTCCATTTTATGATATATTGAAGGTATCAAATAGTGCTATTACAGACCCTGTATATCAAAAACTGTTGAGCTTTGTGCTTTCCGGCAATAAAGACATTTGATCAATTGGTCAAGTTCTAGAACATATCAAAATTCGATTAAATTCTGACCGAAAGGTATTTTACATTTAAAACGTCCATGTCATTTAGGAATTATACCGGGTGTTACAAAAAAGTAGGCAAATCCGTTAACCGCATATTCTTTGGACAAAATAAGGGGTCTTTTTTATGTCACTTTTCATTTAAACGCTTCCTTTTCGATATACAGGTGTCAAACTACACTTTTTAAAAGCGTATTTTTTAATATCTCTGGTGTGTTTTAAGATATCGTTTTCAAATTTGGTACAAATCTTACTCTTTATAAGTGCATGATGTATGATTTTAAGTAAAAATTCGAAGAACTAATAGAAAAATAAGAGGTGTGTAACCTTTAACCCCCATTTTTTTCTGACGAACGCCTATGAACGTTGCATCCATTTTTTGTAGTAGTTTGATGATTTATCTAACATTTTTGGCTCTTGTAAACTTTTGATTTGACGCTTCCTTTATGACATACTTTTAGTTATTCGACTAGGTGTTGCGATTTTTTTAACAATTTTTTTATTTTATTGATCAGAGTAAATTCATAATAATAACTTAAAACGATCAATTGTGCTAATAATTATAATACGAAGTTGGATGCAAACAATTAAATTAAATGTTCGATGTGTCCACCGCCTTCGCGAATACACCTTCTAGCTCTTTTTATAACTGAAAACCGAATATTTTGGAGAATATTCCGTTTCAATCTAAATACCTCTGCACCTTCTGCGATGTGATCCCTCAATTGATTTTGATTTATTATTGGAACCGTATAAACAAAATCTTTCATGAATCCCCAAAAACTAAAGTCCAGTGGATTTAAGTCGGGGGAACGAGGTGGTCAATGAATAGGAGCATTCTGTCCGCGACCAATCCAGTGATTAGGGAAATATTGGTTCAAGTGGTTCCGAACATTATTGCCATAATGTGGCGGAGCTCCGTTAAGTTGAAACCACATATTTTGACGAATAGCTATAGGTACGTCATCCAGTAAATTTGTAAACTCATTTTGTAAAAAAAATAAAAATTGTTCGGCATTTAAGTTTGGTGGTAAAAATACCGGACCTAACAGAAAATTGTCTAAAATTCCTGCCCACAGGTTTACTTTAAAATTTACTTGACGACTGGTCTCTACAAGAGCTCTTGGATTTTCATCTGCCCAATCATGGGTGTTATGGATATTCGTTATACCATTTCGCGTAAAGGTAGCTTCATCCGGTTACGGTTATTTTCATTACAGAGCCAGTTGCAAAAGATGTTTCTTGCTTGAAAATTTTGCGGCAATAAGTTCTGTACTCTTTGCACATGATATGGATGTAATGAGTGACGTTTTAAAATTCTATTCACGTCTGTCGAATTTATATCATTTCTAATCTGTCGAGCTATAATCCTAGTACTAGTACCCGGATTTTGTTCAACTATTTGCAAAATTTGTTCCTCTTGATTTGGTGTAATTTTACGTGGCCGTCCACATGTTCCTATTGGTTATTGTTTGAATTTTCCATTTCCGATTTGGATACATTTCTGCATAACGCCTTGAAGCTAAATTAGTATTAGAATCACATTTTCCTAAAGTGAGAATGATTATTCAAAATGTACAATCTAGAGATTTTATTTGAAATCTTACCCATAATTAAAATCATATTAGTCATTTCAGTAAATTCCAAAATATTCTCTCTATTGGCCATACCTTATTATTCAGTTTAGCGTTTGAACTCAATAGTCGTTCGAAATTTTTACAGCGATTAATTCGACAAACATTTGACAAGACGTATAAAAAATATTAGGTTTTCAATTATTTAAAAAAATAAAAAGGTGCAATCACGAAGGCTGTGAACGCATCGAACATTAAATTGTTTTTGTATGTGACGTAGTTTTGAATTATTAACTCAACTGATTGTTTTAAGCCGTTATTATGGATTTATTTTTAACTAAGCTTCTATGGGTAACTTTATTATTATAACAGTTACAGAGTCGGTTAAATTAGCAATATTGGGCAGAATTTCAAGACCAATCAAATGACGTTTTGAGTTATGATTAGTGTTGCCAACTTTCGTAATTATTTAGAAAAAACTAAAAATGAACCGAATTTTCAAACTCAAATATTATAATCTAAATAAAATTGTTGTGTGAAGTAGGTTTAAGAAAATTTAAATGGCCAGTATAATAACAATAAACATAATAATAATAATAACAAAATGGTGATGTAATTTGTACATTGAATAAACGCCAGATGTAATCTCTAAATACAAATTTTTAACAAATTGAATTACTAACCTTTCACCACTAATTATATGCCGTCTCGTCCACAATCGGTTGATTAAATAGGGTGGGTTCTACTATATTGACTTGTTAATACACCTGAAATGCGGCTTGTTTCTCACCTGCTTAATTATTTTCCTTCTCTTATTAATAAAAAACAATGTATAATTAAATGCATGCTCGAGCGCCATGTTATCTTTGTCCAGGAATAACAAAACCTAAATAATGAACAATAATAATTTCTATAAATATCAAAAATTAACAATGTGCAATTAAGTTTATTTACCCAATATATGGATGGTTAAGGAGAGTAAGAAAGGTTTTAAAGCTAAGCTTAAAAGATAAAATTTACCACATAAATTCCTCAGTATAATGATTTTCTTATAGACAACTTCCTGTGTTTAATTATGGATGCGAACGGTCAATCAGTACGAAAGCGTATCTACATCTTCCTTGCGTATTCTTGTAACAACGCGATCAACTAGGTATTTGAAGGAATTTTCGATCCACAAAACTTATTGTATTCTTGTTGTTTTATTGTATTAAAATTGCATTTTAAGATAATATTATTTGAGTGAAGAAAACTTGTGTAAATAAGTAACTTAAGAGCCATTTAAAATATAAATATAAGTATGAGTAAGTAAGTAAGCAAATAAGTGCCTTAAGTGAGTATAAGGAATAATATAAGTACTATAATGATTGTACTTAAGTGTACGTAAATGTAGTAGTACGTAAGTATACCTAAGTGCCTGGAAAGAGCAAATGCTTAAGCTTTAAAATATAATGAATTGAAAAAACTTACCACTAAAATTCTGATGGCACCAACAATAAAAATTGAGTAAAAACCATTATAACAATGTCTTCTGCTTTAACATTCAGCAGCAAGTGAAGTAAAAAATAGAGGCTTTCAGAATTGCTTCTGTAAATGCCCCTCAAGAGGTGTCACGCATTGCGCGAAATACAATGATCGAGTCTAATCTTTAAAAGAAAGGAACTATAACTATTTATATAATATTACACCCAAAATATATGTTCTATGAAACGCAATTTAAGTTGCCTTTCTCAATTTTACATGTAAATAATTAAAACTCCTCTAATTTTACGCCAAATAAATTAATGATCTTAGATTAACGTATTTTTAATACAACCACAAAAAAGGTTGTTACAATATCTTTGAAACCGTTGCAAATAAAGCTAAAACATAAGAGTAATAATAAATCAAAATCAATTCAGGGATCGCATAGTAGAAGGTGCAGAGTATTTAGATTGAAACCGAATACTTTCCAAAATATTCGGTTTTCAGTTATAAAAGAGCCAGAAGGTGCATTCGAAGGCGGTAGACACATCGAACATTTAATTTAATTATTTGCATCTAACTTCGTATTATGATTATTAGCACAATTGATTGTTTTAAGTTATTATTATGAATTTATTCTGATTAATAAAAAAAAAAATTGTTAAAAATCGCAACACCTAGTCGAATAACTAAAATAAATTAAATACAAACGTATATACAGGGTGGATACTCGAAGTGGAATAAATTCTGTAACTCAAAGAGGTGAAGTCCGAGAAAAAGTATGTCATAACGGAAGCATCAAATCAAAAGTTTACAAAGCCAAAAATGTTAGATAAATCATCAAACTACTACAAAAAATGGGTGCAACGTTCATAGGCGTTCGTCAGAAATAATGAGGTTAAAGGTTACCACACCTCTTATTTTTCTATTAGTTGTTTGAATTTTTACTTAAAATCATACACAAGGTGCACTTAGAAAAGAGTAAGATTTGTACCAAATTTGAAAACGATATCTTAAAACACACCAGAAATAATAAAAATACACTTTTAAAAGTGAAGTTTGACACCCTGTATATCGAAAAGGAAGCGTTCAAATGAAAAGTGACATAAGGAAAGTCCCCTTATTTTGTCCCAATGAATATGTGGTTAACGGATTGGCCTACTTTTTTTAACACCCTGTATAAACAACTGTTGTGTAAAAATGTTAACCGCATCAATAGAAACATGGGAACAAGTGGATTTATATGTTTATAAAATTTGTACTTTTATGCACATATTTACACGTTTTCAATTTAAAAACTAAATAAATGTATACTGGGTGTTTATGATTATTTACTTTCTCTGATCAACTTTTTCGATCGTGATCACTTTTGTTTAGTATGTCAAGCTTTATAGGTATTAATTAAATAATAACTTAAATTTAAGATAATGTGTCTGGGTCTTCACATTTAATTGTTTCTGTCGAAGTCTTACGATTTTTTTAATAAAAAAATTTAACAATTGAATAATATGAAAATATTGTACAAAATTTTTAGTAGCAAAAAAAAAACATAGTACACTAGTTATAAAACACATCAAATTCTTTCAATTTTACTTGTGCTTGTTTAAATTATCAATTACATTGTATTGTGAGGTCATGTGTTGCACCGTCAGATTTTTTAGTATATTTTGTGATCTATTCGATTCATTACGTTCTAGGGTCATGCTAATGTGTAGATATTTTTTGTTTAGTGTGTGCAGGAGGGAAAAATGCAAAACTAATGTTGTGCACGAAACAGTGCAGTTTAAATACCTACAAGTTCTTATGTGTGTGATGTTAGGACCGCCGTTTTGAAATTGCGCAAAACACAAAATTGTACCAGATTTGTGCCACGTTGTGCCGCAAAAACCGATCACCTATATAAAAAAACAAAGCAGTAGTTTAAAAAAATAACTTTTTTGGTCAGCACCGCCATTTTATTTTTTCGAAAAAACAAAGATTGTGCTTGTTGCAGCCTTGGCTACTAAAAGTTGTGCCGCAAAGGTAAAAACTCTATTTCTTTCCGTTCAAGAGAAAAAAAAATATCAAACATTTCGAATTTTAAGAAATGTTTATTCACTTATAATTTTGACACCGTAACAGATAGACGAATTCTGCGAGATGTGCTGAGTTGTGCTAATCGAGTATAATCAGAAACTATTGAGACATGTTCGGAAAATTGCACAATTGGGCAAAAAATTGGTTAAAGTGATCGGTTGAATTTTTTTTTTACATTTTCGAAATTTTGAAGGTTGTGCTAGTCAAGTCCAACAACTTTTCCTACTGGCAAAATTATTCCAGATCGTCGTAGTCCATAGTACAGCCAAAAACGTTCTCGATTTTGTCTTTGATATAAATAAACGAATTCTGCGAGATGTTCTAACACAGCCAGTGATGTTGATAAATTCATAAAGGAAAATGAATTAGCTTTGAAATCAAATTTTACTTGGCGAAGAGGTCTGATTTATCAGACACCGTCAATAAATTGGCACAAGAAAACTGGCACACATCTCGACGAAGCTGAATCTGCTATATCAATATTTTCAAAATACTTCACGGACAACTTGTTCAACGATATGTGTACTTACACAAATATGTATCACGTCCAAAATAACACTCGGTTTGAAGCACAACTCCCGAAGAAGTGAAAACGTTTGTGGAATACATATAATGATGGGTAACCTGCACCATCCCAGGATTCGTTTATATTGGAACCCAAAGCTTTGTGTTCCAATTGTTACAGATTATATGAACTTTAATATATTTTCCAAATTGAGAACCCACGTCCACTTTGTGAATGTAAGTCAGGCAACATATGGTAAAGACAGGTTTTGGAAAGTTCGGTCCCTGTATGACTGCATTCGGAAGAGGTGTTTGGAACTACAATTCGAAACAAACCTGTGTGTAGACGAACAGATTATTCCATTCAAGGGGCAGCTCAATGTCAACCAATATGTCGAAGGCAAGCCGTGTCCTTGGGGCATAAAGTTATTGGCGCTATGCGGGTCAAGTGGTATTTTATACGATTTTAATTTATCCAGGGCTCAACAACTGAATTAGATCCACTTCACAAAAATGTATTCGGACAGAGTGCAGCGGTAATAGTAAAACTAATTGAAAGAATAGAACAACCCAATCATTAGCTTTATTTTGGTAACTATTGCTCCAATTATCAATTACCACAGTGGTTCCAAAATCGAAACATATATGTCACTGGCACAGTTAGACTGGACAGGTTTGTAAAACCACACCGTTTTCTGCAGAGAATGAGTTGAAGAAAAAAGAAAGAGGTTGTTCCGATGGTATGATAACAAAATTGTCAATGTGGGGTCTAAGTTTCAGACAGTTGGCTCGCAAGATATTTGTCAAAGATGGGATAAAAAAAACAATTTATTTATGTCCTACGTCTAGAATGCATTCGAGCATACAACAGCCATATGGTAGGGGTATACAAACTTGACTTTTTAGTGACGATATATCGCACATTTATTAGGTCCAGAAAATGGACATTACGCATGTTTACACATGCAATAAATTTAGCTTGCATCAATGCCTGGCCGGAATATCGTGCTCAGGCTCTGAAACTAAAACTTACGAAGAGGGAAGTATTGGATTTTCGCTTGTATATAGCGGAAACTTTGATCATGGGCGGGAAGCAGCAAATCAAAAAAACGGGGAAGACCAGCCAATAACATAAACAATTCTTCAACTCCAACATCATGGAGGTCTTCACCACTAAGCACTCCATTCAGTTTACGATCTTCAGCACCTCCTGTAGTACTAACGAAGGTTCGAGGAGAAACAGCACCACCAAAGGAAGCACGACTTGATGGTATTGAACATCTCCCAGAATTCGATGACAAACCAACACGTACGCAAACAAGATGCAAATATCCGAATGGTAAAAGAAAAACTAATATATTTTGTTCAAAATGTAAAGTACAATTGTGTATTCAAAAGAAACAGAACTGTTTTAAATTGTATCATACGAAATAAACGTTCTTGATTTACGTGCATACCTTTTGCCTAAGAAAAACTTTTATCCATTGAATCACAGTGTACTACATGTAGCACACGTCATTTTTTGAGCAAAATACATAATAAAAATTTTTCACCCCTTTAAAAAGGTAATACTATATGTTTACCAAATATCACAATTTTCGTGACCGAAAGGGTTAATTGCATTAGTCACAAGCATTAAGTAGGTACCTAATTAACATTAATTCTAAAAATTATTGCCATGGTTATGATGAACAAAATGCTTAACTGTTTTGCAAAACCATAGGAAAGTATTTAAAAATACGCAATTCTCCGTAAGTGTACACGCCAAGAGTTATACTCTACCACAAGTTCCACTTATCTTTGTCTACACCGTGTTACAGGCGAAAATGGTATTAACACAAGATAATTAATGGTTTGCCGGCTAGCTCGGTGTGATATAAGGGATCGAGGGTGGCTTCGCGTATTGTCGAAAAAGGGTGATCTCAATTCGGGTAAAGTCGTGTAGAGGGTGCCAGACTGTTATTAAGGCTAATTCTGGAATAATACACCTGAGTACGCGTAAGTGAATTATCCAAACAGACAAAAACCCACTTACCAGGTCGCGAAATTTCCTCCAGGTGCACATACGTAGTGATACGGGAACTCTAGCTATATAAAAAAATTGCTTCAAAGTAAGCTCACACTTTCCATTAATACTGGAGCGTCTGAATTAGTCAGCTGTTGAGGTCAGCGGGCTTCTCAGTCCCATTTTCATGTTGTACTGAATCCCCAAGGCAATTAAATAAAATACCCAAAACACTTACTAAATATTTTAACTAATTATAGAAAAATAAGCTATAAAAAAAAATTATTTAGTTTTATCGTCAATTTTACTCAAAAGGTAACAAGCATAAAATAATAAAAATGTCTAATGAATGGTCTATCAAAAATATGAACAAATAACTAAGTCACCTCCTGTCGTGACCACTTTCTAAACAAATGACCCTTGTTAAACCTAGAAATTGAGTGGTCCCCAAATAAAACAAATGCTAATACTGATTATATCTATGAAAATATCTCTGCTTTCCTCACACCTGATGAACGAGTTCTCAATTTCAGTAAGTTTTATAAGTTTGTACCTCACTGAGCTAGACCGTGGTGCAATTTACCTTTCTAATATAACAACACACTTAAATTTTTTTTTTATTTGTTATAAACAAAGAAGCACAACCAGTACACACTCACCCGCCTCCCGGTGTAAATCTTGGAGGCGATACACATACAATTTACATGCTGCTTTCTGACCATTTACCCAAAGAAGCAGAATCGCAGGTTTCATAATGGTGTGTTTTTGTGGCTCCTTCTCTACAAGCGTGAGTCAACTCACGTAGAGCAGAATTTGATCCCAACCCGCCAACGGTGCAAAACCGCCGGCCCTAACGCACCAACTGACCCCGAGCTCTCGGTGTATAACCGCTCAGTTCGACCCCGGTTCTAGGCGAAAGCCAAGAAGACCGTCCCATTCAACCTAACTGTTAACACTCAATACACGTTTCAAACACGACAAACACACCTGATTCGTTGCATATATACCAGGCCATTTACATTTTTCCTGTTATTTCATTAAGTTTTTGTTAATTTTCGTTATTATATAAAACCCCAATTCCATTTACATTATTAAAACCAGCGTAAATACAATCCAAATTTATACACCTTAATAATAACTTTCGATTAGAGTAATAAAATTCCATTTCATTAAAAAAAAAGAATTGTTAAGACCATATTTGCTATTCAAATATAATAAAATTTAATCAGACTAAACACAAACGTTTTGTGAATTTAACTAGAGTCACGAAGTTTTTTGTTAAGTTCGGAATTTTATAAGAATAGCATTTAAATAGTATGCAAATCATAATATCACTTTTAAGATATAATACACGTTTTGCAAATTCAATTCATTCATTTAAAAGTATAAAGCTTTTAAGTAACATTATAATTGAAATAAAACCTACCTATTGTGAATGAAACTTGTTCGTTTGGACTTGGTAATTATTTACAACAAAAATTTTCCATACACTATACAGATCCCGAACGGGAATAGTCACTTGTAAAGAGAGGAACACACCTTCAACACGAACTATTTTTAAAAACATCATTAAAAGTAAAACACTTTCTTTCAGTAATCGCTGGTAAACAACATCAGTCAGTCATTTTCTAAATCAGCAGGTGGATAACAGAGTTTACCAGTAGACGGTTTTCACCTTCGTTCAAAATTATAAAAAAAAATTATTAAACTATTCAACTGTAAATTTAAAAAAGCACTAATAAACATCCACTGTTTATTAAAGGACAAACGTTGGGGTATATAAACTATTAATTCCTCTAATTACAGCACGATTACGAGACCTGTAGAGCCGCAACCCACCTTACAAGGGAGTATCCGAAATTACCAATCCACGAGTGCACTTTCAGTATAGAATAATATTTTAACTTTGAGATACTAATTTAATTTTATTATTTGTTTTTATATCTATATTTTGTTAAATAAATGCCTCTTTAGTTGAGGATGTTGTAAACTGTGTAAGATTCACGCCCAGTCTCCTATTGAGTAAAGCTAAAGGGTTACAAAATTTAAGAAAAATTAACACCTTATTTTTATAATTCCTTTATAAAAAAAGGGGCCTCAACTATCACGTACATTTTTCGGTCTTTTCACAAGTGCCCTAAATTTCGAGAAATTTGTATTTACTTTTACCGTATGCATACGTATATAAGTAAAAAAAAGCAAATTTTCAAATTCGTTTTTTGAAAAAAGAAAAAGGAAATCACGGCGGCGAAGCTTATAGACAGTCAGTATCTTCCCTCTACCATCACGTTTTTTTCAGAAGTGCACTTTGTAATGGTATAAACGGGTGGTAGAACGGGATTACAGATAAAATTGGCTTTTTGCACCGACCAGTCAGCGTATGGGAGCGGGTAAGATGTCGATAAATTTTGCACATCCAGAATAGTAAATCGTACGTAAGTCAAAGTAAGGGATGAACACGTAATCAGATCGGTTAAGGGCGTCAGAATGTTTGGTAGTCAAAATAAGGGTCGTCGTGCCAAAATTACGGATAAATAGCGTGTCTAAACATACTAAAAACATACGTCTACCTACCCGCAATCAATCCCAGGTGTCCTCGACCGCAACTCAGCAAACCACCTGAAATAGGGCTTCAAAATAATACTACACGCTTGACAACTAAAAGCATGTTAATCACTCAATAAAGTTACGTTACGTTACTACACCTCAGTGTAAATAATTAGGCATTATATAATAATCTTAACAAAACAAGAAAAATCACCTTTGTTGAATGCACTCTAAATGAATTAATAATCAACTAGTAGTCAAATAAAACACTGAATATCATTAACGCTATCACTCAATAATGAAACTGTAACTTCGTTACGTTAAAACTTAAGCTCCTAAATTACCGGTAAACCTGCAATTTGCAAAAAAACTTTTATGTAACACAAAAGGAGTTTTCACAGAATTAAAACAAATTTATGATACCTAAACAAAGCTATAACAAATTAAAAAAAATAATATAAATGTAAACATACGATAATGCGCATAAAAGAAATAACAAGTGCTTAATTGTCGACGGGAGGTCTGGCCAGAAATCTGCGTAACGCCGTTCTAAATTGCTTAACCTAAATATTTCGTGGATTATTTAACCACGCTACTTCAGGGTCAATTGCCCTTTAATACTAAGATGAAGAGTGTGAAGGCGAAGCGTCAGAATTATGATTACTATAATAATTAACCCAAAGCAACAATTTAATTTAAAAGGTACACGACTCCGCTTTCAAACCTTCGTCAACAAAGAAAACAATTGAGGTACACACACAAGAAATCTTGAAAATGCTCAATAAGACACAATGTTATACTACCTTACTGTCTAACTTAGCACCTCTTCTGTGTTACAACAATCGAAAATGAAACAGGTGACCAATTACTGCTAATACGGATACGGAATCCCCCCTGGTCTGACACAAGATGATGAGTGATCAGGTTGACTATTTAATTTTATACTCAAACGGTTCCTTGATTGAATCTAGGTAAAGTGTTACTGCATTAACTAAAAACGTCTTTTAAAATACTAAATTGTGCGCTCAACTTGCTCGATAACTTTTATCTTTTAAATGGTTTTTCTTTACACTACCAATCAAAAGGTTATTAACTTTATTTATATAAATATAATTTTAATATTCTGCGAAAGTTTCTTTGTACTTCAACACGCCCTGCACGGCAATTAAGTGGCAATTCAAGGACGTTAATTTAATAAGTCCGCAAAAGCAACATAAACCAACGAGGTCACAGAAGCACTAAAATAACACGACGGTGATCCCCCAGGTAAGTTGATTACGTAAAATCGAAATCGGCACTAGGTCTTGTCCTTTGGTGATTGAACAATTTCCTTTAAGATTCCTTCACAGGTTTACTTCAAAAGGTAGGTTTTTAAATGCATTTTTAAAAAATAAAAAGGGAAACAAGGCAGCGAAGTTTATAAATAGTCATTAATTTACATCCCTCAACTATCACACGCATTTTTCGGTTTTTTCAACAGTACCCTAAATTTGGGGAAATTTGTATTTACTTTCACCCTATGCATACGTATTTAACCCTTAACTTGGCAACAATAGAAATCAACGGTTTAAAAATTATTTTTTACTGAAAAACATCAAGATACATTTAGTATAAACATAAACTTTTCATAAAAAAATAAATTACACATTTTGAAAAGAAATTCTGGTTGTATCCTATAGGATGCATTCTCTCTTAGACTACATTACACTAAGATGTTTTTTCCTACATGGAATGTTTGAAAGCAATTCAGAATCTACTAAACAAAGCCTGATATTGCATTTTGACAAAGATTGCTGTTTGTCCATTCCACATGCACGGCATCTTCCTTTTTCCATATATCAAGTGTCCCACGTTGTCAAACGGATATCTTCTTGAAACTTTCTGCTTCGGCGCAAATTTTCCTTGGTGTGTGGAGTTTTCCATTACTTGGTCTCCCATTTGGATCTATCGAAAAGTAAACTATTGACGATTTGAAGACGGAATTCCTTCAGCATCAGCTGTTACTTGTATCTCCAATAAATGTTTGTCGCGCCTGTATAACAGCCATGCGTTATTTACGCTGACATCCAGTAACTGTGAAAATATGCCTAGGTACCATCTATACGTTTTGAAAGCTGTACGGTATAACGCTCCCAACATATCGGCTAAATCAACCCTCCCATATGGCTGTTATACTGTTTGACAATTTGGGGACAATCAATGTCTACCTTAGCTTTGGCTTTTTACTAAATCTCTTTATTTTGTCAACAGGCATTGAAGATACAAATGTGAGTCAATACTACAACTTTGTTATCTATCCATTTTACTACTGCAATTTTTGTTGTTGTCAACAAACTGCTCATATGTACCGACAATTTTCAGTACTTTGTCTGAGGTTAGTTTCACGTAATCTGTTACTTTGACAGTTCCCAAACTCAAAATACCATATTCACTCCTCAAAAGAAGCAGTAATTCAGGTGAAGTGAAATAATTGTCAAAGTAGATCGCAGATAATGGCTTATCGGAATGGTCCTACAAGACCAAGAACTATTACCTCCGAAGCCTGTAGAGTTCTCTTTGTCAGAAAATTGAATGTTGATATCACTAAAGTGTCTGCACCAATACAGTATAAAGTCTACACAACCAGACACACCAGCACGGACAAACATCTTGTACCTCCACTTGTTTGGCTTGTTCTTTACAACTACCTTCTTGAGCCTGCACGTGTTCCTTTATAGGAATCATCATTTCATCCACCGATTGTCGCTTTTCATTTTCGGCACTATTACAGTTTCTTCTCAATAACTCTAAAATGGTCGAATTTTGAAATATCGGTCATTAGTGGGTTTAGAGTTGTCTACGAAATGTAGAAACCTTCTGATGTTGATATATTTTTAGGGACATAATGTGCAATTTTTCATACGAAACTCGACCAGTAATGTGTATGCCGGCATCTGAACTATACCTATCATCAATTCGATTACTATGAAATGACAGATCTCAGTCTTGCTCGTGTTGATGCTACTTGCAGTCTTCTGATAAGAATACAGGTTGGTATTAAAGACAATGGTTTCTATGAGTTCACCACAAAAATGTTTTGAAGTAATAAGGGGTGATTTCATTAGGTTGAATCTCAAGTGGTCTTAAATATTGACAGAATTCAAAGTCTCTTTACTATCTGAATAAATGATTGTAAGTATATGTAGCTAGAATACAAATATAAAAGACTACATTACCTGAATGTTTCTCTAACAATTTTTCAATGGACGCTTTTTATTTGGCTGTACTGGACCAGGTATTCTACTGTTTCCAATTTGAACCTGTATTGTCCTCACCTAAACTGTGACATTTTGTTCGGCATTTATTTTGTGCCTTCATTATCAAGTATGTTTTAAAATCGTTTTAATTCCGTTTCAGATGTAATGCCCCACACTCTGACTAACATTTGAAGTCTTCTTCTTCACTCGGTCTGAATCAGCATTTAGCAAGCACTAAAGATAGATTATTCAGTCCGGGAACGATAATCTAAGAATATATTCATTATTAGTGACTACATTTGTTTCATGATTTTTGTCGTTACGCATAGTAATTCATTTCACTATTATATAATTGTACGCGATACGTCTAGAATTGGCAACGTATCTATAGGATACATTGACAAAATGGAGTTCATAGCTGTATGATTTGAACAAATTCGTTTTATAGCTACAAATAGTATCTACTACAACAAAATAACATAATCTATATTTTTAGTTTAAATATTTCTATTATTTAGATAAAACAAGCAATACTTGCAAATCTGCGTTTTATGCTAAAAAATCACTACAAAGGTTATGTTCTTTCCACTAAGTAACTTCAACCATACTTAATTTGAATAAACTGACAAATAAATGAAGACCAGAATACACAAATGTTTGTAAAACATTTCGATTGAACTATTTTTTTTCCGGATATGTTGCCAACAAGAAAGAAAAAAACTTTAAATACGTTTTTCAAAGAAAAAGGAAACACGGAAGCAATAGACAGTTATTAACTTAAATCCCTCTACTACCACGTACATATTTCGGTTTTTTTCAAAAGTACCCTAAATTTGGAGAAATTTTCACTTACTGTTACCCTATGCTTACGTACATAAGTAATGAAGCGGATTTTATAAATTAAAAAAAATAAAGAGGGAAATACGGCAGCGAAGCTTATAGACAGTAATTAATTTACATCTCTTAACTATCACGTGCATTTTTCGTTTTTTTTTTCAAAAATGCTCTAAATTTGGGGAAATTTGTATTTAGTTTCACACTATGCATACGTCTATAAGTAAAGAACAGAATTTTCAAATAAGTTTTTTGAAAGAAAAAGGAAACACAGCGGCGAAGCATATGGACGGTTATTAACTTAAACCCTTCTACTACCGCGTAAATTTTTCGGTTTTTTCAAAACTACCCTAAATTTGGAGAAATTTGCACTTACCGTTACCCTATGCTTACGTACATAAGTAATGAAGCGGATTATTTAATTTCATTTAAAAAAAAAGGTAACACGGCATCGAAGCTTATAGACAGTCATTAATTTACATCCCTCAACTATCACGTGCAATTTTAGGTTTTTTTCAAAAGTGCCCTAAATTTGGGGAAATTTGTAATTACTTTCACCCTATGCACACGTATATAAGTAAAAAACTAATCTTTAAATAAGTTTTTTGAAAGAAAAAGGAAACACATCGGCGAAGCATATGGACAGCAGTACATTTTTTGGTTTTTTCAAAATTTCCCAAATTTGGAGAAATTTTTACTTACTGTTACCCTATGATTACGTACATTGGTAATGAAGCGGATACTTTATATTCATTAAAAAAAAAATAAGGAGGAAAACACGGCACCGAATCTTATAGACAGTCATTGATTTACATCTCTCAACTATCACGTGCATTTTTCAGTGTTTTTCAAAAGTGCCCTAAATTTGGGGAAACTACTTTCACCCTATGCATACGTATATAAGTAAAAAAGTAAATTTTCATGTACATTTTTTGGAAGAAAAAAGAAACACAGCGGCGAAGCATATAGACAGTTATTAACTTAAATCCCCCTACCACCACGTACATTTTTCGGTTTTTTCAAAAGTACCCTAAATTTGGAGAAATTTGTATTTACTTTCACCCTATGTATACGTATATAAGTAAAAAAGCGACTCTTTAAATAAGTTTTTTGAAAGAAAAGGGAAACACAGCGATGAAGCATATAGACAGTTATTAACCTAAATCCCTCTACTTCTACGTACATTTTTTGGCTTTTTTCAAAAGTACCCTAAATTTGGAGAAATTTGCATTTACTGTTACCCTATGCTTACGTACATAAGTAATGAAGCGGATTATTTAATTTCATTTAAAAAAAAAGGTAACACGGCATCGAAGCTTATAGACAGTCATTAATTTACATCCCTCAACTATCACGTGCAATTTTAGGTTTTTTTCAAAAGTGCCCTAAATTTGGGAAATTTGTAATTCCCCTATCACATATTAAAAAACTAATCTTTAAATAAGTTTTTTGAAAGAAAAAGGAAACACATCCGCGAAGCATATGGACAGCAGTAAATTTTTTGGTTTTTTCAAAATTTCCCAAATTTGGAGAAATTTTTACTTACTGTTACCCTATGATTACGTACATTGGTAATGAAGCGGATACTTTATATTCATTAAAAAAAAAATAAGGAGGAAAACACCCCGAATCTTTAGACAGTCATTGATTTACATCTTAACATCATTTTTCAGTGTTTTTCAAAAGTGCCCTAAATTTGGGGAAACTACTTTCACCCTATGCATACGTATATAAGTAAAAAAGTAAATTTTCATGTACATTTTTGAAGAAAAAAAAAAGCGGCAAGATGAAGTTTTTAACCCCTACCACCACGTTTTTTTTTTCAAAAACAAATTTGGAGAAATTTGTATTTACTTTCACCCTATGTATACGTATATAAGTAAAAAGCGACTTTTAAATTACTTTTTGATCTTGACTGAACAGGCTATTTCCCATCTCTAAAGAACTCAGGATCACTTAGGAGGATGGATAGAGGGATAATGATTGCCAATAGATGCCTACGAACAGCTATCTTAAATTTTCTCATATCATAAATGAGAGGAAAGAAGAAGGATCATTCCAGAGTTTAGAAGCCGTGTAGAAAAATGTGGATTGCGCCCGTTTGGTACGACAAGTGGAGATTTGTACTGCATACGATGATGTGAATGAGAACCAGTGTTTTTCGCAAAGATAGCTCGAGATGGTATCAAAGAATATAATTCAACAGCACAATAGCCGTTGTAATAACGATAATACAAAGAAAAACTGAAATCATCCTCTATGCTCAAGGGACTGTATGTGAGAAGTTAAGGACGGTCATTTATAAGCCTAATCGTTCTTTTGAATACGATCAACGATATCGAGATCGTATTGAACTAACCCAGAGGTGACAATTATATTTCAGATGAGGCCGAATTTGGGCCTTATACGGCAGAGAGTTGTCGAGAGGTAAAGTACTGCTTAGATCTGTACAAAAGCCTATTTTACGAGCAGCTGTTTTGGTAGCTGACAGAAGAGTCACCATGAGAGGTTTGAAGATACAGTCATACCCAACAGAGTAATAGAGTCTGCAAACTTAAGAACTGAGCCATTCATACTTACAACAGGAAATGATCGATCTTTTGGCGGACACAAGCAACACTTTTGTTTGTTAGCATTAAATTTAACTAGATTATTGCTTCCCCATTCGAGAATACGTTGAATGTCTTTGTTCATTGAATTGCCATTTCAGCTTAATTTCTTGATTTGTCATAGAAGGTGGATTATCACTATGAGTAGACAGATGAACTACAGTCAAGAGTGCTATCGTCAGCAAAGCAATGGATGGGTTAGTTGTTGAAGAAATAAGGTCGTTTATGTACGCAGAAAAGTGTAGGCGCTATAACGGATCCCTGTGGTACGCCCGCGTTAATGCTAACTTCCTTTGAAAAAATCCATCAACTACGACACGTATTCGTCTTTATCAAGGAAACTAGAAACCCAGTTGATGAGCGTTATTTAACCCAAACGAGCTGAGTTTGGAAGTAAACACTTATGCCAAACTTGGTCAAATGCCTTTCAGATATCTAAAGCGACTACAATTGTTTCACCGGACTGCTCTACTGTATTGTTCCAAACTTGGGTCACATATGAAAGAAGATCATCTGTTGAACGACTTTGCTAAACCCATATTGGTGGTCACTAAGGAGTTTGTTAGTTTCAAGGAACGTGAGCAGTTGCTGATTGATGCTTTTTCCATGATTTTAGACAAAATGGAAGTGATGGAATTGGTCGAGTTTGAGGATCGGTCTTATCCCTTTTTGGGAATAAGTTGAACATTTGCTAACTTCCATGATGAAGGAATTCCAGAAGACATGAGATCGTATAGACTTAGATAGGATTGGTTCAGTTCGGAAACATTTCTTTAAGACAATAACTGGAATACCGTCTGGGCCAGTCGCCTTATTGAGATCAACTACTGATCATCGATTCAAGAGCTTGTACAAATTAATTGGTTTCATAGGATAAGAATTGACTAGGGCACATCTTTTCCAGAATCATTGACACAAGATACGTATATAAGTAAAAAGCGAATTTTCAAATTCGTTTATTTGAAAGAAAAAGAAAACACAACGGCGAAGCATATAGACAGTTATTAACTTAAATCCCTCTACTACCACGTACATTTTTCGGTTTTTTTAAATGTGGCATAAATTTGGAGGAATTTGTATTTACTGTTACCCTGTGCATACGTACATAGGTAAAGAAGTGGATTTTTTAAATTCATTTTTAAAAAAAAAGGAAAGCTTATAGACAGTCACTAATTTACATCCCTCAACTATCACGTACATTTTTCGGTTTTTCAAAAGTGCCAAATTTTAAATTTGATTACTTTCACCATATACAACGTACATGAGTAAAAATAATCTTTAAATTGGTTTTTGAAAATAAAGGAAACACGGCAGAAGCTATGGACAGTCATTATTCATCCCTCAACTATCGTGCATTTTTGTTTTTCAAATCCCTAAATTTGGCATTTATTTACTTTCACCCTATGCATACGTACATAAGTAAAAAAGCGAATTTTCAAATTCGTCTATTTGAAAGAAAAAGAAAACGCAGCGGCGAAGCATATAGACAGTTATTAACATCCTCTACTACCACGTCATTTTCAGGTTTTTCAAAAGTGCCCTAAATTTGTATTTACTTTACCCTATGCTGCGTATATAAGTAAAAAGTAATTTTAAACGTTTTTGAAGAAAAAGAAAACATAGCGGCGATGCATATAGACAGTGGTTAACTTAAATCCCTCTACTACCACGTACATTTTTCGTTTTTTTTTAAAGTGCCCTAAATTTGGAGGACTTTGTATTTACTTTACCCTTGTATACGTAATAAGTAAAAACGATTTTTAAATTCATTTTTGAAAAAAGAATGAAACACGGCGATGAAGCTTATAGACGTACTATTTTACATCCTCAACTATCATGTACATTTTTTCAAAGTGCCTAAAATTTTGAGAAATTTGCATTTACTTTACCAAATGCTACGTAATAGTAATGAAAGCGATTATTAATTTCATTTAAAAAAAGAACACGGAGCGAAGCTTATAACAGTCTGAACTAGAACCCTCAACTATCAGGTGGATTTTCGTTTTTCAAAGTGGTCTAAATTTTGAGATATTTATATTACTTTACCATATGCATACTATAAGTAAAAAACAATTTTCAAATTTGCTTATGTTTATGTTAACATTGAAAGATTTAAGTTTTGTTATTATCATCAATACATTATATCTACAACTGTTAAACAATTTGTGTTATTTAATAATTGTTTTATTTACTACTGCGGTTAGGCGATATCTTGACCCTTTTGATTGCGTAACATTGTTTAATAGCGTCTCTTACGTTGTTTATTTTCTGATGTAAATAAAACAAAATCAAGGGGAAAAGGCCCATTTAGTTTCTTGTGTACCTAGCAACCAGTCACTGCATCACAGTGCCTAACACCATTGAGCTTCTGGCTAATTCTTTCAATGTTACGACCCTATACTTTTGCTATCCCTTGTCATGTAAGAAAATAATTTTCAAATTTGTTTTTGAAAAAAAGGATGCAGAGATATAGTTATAGACATTAACCTACGCCCTCTACTCACGTCCACTTTTCGGTTTTTCAAAAGTCCTAAATTTGGAGAAATTTGTATTTACTTTTACCTATGTATACGTATATAAGTAAAAACGATCTTTAAATAAGTTTTTGAAAAAAAGGAAACAAGCATGAAGCATATACGACAGTTATTAACCTAAATCCCTCTATTGATACTTGATTGTTTGTATTTGATCGAACGTGATTTGTTTGGGATTGATCTGCTTAATTGAATGTTGATTAATTTGATTTGATTAACTGATTGTGTGTTTGAGAAAAAGACGAGGGAGAGACGAATACGATCAATCTCTATTACAGAAAACATTCATTAGTCTTTACACCGTTAGACGGCACAACAAAAACCCTAATTAGTCCTAGAAATATACCACTAGGCGGCGCCGCTTCTATTACAGAAAACATTCGCTAGTTTAAAAATATGCCATTAGATGGTGCCACAAACAAAACCCTGATTAGCCCAAAATATAACTACTAGATGGTGCTACCTTTATTGCATAAAATATGAATTAGTCCATACACAACTAGATGACGACACAAACTCGAATTTCCAAACAAGGGACCGCGACAGAAGGGCGCAGGCCCTAACACAGGTTCCTATGTTTGTCTTATAATACAAGTTCAAATTTCTTGCAATAAGTAATCTGAATGTAAACACTTAAATACAAATCCAAATTCAAGTTTCCCTGCCAAGGTTAAGACCCGAAGGCAAGTTGCGAAGCCCTATGTCTGTCTTATAAGTTAGCATTAGGCCTCCTTATTATTATTTTTATATAAGTCCAAATTTCCCCTCATGGGTAGCGTCACAAACAAATTCAAATGTTTGGTTTAGGGCCTGAAAGTAAGTTGCTAAGCCCTACATCTGTCTTACAAGTTATCATTATACCCCTTATTATAATACAAATGCATATTTCCAGCCATAACCTGAATAGACTTAAACACAAATACAAATTCAAATTTTTCGTCTCGGCAAGGGGCAAAGCCCCGAGAGCAAGTTGCGCAACCCTACAACTGTCTTACAAGTTAGCATTAGGCCCCTTATAATACAAATTCAAATTTTACGCCAAGGGTATCACGAGTATATACGAGCAAGTCATGATCACACGACAAGGGACGAAGACCCGAGAACAAGTTGCGACACCCTACACCTGTCTTATAATCTCGGTTATGTTCGGGGAGGATTGGCGTGGGGATCGCCGAAAGCCTCGTATCGCGAAATTTTACCTATGTGAGACATGAAAATAACGGTTTCTCAAAACATCAAGTACTGGAAGCGACCATCAAACAGATTGAGATGATTGGTCACGTGCACTAGGCTTTACTTAATCAGGAAAAGTTTCTCATAAGTGGTGTTGGGTTAAAGGTTAAATTTGTACGATCTAGAGATACCTTTAGTCTAATGGCATCGCACAGTTTAAATTACAAGACGCGAATTATGGACCCGAATTATGAATGCTAGTTTACTGGTGAGACGTATGCGAATCAATTCCACCATTCTAATTGCGCGCGCTAAAGCCTTAGAAACAACTGCAACACAGCGAAAATCATTGCATGTCTTTATAGGTCAGGTACCCAAACGATGCATCGCAGGTTTCACATTAACCGTAACCTTGTTAGTGCGATTCTTACCTGTATGAAAGCATCGCATCGCTAAATTTTGCCTATATGATTAGATTTGATGTTTGTTAAAGAATTGCTGAAAAACTTTTGCAATAAAGTTCTTGCATTTATCCGTCTGCATACTTTGAGGTATATTTTCGCATCTTGACAAATAACCGAGAATACGTCGATTATGGTACATGTAGTTTTTCAGCTCCAGAGTTCGTGTCCACGCCATCTTGCTAAATACGTCGATAACCGTCAGTATATAATTATACCCGTCATTATATTTACTTAGATTTCTTATACCGCAAAGATCCCGCCGGTCATAACTCAAAAAGAAATGTTACCCAAAATGTACCTATTTCAAGTAAATTTCTCACAACAGGTTTATGTATAGTGTAAGCTACTTTTTTCTGTAACCGCACTCTAATATCTTCCCTAGGGGACTATGTATAAATCTAAGTTCCTTTTTGAGAGGGGTATTTCTGCTAAGACAGAGCTTGTATGTGAAATAGGCTTATGTGATGGTATGACAACCCCATTATCGGTAAAACCCGAAACTTTAAAAATAGTACTCTAATAATCGGTTTGATTATAAAATCTAAAGCTGTTTTTTTTACAGAGGAATTTCTGAAGAGATAGAACTATTATGTATGTAAAATAATATAAAGGTGAAATCTAGCTTAAAGAAGAAGACACAGGCAATTCGCTGCGTACGTCACAATATTAAATAACCTGTTTGCGCAAATATATATTTCGTTTTGGCTGTTGACGGTTTACACTAGGAGTTTGATAGACATTTTATTCTGAGTTAGTAACTCAATATAATTATACAGCTTCACAATTGCATTGAATCTCTCTAACTAATCCATCAGTGGTAGCTAAAAGCCAACGTAAAATATTTATAGTGTTTATTATTACTGTTTATGTCCAATTGCGAAATCGTACATTCACTTTTGTATAACAACAAGTTAATTAACTTATTACAAAATACCCATTACCTGTTTTATTATCATTAT
This sequence comes from Vesta saturnalis, assembly GCA_036346205.1. NCBI lineage: Eukaryota > Metazoa > Arthropoda > Insecta > Coleoptera > Lampyridae > Vesta > Vesta saturnalis. The sequence goes on along the minus strand of JARFJB010002152.1, from coordinate 631,264 downwards.
ATAAAATTTAACTGCGTATTTAAAATCAATTGGTATATGTTACCTTTATCTTGATTATATTCTTTAATATCAGAAATAATCCAACTGTTTATTAGATTTGCAAAATAGAACAAAATACGATCCTCATTTGGGCATAGGCCAGGGTGCCTCAGAAAATCCAAGATAGTAAAATTTTAAAATTTTTGTAAACACATTAATTAACACGATGTCGATTGAGTTCCACTTTCCAATTCATAATGAAGTTGTATAACTGTTTAATAATAAACACATATTAAGAAGCTCGCGAACAGATCCCTGTCTTACAAGACTAGGACCCCTTATTAGAATACAATCCCCAATGCATAAATAAATTAGGTCACAATCGGTAGTTGGGATTTAAAAAAATGTAATAATAATTATGCAATCTCTTTTGATAAAAACAACCCTAATTAATAACAGATTAAATCTTTTTATTCTTAGAACACTGCATGCGCACGCATTTACCTACCCTCCAGGGGTTGAACATAAAAACATTTCTTAATACAACCAAATTAGGGTGAAAATTCCATCAAGCGGTTGAGAAAGGCCTCCGAAAAGAAACCATAGGGGTGAAAGATACGATTCCCACGTGGGCATATAAAAAACAATGATGGGTTTTCCACACAAAAACCAAGATGACGACGTAAGGTAAGTAAAAATGCGAATTTTCAAATTCGTTTTTTGAAAAACAAAGGAAATACGGCAGCGAAGCTTAAAGACTGCCATTAACTTACATCCCTCTACTATCACGTGCACTTTTCGGTTTTTCCAAAAGTGCCTTAAATTTGGAGAAATTTGTATTTACTTTTACCCTGTGCATACGTACATAAGTAAAAAAGCGAATTTTCAAATTCGTAATTTAAAAAAAAAGGGAAACACAGTGGCCAAGCTTATAGACAGTCATTAACTTACGTCCCTCTGCTATAACGCGCACTTTTCGGTTTTTTCAAAAGTGCTTTAAATTTGGAAGACGTTGTATTTACTTTTACCCTATGCATGCTTACGTAAGTAAAAAAGCAGCTTAAGTTATGATGCAATTAATATTGTAAAATTATAACGAAAATTCAGTTGATATAGTGATAAAGAAACATAAGTGATATTTTCCTTACCAATGCGCGGAAATGCAAAAAGAATTAAAAGTGCAAATATTGTCAAGTTGGCGATAATCAGAAGATTGCGTAATAGTTTACAATACGCGTTTTAAGTGCGTATTGAAAGTGTTCCAAGTTGATGTATTGATAGTGATAAATGTACAAGAAGACAATCGACACAGTTAATAAATCGATATATAAAGTGTAAAAAGTAAAAACATTGATAATTAAAGTATGGTCTTTCGTAGCTCGCTTGCAGTTCGTTGCGCACGCCGTTTGTAATTAAAACTGAACAATGAAGTAAAAACTGTAGTGTAAATATATCGAGCAATTATTTAATAAAATCATTAACTGATAAAAGAAAATTAGAATAGTATTCATGTCCAACAAAGATCCAAAGAAGGAAATGAAAATAACAAAAAACTATTACAGAATAGCCCCCAACAGTAGGCCGAACAAAGAGAGCAAAGCACCAGCAGTCTATAACCTATTTGAGGCCTCTTCACCGGTCCAAGGAACGCAAGCATTACGTCACCAGTTCGAACAAAGTGGTAACAAGCAAGAAGTATAAATAAACGAAAACTGGTATGTTTTATTTATTTTTAAATTTATGTTTAGATAAAAATACTGAACGTAAACATATTTCGTTGATCATTTGTAAAAGATTGTTTTTGCATGTTAATACTAAGAAAAATACTAACATAGAGTTAGAATCATTTTTATATAATGCTGTAAACAAAACAGTCTGTGTTTAGAATTTGAGTCTATTAAATATTATCACTTTTCATTCATTTTATTATTGACTGTTACAAATCTTAAAAGCTTATACAAACACTGCGTGTGTAAACACTGAAGAAAGCAAGTTCAATTAATTGCAAGGTACAGGTAATCAATAAATAATAACATCAGATTGAGAATAATTCTGTTGAATGATAACAATAACCATTTAACACATATTAAGCTAGCTGGAGCGTCCCGATAAAAGGAAAAGGAATTTGTTGAGTAATTATTGAAGTACATTTACACAAACAGAAATATGATAACAATAAAAGGAATGTTTAGTTAAAGAACGTTATCTTTATTAATTAAGATAACTTAGTTGACGTTGAATCGTTTCACATTTTCATAGAACCAATATAAATTTTTACTCAATGAGTTTGGAAATTGTAGAAGGTTGAAACAGAACTCAATCATTATTCTTTGTAGCCAAGTGTATGCTAGAAGGTAATGATCGCAGGTAATACGTCCGTCACAAAACAATCCCCAACGTGCGAAACATCACAAAATAGCACCCAACACAAGGACGAACAAAGAGAACTATTACAAAATGGTGCTCAAATGTGAGGCCCATTACAACATATAGGTAAAAACTTTTCAATTCATTATTACAGATTTACCATTCGGAGTACAAAACAAACTGTGTTGTCTCTTTATGGTGCACATTACTAATCTTAGTGGGGATGCAAAACTTATCTAAGAGCCTTTGCATCGTTAATATATAAACTACCTTTAAACAAGAGAGTGTCTATATAAGACATTCTATGACGTAAGTTATGATAAAAACCGCTGCCAAATTATCTGCCATAACGCTTACTCATACATGTAAATAAATAACTTCAAAGCCGCCATTTTAAATTTTTTAATTTTGACAAATGATGTACTCTTAGCGATCTTAAAAATCCCCAATACCAAACCTTCAAAAAAATTTTGCTCCCTAAAAACGGTGCGCCACTGACACTTTTTAAATTTTTTTTTATTTAGATGTTTTACAAATTAACAAAGTTTCAAAATTGATCATTAGCCCACAATACCTGAATTTCAGTCATATAGGATTTTAAATACGATAATCCACCATTCTTGATCCGTGATTTTGAATTTTTTAATTTTGACGCTTGATTTACACTTTGCGACCTTTCAAAAGATTCGTTGATAAATTAAATAAACACGATAAAACCTCATCTTTGATCCGCCATTTTGAATTTTTTTATTTTGACAAATGATTTATTCTTAAGCATCTTAAAAACACACAATTCTCGACTTACAAAAAATCGGTTGATAAATTAGAAAATGCAAAATTTTGCACTCTAAAACCGGTGCGCCACTGGTTATACATTTTTTTATTTTTAAATTATATAAAAAAGTATTAGTTTGTTATTTTAATTATGTAACATTTTAAAATTTGAAGCAATGCATTTTTTTATGATCCCCTAAAAATGCCCCACCACTGGTTGGATTTTGCTTATTAACGAACTTGACCTAGATTTTATGGCAAATAATTTTTGTACCAAACACAGACACACACACACGTACGCACGGACGCACGCACGCACGCACGCTCGCTCGCACGCACGCACGAACGCATGCACGCACGCACGCACGCACGCACGGACGCACGCACACGGCAAGTACCTACATGATGTAGAGTCTCATGACATCCTTTCATAAATGCTTCATCAAAACAGTGCGAGAGATATATGAACTGCACGCAAGTATGAAATTTTCGGCACATAAACAGCACATACAAATAATTTAATAGCAATATTACCTTTAATGTTCATAGTAACAATTTTAATTTTTCTTATTTCTATGTTTACTTTCATGTTTAAAAACTCATAAGTGTTATATAGGATGTGGTCCCTAATACTGATTAATAATAACGATGTTTTAAGGATTGTTGTCGTTTATTTTAAAAATCATTACATGAAATTGTATATCTAACCTCCGCCTTCCTTTGTGTTTCCTCACTTCACCTTCCTGGTATTGCATAGTTGCCAAACATATAACATCTCACTTTTTTTTTCTAAACTCACAGAGTAAGGACGAGAGGGGACGTACCAATATTTTATAAGTGCGAAAATTTATGCAACCAGTGAAACGCATTAACTAAAACATTAAATTACCATATGCTCTAATGTGATTTAATATTGCGTCGATTCTTTCAATTTTCTGCATTAACTGATAAGATAGGTTTAACATATTTTACAAGAATAATTTCTTTACTTATAGAGATAGGACTAGGCATATTTTTCGTAATAATTGAAACAAATTAAATTTATCAAAAATGTTTATAATGCTATTATATAAAATCAAAATCATAAATTTTTAGTAACATTTTATGAATATATAAACATATATAATTTTGCAACAATCTAATTGTGAAATTTTATTTTCGTAAATTTAGAGAAGAGCGTAATTACTTTGAAATGACTGACGTAAGTATTTTACTTAATGCACACTTTAATTATTAATACAACTAATGTGAATTAGATGTAATGGAAATAAATCAACCAAATTTATTTAAAATAGTACTTAACACCGAGTAAAATATTTAATTTAATTTCTTTTAATTTTATGCTGAAATATTATACTAAATGAATTTTTTAATGTTAAGTGGAAGCCTAGAACACATTTCTCTACGCTAACCCATATTTATTATAATTAATCAGATAAAAATAAACCAATACTATACTGTAGTTACGAGTGCAACAAAATGTTTTTTCCCGCTTCCGTGCTTCTTTAAGCTAAACTTTTTTGTGCGGATCGATTAGTACAACCCATAACACAACATGTAACCATTTTCAATCGCTTCCGATCACTTCGTTATGCACTAAGTTAAAAATGCGTTTATAAATACATATTACACGACCTGACCTTGCTTTAATTATTTTTGCACTATTTGAATTCTCACCATACCACTTGTTTTTATACATGGTACATTAATTTCGTCCTTCGTCAAGTTTTCAGTTTCACAACCATCTTCTAATACCTCCTCAAAATTCTTTTTAAACATATAGTTATCTACTTCCTTTTTATTCTCAAATTTCTTTAAAGTTATCTATTCCTAATAATAACATTATTTGTTTTAAAACTTTTAATAAAGTATAATCTTGGCTTTGAACTATCAACAGCTACAACCATACCCGGTTCCCAAATTTAAGAAATTTCATTATTTACAACTACTTGGTCTTTAATTTTCAAAGGAACTAGATCTCTTGTCTTTTTATCAAAGTTGCCTTTTAACGTCCTGTTTAAAAATTTGTTTTGAAAATCAGACTTACTTGGCAGTTGACTAACAATTTTCCTATTAAAAAGTAATTCTGCTGGTGTTGGCAGTTCTTTTTCAATTTGAGTGTTTCGACACTCTAATATTACTAAATGTACACCTTTATTATCTTCAATTGGTTTCTTTCAAAGTTTCTTTAATGTTTAAACCTGTCTATATATAAATGGTAGTGGTAATTGAAACTTGCCCGCAACGAAGTCCAACACAAAAGTTAAGACTCGTTTGGAAAATATAAAAATGTTATTTTAGTTATGGTAGGTGTTATTATGTAATACTCCTGGACGGTTGCGAAAAGCAGTCGTTCGCTTTAGGGGTTATAAATCGGATTCGGGCGCCACCCAAAGATAAGCTATCGTTCAGGCGTTCTTTGGTCCAACTTCTGAACGTTTACGGATTTTGAAACGGCTGCGACGGGTTTCCTAGTGGAAGATATAATTCAGGATCTGGTCCTTATGATAGAACATGAACCTAAAACTCAATTAATACGGACGGACGGTGGATACGGTAGTTAACAGAGGTTACAGGTCCCCTTGACAAACACAATTCCTTCACCAATGATGGATGAAAATGAGTGAACTCTGTGAATTTATTTAAATTTCATTAGTTACGGTTTACCCAAACGGTGCTCGGTAGCAAAGTAATTTCCTTGCTACTTTTCACACTAATTTTAACTAAAGTTTGATACTCGTTTACAGAACAAGTGTTTATCAAGTTAAATGCTATTAATTAATCTTTACTACCTATTCTTTACCTCATATCAATTCAAAATGGCAGCTTCGTCTATACTTGATACAGTGAGAACGAAAGATAATCGTTTAATAAAATCAAAATAAAAAAAAACTAATCTTCAATAAATCCGTTAGACGGCGTATAGTTTGGCCATGAAGTTTTATAAAGAAAACCCCAAATTCTACTAGTAAATTGGCCCATTATCTGTAAATAGTGTTTTCGGAATTCCGTGTCTCGATAAGAAAAATTTTATTTTATTTGTTACTGCACCAGAAGTAGTACCACTCTGCAGACCACAAAGTTCTGGATACTTAGAATAAAAATCCACGATTAACAAATATTCTACCTCATTTAAATAAAACAAATCATCCGCCAACATCTCCCACAGTCCTTTAGGTAATTCCCTATTAATTAATCTAATTAAACATTCATCTCTTTGTCTATTTTGATATGTTAAGCAAGTTAAATCATTGCTAACTTTATCTTGTATTTCTTTATTTATAAACGGCCAAAATACCGATTCTGTTCTGCTCTCAATAATGTTTTAAATATTCCTGAGTGATTCTATCATTTGCTTTCTTAATTTTGAACAATAATCCACAATTTCATCCCTGTAATTCCAATATGGCCGCAAATGAAATACTAAATCCCCCTTTATATCTGGCCATCCCTGCTTTACAATTTTTACTAAATCACACAATTCTTCGTCTTTTTCCGATTTTTTACCAATTCCTGCTTTTCTGGATTAACTACTCTCATCGTTTATAATACTAACATGTGAATTAATTTTAATTTTAATTCAAAATCGTAAGTTTGTAATTTAACTCTTCATACAAATACTTATGAAATCTTTGGGAGCCAAAGACAACCGCCAGTAATTCTTTCTCGATCTGAGCATTAATCTTGTTGCGCTTCAGATAAAGATTTCGATGCATAGGCCACTAGGACACCGTCTTACAGCACCCATTCCCTTTTTGGAACTATTCTCGTGCTCCTCTGCCCATAACCATAAATCATTACGCTTCATTAATTCCCTTAATTTACCGGTCAATTTACTTAAATTCGGAATAAATCTAGAAACGTATGTAATCCATTACCAACAAACGACTGAATTATGTTTTATTTACGGGTGTTTTAATTTGACTTATCGCCTTTATCATCATCCCTTTTAATACCTTTACTAGAAATTGTGTGCATATTTAACTTCATTAACTACATTTTTCTCCATTAAATTTGACTCTTTTTCTTCTCCCCTATCTAACACTAATTTTAAAATTTTTTCATGTTCTTCCTTATTTTTTCTTATAAATGAAGATGTCATAAATATAAATTTTTACAGAAGGAATTCCTTCGAAAATTTCAGTAAATAACCATGGAATATTTCAGGTCCACCGATTAATTCGTATGGTAAACGTAAAATCGATATCTACCAAATGGTGCGGCAAATGTAGTTCATTTGGAACTTTTATCGTCCAATTCGATTTGCCAAAACCTTTTGTTAGCATCTAATGTTGAATAATAATTAGATCCGGTAATTTTCCGTAAGAACTCGTCAAACGTTGGAAGCTCAAAATGTTCCATCAGTATTGCGTGATTTAATTTTAGTGGATTCAAAAAAATACGTATTTTATTATCAGTTTTTTTAACTAATATCAAAGTATCAACGAATTCCGTTGGTTTATTAATTTTAACAATAATATTTGCAATTTTTCATTTGCGTTAATTCCTCCCTTGTAACGGGCTTTCGGTGGTGGCAAGTGAAACTTGCCCTCAACGAAGCCCAACACAAAAATTAAAACTCGTTTGGAAATATGTTTATTAATTTTACTTATAAGTTACGGTATTTTATTCTACGTAATGCTCCTGGACTGTTGTGGACAGCGGTCGTTCGTTCCAGGGGTTAGAAACCAGATTCGGACGCCACCCAAAGGTAAGCTATCGTTCCGGCGGTCTTTGGGTCCACTTCTGAGAGTCTACGGCTTCCCAAACGGCTGCGTCGGGTCTCCTAGTGGCGAATAAAATTGAGGGTCTGGTCCTTATGGCAGAAGATGTACCTAAAACTCAATTAATACACATGGACGGCGGATACGGTAGACAAAGGTCACAGGTGCCTTGACAAACAAAATTCCTTCACCGATCATGGATGAAAATGAATGATTCTTAATAAATATGAACCAAAACCGTGCTTGGTAGCAAAGTAACTTTTTACTACTTGTCAAAGTAAATTTTACTGACTTTTTATACGTTATTATAGAGGACGTATTAACTGAGTTGAATTCTGTTAATTAGCCTGTATTAACTACTTACCTCATAATATCAATATACAAATTCAATTTTCGCTACGTACGTAGTGAGAACAAAGGAAAGATAAAGATTTTTATAAAAAGACTAACCTATATAGAGTATGACATTTAAAAGTGGGGAACGGCTGGAAATTCCATAATTTTAACGATGAGGCGACAGCATAACAATTTTATTTAATGGATATTAATTAGACTACTCAATTAATATTTCTTTCGTCGTGCTAAAATTATTCTACATGAAGTAACAGAACGATTGATATAAAATTCGGCCAGTTTCCATTAACAATAAATACTTATTCTATCTAATGGTTTAATTAGTAATCAATAACCCTGATATCAAAAAATCATGCAATTCCAGAAGTTAGTTACTGTTTGACACATCTGTCGGTGTTCGCGTTATTTAAATACATAAAATTTTATACAATGGTAAAAGATTAGATACATTCTTTTGTAGTTGGAATTCATAGAAAGTATTTTAGATTTAACTTTCATTATTTATATCGGATCTGTTATTTACCAACGCAGTTTTCACTAAACAAACTAGCTAATTTACAAGGACGGTGTTAATTATTACCTGTACATATTAATTTCAAAATATCTTAATTAGATTGATCGGATTTTAAAGTTTATTTGAGTGCTTTGGTTTCTTATCATTCTCTAATATTAATATAAAAAGTTCTGAATGTAATTTTCCATTGAACATGTCTGTTTGAATAGAAGCTGTATTACTACTTATCAAGTTTCAATTTCGGAATAGCAAAAAAAAAACTTGTATTTATATTAACGGTTGTTTATAGTATTTGTTAAGTCTTAACTTGGAACAACGAAAAATTTTTATTCACAATTAACGACTATCTTCTAATTTTAGTCTTATCAATATTCAACGGTTCATAATTAATTAATTTACGGACTTAATAATTATTGCATGATATTGTTGAAGTAAAGGAAAAAAAACTAATCGTCACACCCTCAATTTATCTTTTAAATTAAAAGGAATTTTCCTACATGGTACAATAACCGACTCATAATTATGCTTTAATTTAATTTAATTAAATTTGTTTTAATAAAATTTTTCTATTTTTAAAATATCCTCCGAATTTTTAAAAATTTCTTCATTTTTCCTTGCACGGTGATCGACTACTGCAATTCTGTTTATTAAATTAAACTCTCTCAATGTATTAATACCCAAAACTGAAAAACACACATTGTTAGTTTGTATTTCAGCCATTAATTCAATTTCACCCAAAACATCAATTTTTTGACCCCTGTAATTAGTAATTATTTTATTACAAGGTTGCTAATGGGATTCTAATTTTAATTATGTAAAAATAACTTTTGGAATTAAGTTGACCTTAGCCCCCGTGTCCATTTTACATTTAATCATTTGATTTGATTCTATCATTTTTAATTCCACACACCAATCCAGCTCCTTTGGTTGATTAACCACACCTAACAAGTAATGTTCATTTTCTAATTGCAAATTATTAATTTCATTAATATTACCTATAGTTTTAATTCGACAAACTTTTGAGAAGTGATTAGGTATTCACATAAATTACAAATTCTACATTTGGCCGGGCATTTAAATAAGTCATGTTTCTCGTACGCACATCTTTCACACCTTTGACTATAATTCCCTCTTGCTGCATAGCTTCTTCTCGATGATTATCCATGTCCACGTCCAAATCCTCGTCCTCGTGGTACTGGTACTGCTCGAGCTTTCCGAGCACCTTCAGCCGCAAGCATGAATTCCCAGCATACGTACACGTACACAGGATCATTGATGGTCGATGGTAGGTTAGACGTTTATGGAAAAAGGGACAGAAATTTTCTAAAAATTTGGCAACATGGGTAATTTGCTCTGCTCTATCGATCTAAAATATTTTCAACGATGCGATGTTGCGCTTCTACTCAAAAGTAGTAACCACTTTCGTATTTTTAATCGAACACCCTGTATATTATTTTATTTATAGAATCGCAGTTTTTTATGAACATGTTTTCTAAATAGTTTTCTATACCTATCTACACCGGTTTTCGAGATAATAATTATTTTTTATCTTTTTTCTCCGAAATATGATACCACTAGAATTTTAATTTAGCTGCTATTTGAATCCGTAGAAGACTGAAATTTTAGGCACAGTTTGCACAAGCCGTGTATTATTATAGGTACCTAAATAAATCTATTTCATATTATACAGGGTGGTTTAAAATGAATGATTTTGACGTGATACATAAAAAGGGTCAAATAGAACACCCTGTATATTATTTAAAATTCTGAAAAGTAATTAAATTTCCTGTTGATGTACCTAACTGTAAGTTTCAAACAATTGCAAAATTAAAACCATTATCTTCAATAATTGGAACATGGTACGCCATGCATTTAACACTTGTAATTATTTAATGTGTTTGAAGACACCGGAGTTTTAAAGTTGTATTTGTGATTTTCCAGCTAATATTTATATAAAAAACAGGTTGTAGAGAAATTTATTAATATGAAATTTTGATGAATACCTTGTTATTCAAGACAATGTGACAAAATTTTACAGAACACGCAGGAAATTCAATGAAATAAGTATCTTAATTTGCAACCAATGAAAAAAAGTTTGCGAATACAAGATAATTTTATCAATTATGGTTCAAAACTTAAGGCAACCCAAATTGAAAAGGCCTGTAACGTCGAATGAAGGAAATATTTTAAACGTGTTGGCTTATTTCCATGCATATCCACAAGTATCAAGTGCAATTATTTAGGCCTAACATTATGGAGCAAAAAATTTGCCAATCAAATGCTGCACGTGTCTAACCATCAAATGGCATTAAAAGAATGAGTGAGATCGACTAAACTCAGGCGTAGGTCGGAAGACCGAGAGCAACTAGGATGCGTTGTTGGAGGATAGCTAAATTGATAGTAGTCTTTAGATAGGAACCGGATAGTAGAGCCAAGGTTTAATAAGGAAGTACTCAACTAGTGTTGAAAGAAGTAAACCCTTAAAGCCTAAACAAGATTTACCAGAAAAGAAAGAAATAAGAAAAAGAGCGATAGTAGAAATTAAGTCGATAAATCGTCGATAAAGTAATTTTATTGTGGTATTTTGAAAGAATAATAATATGTATATATATTATATATATATATATATATACTATATATATATATATATATATATATATAGTATATATATATTCATATATATATATATGTGTGTACGACAAACTCGAAAATTCAGCTGATTCCGGCCAAAGGAACAAAAATTGTTAATACAGTGTGTCATTGTTGATGGTTTCAAGATGTTCACTTTTTTAATTTTTCTATTTCGTGGGCTAATTTTAAATCACGCTGTATCTTCCAAACTAGAAGAGTTACAAGAAAACACATTAGGAAAATTTAAAGATGAAATTCCTTAAAGAATATTGAATTCATCAGACAAACTCATCATTCAACATTTTAATGAATATGATCAGAAAGATTTTTAAATCCCAAGACAAATTTTAAGAGGAATATTTTTCCAATAGTGATGGATTTGATAAATTTAAAGTTTATAAATTATCATATTTTCCAAAAGTTAATTATTATTAGTCAACTGGAAAACAACTAAACAATCTGTCATTTATTCGTTTGTGTTCTAATAATGACCTAAAGATCGGTTTGTAGTAAATTAAGTGTAATTTAAATTTAAAATGCCTTTTCAATTTTCTAACGAAGAGTATGCTGACAGTCATTTACATTTATGGATTTTGTGATGGAAATGCGAGAGCTCGTTAGGAATATGAACGAAGATTTCAAGGAGGATTCCAAATCACCAAACCTTTTCTTCTGTGTTTCAACAACGTTCGAACTCATGGTTCATTTCCATCAGTTTCAATAAAGATCTGATCGTCCTGTGGAGTTAAATGTAATGAGCAAGAAAACATTCTACAGATGGTTGATCGGAGTCCAGGGTTGAGTGTTAGAAGAATTTCTTCCGAACGGATCCGTACAGATGGCAAACATTACATGATGGGCTTTTAATCCCTTATAACAAAGTTCAAGAACAGAAACCAGATGATTACCAACGTCGAATTTACATTGTGAGACACTCTTGATGCAAATTCAAGAGGATCCAAACTTAAAAAACTAATATGGAGATGAACAAGTTTTCCAGAGAAGGTATTTTCAATAGAAAAATCAACATTTTGGGCCGATCAAAATCGTGCGCGTCAACAGATGGGCTTTCAAAACAAATTCAGTTTAATGTTTTTTCCTCTTAAGACAACTAAATAAGATCTTTTATTTATGATGAGCCACTAAATAACAATCAATACCCATTCTAAAACAGTAGTATCAGATTTTGGAAAATTTATTAGAAGATTTCCGTACTTGTTGACCGATTGATGGAGCACTCATTGCACAGAGAGGTAACAGACTGTTTCAAATTTGATGACCGCTGGTTTAAGCATTTGGGACCATGATTGTCCGATTCGTTCTTACCTATTTTTACCTTTGGGGTAATTTAAAACAGAATGCATGTATAGAGCGACAACTGATATCATTTCGGATTTAAGAATATTTGAGAACTTATTGTAAAATGTTTAAAATTTTACTGTTACATTTTTTATGATTGTGGACCTGAACAAGTTATTTGCTGTCAACTCAGAATCTTAGGAGGATGGATAGAAGGATAATGACTTGCCAACAGATGCCTATGAACAGCTACCTAAATTTTCTCATGTCGTAAGTGAGAGACAGAACTAGAGATCATTCCAGAATTTAGAAGCTGAAAAATGGATTGCGCCAGTTTGGTACGACAGGATGTACTGCATGATGATGGAAAATTTCTCGCAAAGATAGCCGATGGTATCAAAGAATATAATGGAAATAGCCGTTGTAAACGATAATAAAAAAAGAACTGAAACCATCCTTCTATGCTCAAGGGACAAAGTGACGGGTCATTTATACTAATCGCTTTTGAATACGATCAACGAATCGAGAGCGTATTGAACTAACTCAGAGGTTATATTCCAGATAAGGCCGAATTTGGGCTTTATACAGCAGAGGAGTTGTCGAGTAATCTTAGATCTGTACAAAGCCTATTTACGAGCAGCTGTTTTGGTAGCTGACAGAAGATGGTCAACGAGATTTGAAGACAGTACCAGGTAATAGACAAAACTTAAGAACTGGGCCATTATATTACAACAGAAATGATCGATCTTTTGGAACACAAGGCAACACTGAGTTTGTTAGCATTAAATTAACTAGATTATTGCTTCCCATTCGAGAATACGTTGAATGTCTTTGTTGATTGAATTGCCATTTCAGCTATAATTTCTTGATTTGTCATAGAAGGTGGATTATCACTGAGTACTGATGAACTACAGTCAGTGCTATCGTCACAAAGCAATGGATGGGTTAGTTGTTGAAGAAATAAGGTCGTTTATGTACAGCAGAAATGTAGGCGCTGTAACGGATCCCTGTGGTACGCCGTTAATGCTAACTCTTTAAAAAGCCATCAACACGTATTCGTCTTTATCAAACTAGAAACCCAGTTGATGAGCGTATCATTTAACAACAGGTGAGTTTGGCAGAACACTATGCCAAACTTGGTCAAATGCTTTGAGATATCTAAAGTATTCACGACTTTATGGAAAACTTATTCAACCTGAGATTTTTAGATGTGCTTTAATAAGGAAGTACTCAACTAGTGTTGAAAGAAGAGTAAACCCTGTAAAGCCTGAAACAAGATTTACCAAAAAAAGAAAAGAAAGAAATAAGAATGAAAGGAAGTAGAAATAAGTCGATAAATCGCTCGATAAAGTAATTTTATTGTCGGTATTTTGACAAAAGAATAAAATAATATGTATATATATATATATATATATATATATATATATATATATATATATATATATATATATATATATATATATATATATATATATATATATATATGTGTGTGTAAGACCCAAACTCGAAAACAGCTGATTCCTCTGGCCGAAAGGAACAAAAATTGTTAATACAGGGTGTGTCTATTGTTGATGGTTTCAAGATGTTCACTTTTTTTTAATTTTTTCTATTTCGTGGGCTAATTTTCTAAATCACGCTGTATCTTCCAAACTAGAAGAGTTACAAGAAAACACATTAGGAGAAATTTGTAGAAGATGAAATTGCCTTAAAGAAAATTGAATTCATTCGAGACAAACTCATCATTCAACATTTTTAATGAAATTATGAGTTCAGAAATGATTTTTTTTTAAATCCCAAGACAAATTTCTAAGAGGAATATTTTTCCAATAGTGATGGATTTGATACAAGCGTTTAAAGTTTATAAATTATCACATATTTTTTCAAAAGTAATTATTATTAGTCAACTGGAAAAACAAAACCGAAACAATCTGTCATTTATTCGTTTGTGTTCTAATAATGACAAAGTGGTTTGTAGTAAATTAAGTGTAATTTAAATTTAAAATGCCTTTTCAATTTTCTAACGAAGAGTATGCTGACATCATTTACATTTATGGATTTTGTGATGGAAATGCGAGAGCTGCCGTTAGGGAATATGAACGAAGATTTCACAACAGGAGGATTCCAAATCACCAAACCTTTTCTTCTGTGTTTCAACACGTTCGAACTCATGGTTCATTTCCATCAGTTTCAATAAGATCTGATCGTCCTGTGGAGTTAAATGTGAATGAGCAAGAAAACATTCTACAGATGGTTGATCGGAGTCCAGGGTTGAGTGTTAGAAGAATTTCTTCCCGAACGGGAGTCCCCTATGTCAGTATGGCAAACATTACATGATGGGCTTTGTATCCCTATCATACACAAAACGTTCAGCACCTTGAACCTGGAGATTTTGCTTTGCGGTTGAATTTCTGCCAGTGGCTACAAGAAAATCCACAACTAGTTCCATTCATTTTATTTAGTGACGAGGCGCAATTTACTAGAGATGGAGTGAACAATACACGCAATTCTCATTTGTGGTCAGATAAAAATCCACATGGTACAAGAGAAGCTAACTTTCAGCGCAGATTTTCTGTTAATGTATGGTGTGGTATGATTGACGATCAACTTATTGGACCTTTTTTGTTTGAGGAACGTCTTACAGGTGAAGCATATGCTAACTTTTTACTGAATGAATTGCTACCGCTTTTGGAAGAAGTACCTTTACTAACAAGACAACAACTGTTTCTTCAACAAGATGGGGCCCCTCCCGATTTTAGTCGACAGGTGACAGAATATCTAAATGTTGCTTACCCTAATAGGTGGATTGGGCGTGGAGGTACGCGTGCTTGGCCACCGAGATCGCCCGATCTCACACCTCTGGATTATTATTTGTGGGGTCATTTGAAAAGTTTAGTATACGAGGTGAAAGTTAATACCAGAGATGCACTAATACAGTGTATTCGGGATGCGTGTCAACAAATACGGAACAACCACCAGGTACTTCGAGCGGCTACTCTGCCCATTTTACATCGCAGCCGTCTTTGTATTAATGCCGAAGGACGTCATTTTGAACATTTGAAGTGATTTTTTTATGTTTCTTTGTTTAAAATGTGTTTAGTAGATCCATTTTCTCTTTTCAATAAAAATTAATTTTCAATAATGTGTGATCTTTTATAAACTTTAAACGCTTGTATTCGCACTTGCGAATCAGACCTATGTTTATGGGACTTTTTTTACTTAAATTGACCCAAGGAACATACCATTTCAGTTTGTACAGTTCCTCACCGGACAACCTGTATGTATATATATATATATATATATATATATATATATATATATATATATATATATATAACATATTAAAAGTCCACAAAGCCCGCGATGGCAAACAGTGAGCCTCAGCTTATGCCCACGACAAATTATAATTTAAATTTCAATTAAAATAAAAATAAAAGTAAAATTATTATATGCCCCCTTCCGGCCGTTGTAAGATCTTACAATTCGTACTCGGAATTGGCTAATTTCACACATAATCCCATTGGGATGTTCAGTAAGAAAAAAAAATAATAAAGAATTTTAATAAGGAACGTGCTTGCCTTACGCGTCACGGGATCTTCAGTAAGAAAAAAAAATAATAAAGAATTTTAATAAGGAACGTGCTTGCCTTACGCGCCACACTGTATATAGTAAACAGAAAAGATTTTTCGGTCCACAGTAAATAACTACAATAATCAATAAAGTAGTCAAGAAGTTTATAGGAAGTAAATTGGCCCGAATAACCTTGTCTACAAGAAAAGTAATGTACATAACACATAAAAATTATGAGATAAAGCTACAAATTCATATAAAATTAAATGTTTAACATTTGCAATAGTTCACGTAATTCAGATAATCGTTACACCCGGTATATTACAATTACAGTAGGAGTTAAATCGTTGGTTGAATGTAGCCATAGAAGCTAGAATTAATTAGTACAAAATGGAAGCTAAAACTGTTTAAATGCGGTATCTTTAAACGTAGGCATTACAGAGATACTAAAAGCAGGTAGCACGGAGATGCTAAACACGGGTAGTACGGAGATGCTAAAAAAAAGTAATACGGAGAAGCTAAAAGAAGGTAAATATAAGTACAATGTTTAAGTAATTATGACCATTCACACCTCTTACAGGTGACAAACGAGCCGATAGTAAACATTCAACGTAATGTCGATTGAAGTGTCTTTATATGTGAAGAATTAGTATTGAATGCTTTTATATTAGAAAGCCTGATAATAATTTTAATTACCAGGAGGTTATCGAGACATGTACCACTTACCGAAGATGTGGACAAATGAATAATTTCAATTATATCCGCCTATAAAAGCGTTAGTAATACTTATACTTAATCAAGCATTACTTTAAGTGAGAATTTTGCAAAAAAATGATGCTTCAGCATCCAGAACCAGAAATTAAAAGTTCTAAAGAAACTCAACATCCATCATCGATGGCATTCTTAACAGGAAGAAAGAAAAATTGTCCAACGCCTTAAAAATCAATTTTACAAACTTGAGAAAAATTTTTTTTTTATCATTGTTGCCAAAGTTAAATTATGTAGAAAATATTTATTATATGTATTTGTATTATTTGACCTTAAAAAAATCCTAGGTTTCTATTTAACTATTTTATATTAAATGATCCGAAATCTCAGAGATGTCGCTGAAGGTATTAAATTTGACTTATATTTGAACGAAGTAAAAGATGTGTATGAAAGTTACATACATTAATTTAAATGCAATTAGAGATGCGTAAAAATTTGCGAAATAGTGATTTCGAAGCATTCAATCAAAGAGTAAATTGCTATTTTTAGTAAGTAAATTTGACAAAATGACGAACGTTATCAAAAAGAAACGTTTTCCAATTAATCACATCACAATGCATCCTTTTAAATGTGTAACAGTTCAAGAACAGAAACCAGATGATTACCAACGTCGAATTCAACATTGTGAGACACTCTTGGTGCAAATTCAAGAGGATCCAAACTTAAAAAAACTAATATGGAGAGATGAAGCCAAGTTTTCCAGAGAAGGTATTTTCAATAGAAAAAATCAACATTTTTGGGCCGATCAAAATCCGTGCGCAGTCAAGCAGATGGGCTTTCAAAACAAATTCAGTTTTAATGTTTTTACCTCTTAAAAGACAACTAAATAAGATCTTTTATTTATAATGAGCCATTAAATAACAATCAATACCTCCACGTTCTAAGGACAGTAGTATCAGACTTTTTGGAAAATTTAACATTAGAAGATTTCCGTACTTGTTGACTCCGATTGGATGGAGCACTCGCTCATTGCACAGGGGAGGTAACAAATAAGCTGTTTCAGATATTTGATGACTGCTGGTTTAAGCGTTTGGGACCATGGGATTGTCCGGCACATTTCCCGTTCTTACCCCCTCTATTTTTACCTTTGGGGTAATTTAAAACAGAATGCATGTATAGAGCGACAACTGATATATACATTTCCGGATTTTGAAGTGAATATTTTGAGAACTTATTGTAAAATGTTTAAAATTTTACTGTTTACATTTTTTTTATGATTGTGGACCTGAACAAGTTAAATTTGGCCTGTCGTGCTAAAGCACTCAGGAACTCTTAGGAGGATGGATAGAAGGATAATGACTTGCCAACAGATGCCTATGAACAGCTACCCTAAATTTTCTCATGTCGTAAGTGAGAGGGAAACAGGAACTAGGGAGATCATTCCAGAATTTAGAAGCCGTGTAGAAAAAAATGGATTGCGCCAGTTTGGTACGACAAGTGGAGAATTGTACTGCATACTGATGATGTGAGTGAGCGAACCGAATGTTTCTCGCAAAGATAGCCCGAGATGGTATCAAAGAATATAATGCAGCAGCACAATAGCCGTTGTAATAACGATAATACAAAAAAAGAACTGAAACCATCCTTCTATGCTCAAGGGACAGTATGTGAGAAGTTAAGGACGGGTCATTTATAACTATAAGCCTAATCGCTCTCTTTTGAATACGATCAACGATATCGAGAGCGTATTGGGGAGCACTAACTCAGAGGTTATTATATTCCAGATAAGGCCGAATTTGGGCTTTATACAGCAGGTGTTGTCGAAAGGTAAAGTACTGCTTAGATCTGTACAAAAAGCCTATTTTACGAGTAGCTGTTTTGGTAGCTGACAGAAGATGGTCAACCCATGAGAGATTTGAAGATACAGTCATACCCAACAGAGTAATAGAGTCTGAAAACTTAAGAACTGAGCCATTTATAGTTACAACAGGAAATGATCGATCTTTTTTGGCGGATACAAGGCAACACTGAGTTGTTAGCATTAAATTTAACTAGATTATTGCTTCCCCATTCGAGAATACGTTGAATGTCTTTGTTGATTGAATTTGCCATTTCAGCTTTAATTTCTTGATTTGTCATAGAAGGTGGATTATCACTATGAGTAGACTGAAATGAACTACAGTCAAGAGTGCTATCGTCAGCAAAGCAATGGATGGGGTTAGTTGTTGAAGAAATAAGTTCATTCATGTACAGCAGAAAAAATGTAGGCGCTATAACGGATCCCTGTGGTACGCCCGCCTTAATGCTAACTTAATACTTCGAATACTACACGTATTCGTCTTTTATGAAGGAAACTAGAAACCCAGTTGATGAGCATATCATTTAACCTAACGAGGTGAGTTTGGCAAAAACACTTATGCCAAACTTGGTCAAATGCCTTGACATATCTAAAGCCACTACAACTGTTTCACAGGACTGCTCTACTGTATTGTTCCAAACTTGGGTCACATATGAAAGAAGATCGCCTGTTGAACGACTTTGCGTAAACCCATATTGGTGGTCACTAAGGAGTTTGTTAGTTTTAAGGAACGTGAGCAGTTGCTTATTGATTGCTTTTTCCATGATTTTAAACAGAATGGAAGTGATGACAGTTGGTAGGTAATTTGAGGGATCGGTCTTACCGCCTTTTTTGGGAATAGGTTGAACATTTGCTAACTTCCATGATGTACGCTTAGAACTAAAAGAACATGGGTCTGAGAATTAATCCAGGACCAATTCCATCTTTCAAAAATTCATATAAAAGACATCATCCCTACAGTAAGTCATTAATTAGTCAACAATCTTCATTGCGGTTAACATCTGCAGAGAAATACTTTTTAACATCAATTGGTTTAAAAGTTCTCAAGCACAATCACAGAATCGTTAAACGTCTTTCAAAACGTACATTTTGATGATACTATAATTAAATCAGATATTCACACTTATCTTCCATATGGATCTTCTAAATATGGACCTTCCGAAGAAATACGCATCTTAAGTCAAAGCCAAGATCTAATTACGGCTACTTATGATAGTTTTCTGTACATAGAAGGTAAACTTGAGCTCAAAAAAGAAGATGAAAGAAAAGCATGCAGCTTAACCAACAATTTTCCGAACTTTCTTTTCGAAGAAATTCGTTATGAGTTAGGTGGTCAGAGAGTGGATGTTTGTGGAAATCCTGGAATAACATCTACGCTTAAGGGATATACTTCTTATACGGCCAGCAAAAGCAAAGCACTAAGCCATTTGGGATGGTCACCAAAGAATGAAGAACCATTACAAGTAGAATTCGATGAGCAAAATGGAGAAAAATCTTTTACAGTATGCATACCATTGAACCACATATTTGGAATAATGGAGGATTATCGTCACGTAATCGTGAATATGCGCCAAGAGTTAGTTTTAATTCGATCTAGAAGCGATACAAACTGTTACTATGGTGAAGTTGATGCCGCAATAACCTTAAATAAAATTCAATGGAAAGTACCACACTTAACACTTAGTGATGCTGCAAAACTTAACTTGTTTCAAGGAATCCATAAAAATTCTATTATTACTGTTACATTTCGTCAGTAGGAGTTATATGAATTATCTTTTTTAAACCAGGCAACCTCAGACATTTGACCAACAAAAACATCAACGCAACTGGAAAAACCACGTTGGATAATTGTTGCATTCCAACAAGGTAAAAGGTATACAAAGTCAGCAAGGGCCGGAAATTTTGATCGCATTAACATCAGAAATCTTAAAGTACATCTGAATTAAGAGTATTATCCATTTGAAGCAATGCGTTTGAACTTCAGTGTTAACCAATACATACCTGGCTATTGCGATTTTTTAAAATTCCGATGTGATTACTATGGCGAACATGATAAAGATGCATTATTCAACTATTCCGAATTCAAATCATGTCAGTATTTGTAATGGACTGCTATAAACAAAAGGGATCTTTAAAAAACTCAACAGTAGACATTAAATTAGAAATGGAATCTCTAACATCTTTCGATAATGGAATTGTTGTCTATGGTCTTATTCTTCATGACGCTATTGTGCAGTACAGCCCACTCACTGGGGAAGTGAAAAAGTTATAGTTATTGTAATATAGCCTAGTATATAAATAAAAATGTTGTAATTATGCGTTTAGTTTTATTTCATGCACTAACGATGAAAGTAGTATGCTCAAAAACAAAAACTCTCAATTCAAAATCATGGCTTTGATGAAAAGTCCATTACTTCAAAACATGGTGATTTACTTCATAATAGTGTACGTGGTATTATATGTGGCCCTTCCAATTGTGGTAAAACAAACGCAATGACCAGTCTGGTTACCGAGAAAAATGGCTTGGAATTTAAACATGTATACGTATACTCTAAGTCATTGAATCAAAACAAGTACAAACTTTTACAGGAAATCTTACTTCCAATGAGGGATATAGGTTACTTTACCTTCTATGGGCAGGCATAACGATATTGACTGTTTCTATTTGGGTCGAATTTACAGTAAAATTCCAAAGCAATTAATTTGTGACAATGCGAATTTAATTGTATTATTTGAGCAAGATGAATTAAACCTAAAGCATGTGTATGAGGATCATATAAGTCCCACCATAAGCATGAAATTATTTCGGGATGTGTGTTCAAAATGCTGGGTCCGTTTGGTTTCATGGTCATAAACAAGGATGCTGAAGTTAATAATGGTTTCTATAGGAAAAGATTTAATGAATATATAATACCATATACTGCTTACAGTAGTTTAGTAGGTATTAACAGCTATCTGTTTGTGTAAACAGCTATCTGTTCGAGGTAACCCGGTATCTGTTCAGCAAACCCGCTTTACCACAATGGATAACAAGGAAATGATATTAAAGAAAAAAATTATTCAGGCTCGTTAAGTAATACAGCAGAAGTATAACAGTATTAAAAGTGCTCATATTGATAATGAAAAAACATTTGAAAGTACTTATAAACCCCTAATAGAACCTCTAACTGAAATAATAAATGAAATCAATCCAGATAAAAAAAACACCTAAAAAGGAGAAAGCAGGCTACTACCCCCACTAGCCCGCCAGCTCGAGTTCAACGGACTCCAGGCTTCACTCCATTAGGTGATTCAAGAAAGGGTGCTACTAGCCCACTAGCTCAGCTTCCGTTTCTTCAAACAAATCCTCCTCCAGGTCTTCGTACACCATCTTTCTTAGATACATCTGTTGTAGGAGAGATTAATATTGAGGAAGAAGAATAAGAACCTCTTAGTGTCACAGATAATTCTATTACCCGTAATGAACCCATCTCAGAAGAATTTCTCGAGCAGTATCATGAATTACCTTGTATATACGTTAAACGTATTATGAGGGATCCTGAAGGTGTTATTGATCATACTTATGGAGTCCACTATGATACCAAAACTGACAAATGAACAATTGGTAATACTCCCGTTACAATTAAAGGAAACGGTATGATTAGTAAAGGTGTCACGTATAAAGGGACTCCAGGTTTATATGATCTGCTTATTATGAATGAACCCAGTTTAAATCTAGTAAATTCAAAAGATAGAAGAGATTATAGAAGTATTTTAAAAGCTACTAATGTTGTAAGGCGAGATTATGACGTAAGTGGGCAAATTCGAGGGAGTCGCAGCAAAAAGTATACGCAAATAGTCAAACCCTTGCTATCATCATCATCA
Organism: Vesta saturnalis; assembly: GCA_036346205.1. NCBI lineage: Eukaryota > Metazoa > Arthropoda > Insecta > Coleoptera > Lampyridae > Vesta > Vesta saturnalis. The sequence goes on along the minus strand of JARFJB010002152.1, from coordinate 608,625 downwards.
CCCACGACCAAGGGAGGTGGGGCTATGTTTTTTAAGGAATTAACATTCTTTTATAAATAAAATGCTATGTAAAGTTAAATCCCTAAGGTTTAGTATCAGTGAAATTGAAATTTACTAATCGTTTATCATCACAAGGATTATGTACTACTTTATTCTGATTGATTGTAAACACTTCATGTTTCATGGATTTTATCAGATGCTGATAAAGCCTTATTACGCTACCATAAGAGGGTTCTTGATGTTTGCTATATTAACTATAATTCCTGTAAGTAACCTACCATTAAAACATGAATCTAGAGAGTACCAATATAATTTGCGTGTACACTCTTTAACACCATTGATAATTCCACTACCTGTTTTCTCTGCAGCGTTCTTTAACCGTTTAAGTCTAACAATAGCTCTTTAACAATAAGAAATTACTTTCGAGTTTAAGCAAATTTTCACTTGCCTCTAGATAAATTTTATTTTGTATTATATCTTGCAATAGCCTAATATTAGTGTTAATTATACGGATGTGCTTTACAAATTCATTTTTGGTTTTGAAGAATGGAATACGTCTTGTTAAAATAACAATATCACTACTACATGGTATAACCTTGCTCATAGTTACCTTCAAAACTGTATCCAACAATGCAAAAATATAAAGCACACGCTGCCGATTATGCAGTAATGGACTTGCAGCAAATATTTTATTTATTATAACTGATAATTAAAAATTAATAATTTAAGTAACTTCAGAAGTACTTTAGGTTTACAATTACAATTATAGTCACGAGTAAAATATACTGACTGGTATAGAAATGCTCCTTATTGACTTATATAGCCATATAAACCCACATTCAAGGTCAAATATCACAAACTTGTTATAACTTGTATTTGACTTTATACTGCGTACAGAATCTCGTCTTATATGAAAATTAAATTTGGTACCTTCACAGGCTATAGTTCATTACCTTTAGATTGCGTTGCAATAGCATTCGCAAAAACCTCACTTCAGACAGATGCATACATTGCACTTTGGGCATTAGTATTACTGGTCTTTACTGAGAATATCTATTAACACCTATCGTTAATCTTGCTCATATTGCATGACGCTTTAGTTCATTGCCTATGCAGCATACAGAAACTTGTCTTACATAAAAATTAAATTTGATACTTCCACACGCTTTAGTTCATTACCTTTAGATTGCGTTGCAATAGTATTCGAAAAAACTTTAGTTCAGACAGACGCACACATTGCACTTTGTTCATTATTATTACTGGTTTTTACTGAGAATATCTATTAACACCTATTATTAATTTTGCTGATATTGCATGAAACACTTCCACACGCTTTAGTTCATTGCCTTTAGATTACGTTGTAATTGTATTCATAAGAGTATCAGTTCAGACATTGCACTTTTTTTATTATCTTCAGTGGGCGTTTACTGAGAATATCTATTAACTTAACCTTGCTGACTTTATATGAAATACTTGGTCATGCCTAAACTATGCTGCATTCATTACAGATCATCAACCTTCGCTTGCATAGGTCAGTTAAATCTACTAACCACTTCCACTTATTAGCAATTTTGATAACGTTATTAGATTTACATGTATATAGTGTTAAAGTTTTATGTCAATACTCATTCATTACATAGTAGTCACGATGGCTTCAACAAGCAAGAAAACTAAATTGTCAGTGAAAGAAAAAAGACAAATATTCTGCAAGATATCTTGGTGCAACCATGTTTTCGTTACCAGCCTGCAGAACCACTTCCGACACCTTCAAATGAAAGTATTCCTGTCATAGCTATCAAAGACAGTGATGTGGGGGAGGATTTTTCACGATATTTCGAAAAGTAAGTATACGTTACTTAAATGAGTTTTCGTTTACTGATTTATGTATTGGCTAATGTAATTTATTATTTTTCTAGTATTACACTGGCAACAACAGTTGTTGTCACACCGCAACAACCACCGTCACTTCGCCATATCCAATATGCAGGGAAGAAACTTGCAACATCTCCACCAACACATCTTACGCAAGACCCTTCGACATTGCAAGAATTTAGGGCGAAGAGCGAGAGATGGTTACATCAAATTTTGGCAGAATACACAAACAGTGAGGTTCCGGGTGTCGCTCGAGTTGAGCAACTAACTGTGGAGTTAGTTGAAGCTAACCAGCAGCTACAAAAAATTAGAATAAGTATAGCAAAAATAAAAAAACGTGCTTCGTACGTTAGAGGACTTAGATGTAAATATTTAAATTAGTGTGTATAGTGTAGTTTAGTCAATTTGTTTTAGATGTGTGTTAAATTAGTATATGTTAGTAAGAAATTTTTGCATAATTTGTTTAGTATAGTATTTTTCTGAAGAATTTATTGTAGTTATAAGTATTTCTTTACGTTTTAATAAATAAATAAATGTTAAACCTTTTGATTTATTTATCGTAAAATTTCACTACAGCTAAAAAACATCCTTGTATTATTATTATTGGAAATATATATAGAATTCATATTTCGAGTTTTCATGAAAACTGCATGTATTTATGAAATACAAATGACACAATTGCATTTATATATTTTCAAATCCCGTTTCAAAATTGTAATGTGAATTGGTGACTGAGATAAAAATAGAATGTTCGCATTCACACCTGCATAAAATGCTTTCAAAGTAAAATAACTGCGTTCATTATCCTACAATTCTTGATGCAGTAATATCCACGCTCCATCGAAAATTGTAAATTTGGAGTGCTAATCAAAATAAATTAAAAAACAAGTCATGTTTTAAGTGCTGTTTGTTGTTTCAAAATTGAATTGGTTAATTTAAAGGGCATTTCGATACATAAAATGGATAAATTGCATGCATATGTTTCTTCTGAGCTTACGTAAGTACAAAAAGTTGTGTTTTAAGCGCTCTTTGTTGTTGCAAAATGAAATTGGTTAATTTAAGAGTCATTTTTTCATATTTTGATAACTTTATACATGAAATGGATAAATTGCCACATATAAAACACAACTGTGTTGAAAAAAAATTTTTTTTTTCTGAGAATTACGTGCAAATTATAAATTTTCAGAAGCGCATCTTTTCTAGGACTCTACTTTTGCCCTCCTCTGCATCCTCACCTACACCCTGCGGAAGAGGAAGTCCACATCGTGTCGTCTTTTATCTCTTTCCATAGATATGCACATACACCTTTACTTACATCACACACCTTCAAACATACATCACTTTTATAGTTCAAGTACACGTCTATCACCGTTTACACAACAATAATTGCAATTATACATTCCATTCTAGTACAACACCTGTGTTTCAAGTAAAATATAATATTTCAAATCATACTGATAATACTATATGTGTGCATTTTGCAATTGCATGCTTTTTACTCATTACGAGTACAATCCATTTAAAATGAGTTGTAATTGCGTATATAAACGTAAAATGTCCAAAGATGCATTGTGAGAGTTAGTATTGCTTTATTTCATAAAAAAAAATGGTTAGAATCCATTTTAGAAAAAAAACATATTACAAATACTTTACAAATATGTTAAACTTTTGTTATACTATATCATATTTCATATTGATGCTCAATTAATTTGGAAAATATTAAAAATGTACGTTTTATATCGAATAGTAAACTTTCACAGTTAAAGAAGGCCTTAAAGTTTTTTCAAGTTTTTTTTAGATAATTTGGAACTGCTATCTTTTGCGCTGTTATTTTTTAGTCTACATGCACAAAATTAGAATTTTTGGGTAAAGGACTAGCGCGTTATGATTTACAAATATTGAGTATAAACGTTTACGTACTACTTTCACAAGACAATTTGTTTTAAAATTTTTTTAATTCGAATTTATTTAACTGCTATCCTTTGCGCTGTTATTTGTTTAGTCTATATACAAAAATTCAGAATTTTTGACTTAACGATTAAACTGCTATGATAAAAAGAGTATATTTATTTATTTTAAAATATTTCACACACATAAAATTTTGCTTACTTCAACATTTCATACACCCCTAGATCTACTTTTAAATATTTAATTTTTCGTGTCAACACGTACAACCACTTCTTTCGCTTAACAATAGTTAATACTTGTTCTTTGTAAAATGTCAAAAGATACATTATGAGAGTTAGTATTACGTTATTTCATGAAAAAACTCGTTAGAATCTATTTTAGAAAAACCATATTACAAATACTTTACAAATATGTTACTTTTGTTATACTATATCATATTTCATATTGATGCTCAATTAATTTGGAAAATATTAAAAATGTACGTTTTATATCGAATAGTAATCTTTCACAGTTAAATAAGGCCTTAAAGTTTTTCCCCATTTTTTGAGAAAATTTGAAACTGCTATCTTTTGCGCTGTTATTTGTTTAGTCTACATGCAAATAATTGGAATTTTTGGGTAAAGGACAAGCACGTTATGATTTATTAATATATGCAAGTATCAACGTTTATGTACTACTTTCACAAGACTATTTGTTTTGAAATTTTTTAAATTCCGAATTTATTTAACTGCTATCTTTTGCGCTGTTATTTGTTTAGTCTATATACAAAAATTCAGAATTTTTTTACATAACGTTTAAACTGCTATGATAAAAAGAGTATGTTTATTTATTTTAAAACATTTCACACATAAAATTTTTGTTTACTTCAACATTTCATACAATAGCCAAGATAATATTATTCACCTTTTCTTTGTAATAGTTTTATGTGATAATTATAAGGTTGCAATGTTATTTCTTCCTACATAATTTGTATAATTTAATAAATCATGATAAGAAACTCGTTTTATATGAAAATTCAATTAAACCACACGAAAACTTCTTTTAAAGTGTCTTTCGTTTGCAATTCACTTTTTCTTAATTAATTTTCTTCTTATATGCCTACACACACTTCATTTTTTTATTCAAATGAATACTGTTAAAGTGCCTTTTCTTTGTGCAATATAACATGCACTACTGTAATTACTTATTTACTTTTTAAAGCGTCTTTCATTCAAATTACAACGCATCTTTATTTAATACTTTTCACATTCACTCGAAGTTGATTCATGTTTTTTTTCAGCTCATGCAGCTCTAAATCTATCCTCAATTCTTTTACTTTCTTGATTAACACCTCGAGTATTTTCTTTCTCTCATCAATACTTAATAATTGTTTCTTTCTTTCTCTTCTGATCATTCTTACTACTTTCACCATTTCTAGCAATCAAAAGTTTACTGAATCATGCAATCCGGAGAAGCCTTTTTATTATAAACATGCATCCTTTCAAAACTGCTAACCTACTCAAAAAAACTTTTAGATTTCTAAGAATGATTACCTTGTAACTTCTATTTTTAGCTTTGACCTTGACCAGCTCCAAAAATGTATATTTCCCGCCAAAAAGTTTGACCATGGAAATTATATTCTTAGATGTTCTATTTTTTAGCTTTTTACCTTGACCTTTTTATATTTCTAAGAAATGTAATATAACACCACCGTAGGTCAATAATCTTTGACCTTGAAAACTATTTTTAGACTTCTAAGAATTGTAATATGATGATGACATTGCAATTTCTATTTTTAGCTTCTGACCTTGACATAAAAATTTTCCGTCAAAACGTTTGACCGCAGAGTGACCTTGTAATGAGGGTGGTGACATTGCAATTTCTATTCTTAGCGAGCTCCTAAAATTTTAATTTCCCGCCAAAAGTTTGACCTTGAAGAGATCCAAAAGCATACATTTCTCACACCAGAGAGCAAGTGACCTTGAACTGGTCCAGAACCGGCCCTTAATCACTACCCATTAAAAACATTTCCGCTTCAACCATTGAACTCAGTCCGTACCTGAGTTCACAAGCGTTGTGCAGACTTGTTTATGACGCCACCAAGTGTGCATTTGTGATGTTTATAAATGGTTCAAATTTTATGAATCCTAATAAGTCATTTAACAATAATAAAGAAAAAACAATTAGATTTTAGAGCCCTATAGGTCGTTAATTAAGGGCTTAAGGAAAACATTTTATATGAAGTACTATAATTATTCTTAATCCTTCAATCATCTCCCAAGTTTTTGGTACGAAACCTGGGACACCCTGTACATAGACATAGAAACGATCATTATTGAGTCCGTAGTCGCATATTGTCGGTACGCTCATGAACCCGGTCAAACGTGTTGAGTCGGTGTTGGTATCAACAACTTATCATGCGCATATAATCAAAATATGATAAATGTTATAAAACGTGTAAATACAAATTTTATGACGGGCTCAGTAATGGCACGTTTATATGTATATTAACTACAAATTAGTCCAAACTATATTGATACAGAGGGTGCATTTATATACATCATATTTAGTTTAACATATTGTACACTAATGAACCCGGCGTATTGTAGGTAAATTTGAATTATTTTACTATGATTTGTAATTTGTCTGTTTTGGTTACTTCTTGATCGTTATAAGTTTGTTGTCATAAATCATATTGATACATTTGCTCAAAGTGCTGCAAATTTATCAATATGATCTGTCTCTAAAAGTATATCCCATATGTGAAAATAATGTATTATTTTTACAGCAAACAACTCTGTTATTGCCAAATAAAATTAAAATAACTTCATCATAAGTCAAAGTTAACAAATTTTTGTCAGTTTTTTAACATATATTATACATATAAAAAAGTTCTATTCAATAGCGAGTGCCTCTACATATAACAGTTGTGTTACGACGATTAAAAACACAATTAAACAAACTATTTAATACATAAATATGGACGACCATTTACCCTGTCACATTCATCTTGTCACATTCGTTTTGTCACCTTCATTTTGTCACATGTATCCATGCATAGGTACCGCCTTAGAGACTCTACCGTGACATTCGCCTGAAAGCGCTTATAGACTCTAACGCTTTTAGTTGCCTCGATTATCTACAAATCATTATCTATGACCCTCGCTACTCTATATGGTCCGTCAATTTTATTCACCAATTGGTGAATGTCATGTCGGTAGCTGCAGCTCGCTATAACACCAATTCGCCTACTTCATTCGGTATCCCTTCTCCGCCTTTTATTATGATGTCAACTCGGCAAGGGGGGAGTATCCTGAAATCGAATTTTCTCATAACGGCTTGCATTCGCCTAGTCGTCAAGTTAAGGATCGCCGTACTACCGTTTACCTGTAATTGATCCACACTAGAGGTACTCGTATAAAGGTCGTCACCCTCACGCTTTCCATACTGACTGTGTGAGAAAGGTCTTACGCCGCTGGATCCGGCTTGATCCACTGGGTTCTGTCAACTCTTACCTTACCACTAGCTAGTGTTTTGCCATCGTCAGGCAGATCAGTTACCACCCTGGCGGTCATCTAACATCCATCCACTCGGCAGGAGATTATCAATATCCAAGTTCATCGTGTTATCGATGCCCCAAATTACTTCGGAGAGATATTTGATTCACGTATTTTCCGCCTGGACACTTGCAGTCAACGCCGTAATTTTGCCTTTTCGCGTGGTCACTCGCTGTAGGAGTTGCTATCGCCGTTTGCACGTGCCTTATACCTTTCCACGTCACAACTCCTTGAACAATCTCCCCCAGACCTTGGTCACTAATTCACTTGGTCACATGGGTATGTACATACCCCTTGGTGCTCTTGGTACAAGGACCTAAATGGTCAATATGGACTGCGTTGAAGAGTATTGTGCCCCTCATCTCGCCCAGAACTACCTTTTTTTTTTGAAATGCACGTAAGCACGATTTTGCCTACTTTATCAATTTAAATGTAAATTGAATACTTACAGGATATTTTGCCTTTTTCGGAAATACCTGCCAAACTCGCCTTCGAAGAAACTTCTTCCGCCTTTACGTTTCACACACACAAAGTGCTAATTCCATAGGGACTCCCGTATAAAACAAGGCGCTGATATCACGTCAAACAAAGCACTGGAATTCAATCCCACTTTTGATTCTGTTACGATGATTAAAAGTATATAACTATTTAATACATAAATATCTATATACAGTGTAAATAAATAAGTGCGAATCATATACGGACGTATTCTACAGTCAAAAATTGGAAAAATATAAACATATTGCCGAAATTTTTATCTACAAGGTGTTAAAATCTAAATTGGTTTGCCGTTTTTGGGAACAAAACTGAATCAATGACATGAAATTTGGAACTTGGGTTTTGAAGGACCTAAATCATGGTTTAATTTGAGTTTTCAGAGCTGTCCTTGCCAGAGGCGCTACCTGTCATTTTGAATGCATCTAACGTTTGTTTCCACTTATCAATTTTGAGCAATGAAAGGTATACTTGGATATTTCCTTTCAGGATACTCCAAACTCGTTTTCAGACATATTCGTTCGCTTGAAAGTTACGTACCACACATCTTTCAAAGTGATTCGTAGGTAACGAGGTCGCTTATCAGGTAAGTAACACTAGAACAAGCCAAATTCGAAATGATTTAAAGTATTACTATTAACACATTGACTATGTTAATATATGCATTAACGGAATGTCTTATTAATATAAAAGACTGCCGAAATGCACGTTTTCTATTTTATGCCTTTATTGGAACAAAGATCATGCATAATTTGAATATTAAGTAGATGATTTTCCTGCTGTGCGAAGACGCACTGTAATAACAGTCTCGTTGAGTTTCTCCTACAATTAAGCAATGGAAAATCTGGTTGTAAACGCTTTCTATAACGCGTTCTTAACATATTTGTTGTTAAGTTACGTCACCACTTGCGTGATAAAATTATTTAGTAGATTAAGGATCAATTAGAACTCAAACGAATATAACAGTCTCTTGTAATTTTATCTAAAAAAGACTCCTTAGCAAATCAATTTATTTTATTGAATACAGGTAAATGGCATGATTGGCATGAGGGTGAAAACTATTCAAGTGTAATTTCCTGCTAGTGAAGGGGCTATAAACGTTCGTATAGTTTTGTACAATTATAAGATGATTTGTTGTTATGCTGTTCAACCATTTTCAAAGTTTCTTACCACTTTGTTATCGTCTGGGTACCTGTTTGAGTGACAAAATTTTAGATGATCATGGAGTTAACTCAATACATAAAGGCTCGATTGTAATTTTCGTTAAAATAACGCTCTTAGCAAAAATATTTAGAATCAGGTAATGGCATGATTGGCAAGGGTAGAAGATACGCTTCAAGCTGTAATTCATCTACGTAGTGCTCAAGCTGATCATTTTGCGTTATAAATTATTTGTGTTGCATTCAAGCATTTTCGTTTCGCACTTTGTTATCGTCTGGGACTGTTTAGTCAAATTGGAACATGTGGGTCGTCATATACAGTTAGAACAGCCGATATATTTGGTTTACGGCCTTGATAATGGTAATGCTTAACGAAGCATCCAGAAGATACGCTGAACTGTATCCTCAACGTGTGCCCCTCCCATTTATTTATCTTAAAGGAACAGCTTTTGTACCCTTATTACATACAGCGGGTCCAGGCACTATTACCATGAGACTTTCCTAACCGTCTTGCATTCTCGAATTGGATGCTGCAAATGATTGGTCAAAAACTACAATTTCTAGCGCAGATCTTATTCACCGACGAGGCTAATTATTAACGATCATAACAACTACATATGGGCCGAAGAAAACCCTTACGCTATAGTTGAAACTCACCACCAAGAACAATTTTTTTGAGTGTGTGGGTGGGAATGATTGGAGACCACTCAATTGGCCCATATTTTCTGCTGCCTAGATTGAATGGTAATACGTACAATCAAGTTTTAGAAGAAGAGCTTCCAGCACTCCTTGACATTGTTCCTTTAGGTGTCAGAAACCAATGTGGTTTATGCATGATGGGACCCCTGCCCATTTCAGTATACGAACGCGTCAGTTTTTAAATGGAATGTATCAAAATCGCTGGATACGTCGAGCGGGATCTCAATTTTGGCCAGCTCGATCCCCCGGATTTAAATCCATTAGATTTTTCTACTTGGGGCCATTTAGAAGCTTTAGTGTACAAGACTCCCGTTCAGGGCGTGGAAGACTTAAGGAACCGAATTAGTGTTTCATGTAGGATTATTCAAGATACTCCGGGAATATTTGACCGGGTACACAAATCAATGCGCCGACGTGTAGACTCATGTGTAACAGCTGAAGATGAATTTTTAGAAGTATTTGAAAAAATGGTGGGTACGTAACTTTTTAACAACTAATATCTCGAAAACGGTTTATCTGAAAGGTAACAACCAAGTATACCTTTCTTGCTCAAAATTGATGTGAAAACAAAATGGCAACATACAGGGTGGCAAAAAAGTTAGGGCCAATTTAATGTAAGCATACCCTGACAGGTAGCGCTCTGCAAGCAGCGTCAAAACTAATAAGATATTTAGGTTTCTCATCCTTAAAAACCTCGACATTCCAAATTTCGTGCCAAGCGGTAAAAAAGTAAATAGTTTAACACCTTGTGGATGAAAATCTAAGCACTTTCGGCGATATGTTTATATGAACTTTTTTTCCTATTTTTGACTGTAGAGTACGCCTTAAAATCTTTCGCACTTATTTATTTTCCACCAAACCCACCCTTATTTTTAAATTTAGTTTTGGGGGAGAGTAGCAGGCAAAGTACTCCATCTGATCGTCCACCAAAGTACTTTGACCTCAAGAATGCGCTTTTGCTCTTAGCGAGCCATGAAATTATCCTTATGGGTGACTCATACCCCTTTCATCTACCTTTTATCCTTACCGTCCACGAAACCCAACGTTAATTTAATTTAGTTATAAGTTTGAAATATTAGCATGAGTTCTAGATATGATCCAAATAAACTAGGAAAGCCCGAACTACACGCAGTAAGATAATGCCAGAAAACCAATATACAAATTGACATCCGAAAACCGAAAATAATTTCCATTCTTGATCATAGTGTAAGTTTTTAAATTATATCATCCAATATCTCGATGCATGTACCGTCAAACTCATACATAAATGTCTCCGAAAGAAAACTAACCTCACCATAACAGTTAGATTTAGGAAAAGGATTTTGTTTTCAAAAATTTCAGTTTATTTATTTACTCAGAAAAAAAAGCCGTTTTAGGATAAGTAGTTTTAATTTTTGTCAGAAAGAATTTTAATTTTAATTGTTTTTTAGAATTAAGACCGTTTTTGAAGGAAGTAATCCATTTTTTTTTATCATTTTTTAAAGTAAGCGGGAAGTGTGATGATTAGTTTTTTTCTTTTTTACTCCGCTAACGAAAACCGTAGTTAAGTCCGTCCATTAATTAAGTAAATATTCATAAGAATAAAATTAAGCGTTAGAAATAATTACACCGTGAATATAAATGCAAATTTTCTCTTTTTTGATATCCCAAAATAAAACTTGATAAATGATAATTCAGGTTGCATTAAAACGCACACCATTCAAACGAAATTTACATTCAAAACCTTTATATTAAAATTAGATAGAGATAAATACACCAAATTATTCAAAAATAGAATTTGAAACCATATAAATATAATTAAGAGTCAAATTAATAAAATAATTAATAATTAACTTCGTTCTTACAGATTAATTGGTTCTCGGAAAATTGCATTGTTAAATAACATTCTCGATATAAATAAACCTGCAATAATTTCTATCGTATGAACAAGGTGCCCAACTACAATAGAAATCGCAAACTCGTTCCTATTGTGTAAAAGAAACTGTTTTAGTAATACATTCCAACCGTTTCCAACCATTAAAACAACTTGTGATGCTGCTGCATCATAGGAAACCTGGGAATACCAACCACCCCGCACCCCCCATTGTAATATTTTGTATTCCATATAGGAAAGTAGAAAATTGCCACGGCCAAACTTTTATCTTTTCGCTCTCACTGCTTATGTGCATAGACGAAGCTACACTTTTGTTAATGAGTATGAGGTAAAGAGTAGTTAAATTGATTAATGTAATTAAAGTTAATAGATACTCGCTCCATAAGTACATATTTAACTTGTTTAATACAAGTAGTAAAAGTTGCTTTGTTACTGATTACCGCTCACATTTAAACCGCCACCGTTGAAATTAATAGAGCTCTGGTGAAGGATTTTGTTTGTCAAGGGGACCTTTTCCAACTACCGTATCCGCCGTCCGTCCGAATTAACTTTGTTTTATAAACATCTTCTACCACAGGATAAGACCCTGAATATTTTCCTCCTCTGTAGCACCTAGAGCAGCCATTTGGAAACCGCATACGTTCAGCATTGGACCCAAAGACCGCCTGGATATTACCTTATCTTTGGGTGGCGCCCAAATCCGTTTACCACCCTGGAGCGAACAGCTGCTGTCCGTGAACCGTCCAGGAGTGGTCACAACAAACCACAAAGTAATTATAACTTACCTTATTGCTATTTTAAATAAACTTTTACAAAGGAGTCTTCATTTTTGTATTGCTGCTCGTTGAGGGTAAGCCTCACCTATTATCACCGAAAAACCCATTATATTCCGTTGGTAAACACAACCAAAATAGCAAAAATTTCAGTGAAACATATTTAGATGATACTCGTATGTAGAAACGTTTTAAGCTACCCTAAGTACTGTATTGGTTTTGCTCCCTTAAACAACATAATATTTTTGCCAGTTGTTACTAAATTAAAAAATTAAAACTTGAAAAATAGAATTGGAGGTAGCACAATTGAATGTGTTAAGTAATCAGGACTACTTATTTCTAGGTGAACAGAAGCAACCACTAAAAATATTTATATTTATCTCTAATTCACCATTCTCTTTGCATTCCAATATAATATTCAACCAATCTCACAGAAGATATTAATTTAAAATATGTCTTAAACCTTATTAAAACCTTATCATCAAACAAATCAATCTAACCCACTCTAATAAAAATTGTGTAAAATAATTAATTAATTTTTGAGTACATAGTAATCTCCAACATTCATTTGATATACACATAAAAGCAAGAGTAAACTTTAGAGATAAGAATGTTTTATTTATACGTGGCCTAAAAAACTACTTTTAAGTTAATGACCAAGTACCAAGTACGTGTTTTATTTTAAATATTTATTCAGTTATAAATAAACGAATATAAAGCATTATCTCAAGGTAAATGCATTAATTTGAAAATATGTAACCCTAACAAATTTAGCATAGATTTAATTACTTATGGAAATAAAGTGTACTACTTCAACATAATTAGGTGGCCTGTAATAATTTTTTTGCGTTCCACTAAAATTCATAAATTCTAAATATTAGCGAGTAAAATTTACTAAATATGTATAATGCAAAAACAGTAAAGGCGGCAGGTATCGGAGAACATACAATATCTATAAGAAGGGGACAACATTGAGTTGTTTAAGATGTTCCTACCTAGGGCTCAGTAGCGGCCTGTTAACACATCAGACTAAGTAAAGTACGGTTTATACCTAAACATAATTTGTAACTTTACGACACACACACACACATGCACGCACTCACACACACACACACACACAACACACACACACACACACACACACACACACACACACACACACACACACACACACACACACACGCACGCACGCACGACACGCACGCACGCACGCACGCACGCACGCACGCACGCACGCACGCACGACGCACGCACGCACGCACGCACGCACGCACCACGCACACCACACACACACACACACACACACAGACACACACACACACACACACAACACACAACACACAACACACACACACACACACACACACACACACACACACACACACACACACACACACACAAAAACACACACACACACACAACACACACACACACACACACACACACACACACACACAACACACACACCACACACACACACACACAACACCACGCACTGCACGCGCGCTCGCGCGATTGCGCACTCACGAACTCGCACACGCGCGCACACGCACACACAGAGATTAAGAACTTGAGATTTTCCTTGATATTAATGAAAATCTGCATGTTGGTAGTCGCCAGATAGCAATATTATGTGGAACGTCACCATCAACTATAAATCGGACAACTAGAAAATACAAGTATCATCTACCCGGGAAGGCGCTCGGTAGGTTTGCTCGGTTTCTTATGCGATTAAGTGTTCTTTGTACATCGGGGAGCCAATGAATGGTTTTAGTGAATAGAATTGCTAAGTAAGTGACTTCTTGTTAAAGTTGGAGTCTTTCGTGGTATAAGGTAAGGGAAACATAGCTGTCGGTTAGATGTTTGTGGTGGATCAACTTAGACTCTCCACTTGTTGGCGCAGTTGAAAAGGTTCCAGAGGGTTTTGGATATGAGGCGGGAGTACTCTCCACTGTTCCGATGCACTGCCCAAAGTCAGTGTCTTCCGCAAACTGCGTAACGACTACTCCTGGTTGTGTTACTGCAGGAATTCCCGAACCGAAGATAGTGTAAAGGATCGGGATTAAAGCAGAACCTTGCGCTACGCCTGCTGAAGGTTGAAACCTATCAGAGAAGGTGTTGCCTGCTTTCAGTCGGACTGACCGATTAGTCAAGTACGAGAGTCGGTGCTTGGAGAAGGGATCGGGTAAGTTAAGGTTGCGGATCTTGTCGAGGAGATCAGCCTTCCGGACCCTCTCAAGCGCTTGTTTAATGTCCAAAAACCGCCAGATTGCATTGCGTGTGATTGAACTCACTGGTGGTCTCCGTAAGCAGCTTCAACAAAGTATTATGACACGTTAGGTTAGGATGCTGTGAGGAAGGAGTACATTGAGTTGAAGGTGGTCTACAAGTTGCCTGGTTGGAATCTGCTCAAAGTATTTTCCGAGACAATCAGAAGAGAAACGGGCCTATAGGAAGAGGGTCGGAGAATTTTGCGATTTAGGCTGTCATGGCCTGGGGCTAAATTGTGTAATTTTTTTAAATACTCCTTGACCTGGTCGGGAGTAATGGAGGCATACAAAGGTTTTCCCGGTATCCACTTGGATTTCGGGAAGGTTAAAGTGGTTCAAGGCGATTCTCTAGGAGTTCCTTGAACTAGGTATCGAATTGAGGATGTTCTGGGGATCGGAAAATGGATTGTAGGTGAAGATCGAAAATGCCGGCCTTTCCTTGGTGGGAGGAGATTAGGTTGCACTGTGGGTTAGTTAGTTCAGTGGAATTTAGGGTTTACTTTCCTTCTGGTCAATCTATCAAACTGTATACTATAAGAGCTTTTCATTTCTGTAGTCTAACTGGGAGGTCGCCTTTGGTAAGAACTCTTCGGCATGTTTGTTTGCTTCTCGCTTAATCAAGGAGTTAAGGTGATTGAATTCGGTGTTGAGAGCCGGATCCCTAGATTACAAAAATTGACGATGAATTCGTCTTTGATCCAGTTCACGATGTGCAGTGGGCTATAGGTTAGGAAAGAAGGATGTGGTTTATTATTGAGGCAGCTAGATGCTCGAAATATGTAGGCTGTGTTAGTGATTCGATAAAGCGACAACAGTAGCAGAGCTGATGATAGCCTGATACCGTTGCGATTACCTATGAAGTCACCGTATGTGGTGAGACGGGCATTGAGATCACCTAAGATCACTGCATTAGGAAGGCTGGAGGCGTAAATTAAGAGGTTATCGAAAATTGTATTGTAGCCAGGCGGGTAGTAGGGATATGGGTGCTAGGTGAAGAAAACGATCGGGGTCCGAAAATGTACCGTCACAGTAACACATTCAAGATTCTGAGTGCTCAGGAAGCTGAAAGGGAGCGGATGGGAATAATTCTTGACTATAAGGGCGGTTTCATGACGGCCATTGTGTAGGTAGATGTGACAAGTGTTACCGTTAAGTGTGCACCTGTTTGTGGGTTTTGTTTAGGTGATTGAGAGTATGTGTATGTTGTGTTCGTGTAGTAAGTTTTTATGTAAGGAACGTTTCCGACGAACACCCCTGGCATTAATTGTCCCTGCTACGATATTCAATTTGGAGGATTTAAAGACTGGGTCCGTGTACCTTTTACCCAAGCGCCGTTTCTCCGTTGGAAGAAGGATCGAGATAGTGATGACACAAGCGATCCTATCTCGCTGGCTCGGAAACAGTTAGAATAAGGTAGGAATAAGGAAGTATTTGATGGAAGTGTCTGTAGTAGGTTTTAGGTGGGCAGTGTCGTCCGAGTCGGACTCTTCGGAAGACAGGATGGGTTCTAGGATTGTCATCTTCGACGGGGAACTGGGAGGTTCTCACCGCTTCGCCTTCCCCCAGTTGTTACACCTTGGGTTAACTGAGGATTTGCAAGAGGAGGACCAGTGACTTTCGCCACAGTTGGAACAACTGATGGAGCTCCTCAGCGGTATGCCACACCTGCATTAATTCTTTTTCATACCTCGACACTCTACCACCCACAGCAACAGAGTAGTGTACAACTTTTAATTTTGACTTGAGTTTCTCTGATCACTATGCCCAAATCATTCAATTAAAAATGTATTTAAACCTGAGGTTTACCATTACCTAAAAATGAGTAGACAATTTTATGCACTGAACTCGCATCGTTTTTGTCAGTTGTTAATAAGCGATAATAATTTCTTGCATAACACATCAGGTTTTGATACGTTTTTGTCTTACTTTCATTTATCTTTCCCACTTATAAAAGAAAAACACAGGGTTAAACAGCCTTGGATAACTAAATGTATCATTAAATCTTGTAACACCAAGCGCCAGCTCCATATTTTAATAAAACGTTTCCCCTCGGAGACTTTAATTACTTACTACAAAAAATATTGTCGTGTATTGAGGCAAATTATAATTAATTCCAAAAAAATGAAGAATGACAGATCTATTATTAACTCTAAAAATAAAGCCAAAACAGCATGGAATATCATAAAAAAACCTTAATAGTAAAGATGATAAACTACTACTTTTGTGATACTACCACTAGCGAACTAAATATTTCCAATAAGTTTCCTCATAAGTCTGCTATTTTTCCAAAACTCAATGGTAATTCGTTGTTTTGAACCCTATAACCAAATAAGAGGTTGTTACTTTGATAAAATAATTACGTAAGACCAATTCCGTTGGATGTGATGATATACCGGTAAAAGCTATTAAACTTGTATCCCACATTATTGCCCAACCCCTGCCAGGACTGATTAATAATGCCTTCAGTAGTGGAATCTTTCCTCATAGATTAAAAATCTCCAAAATTGTCCCTATATTTAAAGCAAAAGACGAAAGGTTCACTAATAATTATAGACTCATCTCTCTCCTGCTCGTATTCTAAAAAATATTTGAGATGTCGATAAAAGAACGATTGGTCGACTTCTTCGTGAAAAATGGCTATTTTTGCAAGGAGCAACATGGCTTTAGAGCAAAACGATGTACAACTACTGCAAATCATGAAATATTAAGCGCTATTTACACTAACATTCACAATAAAAACATTGTAGCCTGTATAAACTGTGACCAGTCAAAGGCTTTCGACTCTGTCAATCATAGTCTATTATTAAGTAAATTGCAGTACTATGGAATACGTGGTAGTGCGTTAAAGTTATTTGCCTCTTATTTGAGCGAACGTCATCAATTTGTTCAAATAAGTGGTATCTCTAGCAATCATTATGTGTCCACCCATAAGTCCGATTTATTAATGATCCAAACGGGCGTACCCCAAGGATCCATACTAGGACCCCTCTTGTATTTAATTTATGTTAATGATCTGCGTTCTAACATTAATGGACATGTTGTTATGTATGCAGACAATGTTAGTATAGTTGTGGCGTCTGAGAACGTCTCTCAACTCCAGTATCGTATTCTTGAAGTTCTCAAATAAACTAAAAAATGGTTCATTAACAACTACCTCACGTTAAACACCGATAAAACAAACCTGTTAATACTTAATCTTGCTGGGAGGGATTATACGGACACCAGCATAAATATTGTTGATAACTCCAAAATTTTAGGATTACATGTAGATAATAGCTTAAATTGGCTACGTCACCTCGAACATCTACAAATTACTCTAGCAAAAGCAAATTACTTATTGAAAAGGTTAAATCAAGTATCCTCTTTTTTGTCACTTAGAAATTTATATTTTGCGTATTTTGAATGTCATAATCGATACGGTATTCTCTTTTGGGGAAATACACCCTATGTAAAAGTTACATTGAAAACACAAAAACGTGCAATTCGTAGATTGGTGGGTTTAGGAAGGCGAGATTCATGCAGGTATGCTTTTAAATCCTGCCAAATAATGACGGTGATCAACTTGTACATATATGAATGTTTGTTATTTGTGTTTAGAAACCTCAACCAGTTTAGTTTTAACTTGCAATTGCATTCTTACAATACAAGGTCCAATGCGAACATTCACATACCAACAGCAAAAAATAATAAAATTTTTAAATCTTATATCTACACATCACCTCTTTTTTACAATAAACTTCAAGCTGAGTATAAAGGTATAACAGATGAAATGCTGTTCAAATCTAAAATAAAATGTCTGTTGACAAACAATCCATTTTACTCGGTAGAGGAATTCTTTGAATTTTTAAATCGCCCAATTTATTAAGGAAAATTTTACTTGTATTATAAAATATTTATAACTATCTAGGCGGTATTGTTTGTAAATTGTATTTGTGTGTTTGTTATATTATGATTATACCGAAAGGTCCAATAAACCACTACTACTACTACTACTACTACAAGATTAGTTTGGTTGGGTTGAGGTGCATGAGATAGAGCTGAACGACATAAGATAGCACGGAAATCACAACTACCTAAACCCTCCAGATCGAATTTTGAGGTCGATCTGTTTTCAACTATTCTACACACATTGACAATTTTGTTTGCCTTCATACAAATAATGCTTTACCTTCTCATTGGTTCTCACAGAGTCTATGTTTCCGATCCAATGATTTCGTTCTTATTTTGTACATCTTTAGTACTTTATCTGACAAAGTTATGTACCTGCTTCAATGCTATTTTTAAAAATTACCATTAATTAAATATTGATAACTTTTCCTTCAAACGTCACGGGTGTCATTGCATAATATAGACGTAAATATTTTGAAATTCCCTTATAGGTGAGAAGCTTTGCGTAGGACTCCTGAACATTCTACGAATAAGATATATGTAAGCTATAAATAAGTAAATACTAACCATAAGCATGAGCATACTAACAAAAAAAAAAGTTGCAAAGTGATGTTATTTTGATGTCTTTTTCGTTCATTATTCATATCATTTTGTTGGATTTAGGGGATAGTAGAGAAGCTAAAAAAATGAGGTTTGCTATAGATTATATTCATACAACCTCTGCTATAAGACTTACAACAAAAATTAGGAACCTTTATTTTAAGCTGTACAATGTCTTACAAATATCAGGCTAACATATTTAAATATTTCAAAGGTGCACTAATGATGCTATGTGTAGCGCGCAGTTGCCAGTATAGAACGATCTAGTAAAACGAAGCAATGTATTAACCATGTTAGTGTATTGAAGTGCAACTTGTAATGTAGCCTTGTTGGAATATTTTAAGGTATTAAACAATTTCGTATTATCTTGTACTTATTTTTGTACAGTGTAAATTAGTATTCGCACACGATCCTTCTCTAATATCTCGAAAGTAGTAAGGCTACGTTCATCCTGGCTCAGGAAGTAGCGTCACACCAATCAGCGACGTGGGTGAGCACTAAACCTCGCCCCCACCGGAAGTTTGTGGTTGGAGGAGCAATGGGAGAGAGGGCGTGGCTCCTCCAACCGAAAGGAGCAATGGCGTCAAGCCAATGGCATGCGAAGATGGGCCCCGCCCCTTGTTTAGTTCAGGAAGGGGAGTGCCCATTAGCTGGCTAATGAGAGATGTGGTGGTCATGTTGGAATTCTTTAGCAGCCTTTGGAGTCTTCGGCTTCTTTGGATGTCTTCAGTGGCTTCCGGTAGGTTCTTCGAGGCTGTCTTCGGCGGCCTCTGAGGGCTTTTTTAGAGGTCTTCAGTGGCTTCTGGTGTTGGTTTCCTGCGCCGCGTTGATGGGATGTCGCAATCTGCGGACCTTGCAGACATCTTGTTTGTCGCTGTTGAAGAGGAGCTTCCTGTTGTAGTATATATCCTAAATAAATTGTCTGCACCGGGATTCGAACTCGAGTAAGTTAAATTATGAGTATATGCATATCCATATAACCAACTGAGCTATCACGGTTTTAGATATGAAACGTAAAAAGTGTGATATTAACGTAAATATTTAAGCCGATGTCACAATGAAAAATGAGTAGCTTTTTATTCGGTTGGACCGCATTATAGAAGTAACATCCGCCGCGCATTCTAAAACACTATATGTAATTACATTTTTACAATTAAAATACTAGTTACAGTGTTTTGAAGTAATACAATAATGTTGATAAATACGTAATTACTGCATTTGATAATAATAAATATGCAACTACATTTTAACTTAATTCTAAAACAACGTTTAAATCATTAAAGGAAATTTGTATTTTCAAATAAACATTAAATTTCGATATAAAGTTTATCTAGAAATAACATCCTGAGTGACTTATATAAATCATAAATATATAAGCTGACGTCACAATGAATTAAGAGTAGCTTTTCAATTATGATTGATGAAAGAGCGAGACCGCGTTCTTAGTAACAAGGTAAGCAATCTACGCGTAACTAATCTTATTCAAATGGAAACCGTACATTTTACCATTAAAATACTAGTTACGGTGTTTTGAAGTAATACTAATTAGAATAGAGAATTTTCATTTTCAAATAAACATTAAATTTACATTGAAAAAGTTTCATTATAATTTAAACTAGCATTATATTTATTCTAAAATAGAAGCAACGCGTTTACTGATAAATATTTAACACATGTTAACTAAATCTACTAAATCTAGAATTCATCATCATCTGCTTTAATAATAAATATAAACTCTAAAGAACAAATTTTATCATTAAAACACCCTATAAATGCTCCAGTTATGGTTTCTTATTCTAATGGAAATAGTACAGTTTACAATTAGAAATTAAAATTTGCAAAATATATATATATATATATATATATATATATATATATATATATATATATATATATATCACATAAGTTATTAATATAAAGTTATTTGACGAATATTTAATAAAATTTTTTTCTTTCTCTTCTTCACTATGGTACGTGTGTCAATAAAACGAACTACAAACTTCAACATTTTCCATATATTTCGAATACGGTTGTATTCATCGTTAGTGGAATTTAACAATAAAAGAACTAAAATTAATATTAAAATTGACAATTATGACAAATAATGTACAAGGTTACTATTTTAAATTTTCCAACATATTATTATAATTTATGGGTAAGCTTTCTAAATCTTTTTACTGTTACAAGAAATTTTGTTATTAATTTTTATATGTAACATTTCTAAAATTAAACGTTTTTTAAATTTGATTCTACATCTAAAGTTTTGTGTTATCATATTGAAAGATGTGTCCTAAATCGTTTGAATGTTTAGCCAAAGCAGTACTTTTAGGTTTAACACGAACATCAGATTTATGTTGTGTTAATCTATTTTTTAAAGGTTGTAAAGATGTTCCTATGTAAACTTTCTCACAAGAATCACAAGGAATTTGGTATTATGTTATTTTTCGAAATTTTTGATTTTAATTTAGACATTAAATTTAGACATCTGTTATTAATTGAAAATACCGGATTTAATTTAAATTTTTAAGTGATTTATATATTAAGCATTTTTATTGTTATAAGGGAGGTATAAAAGTAATTTTGTCATTTTCCTTAGGTTCCTTATTCGTAGAAAAATTATTATAAAAAATATGAATTTGTTGTTTAATTATTTTCAAAATTAATGATTTTGGATAATTATTTTCAATAAATGGTTTTATAATGTTTTTGATATGTTTAGAACGGAAATTTGGATCTGCGATTTTCAAACATCTTCCAATAGTATTGATAATGGTATTAATTTTGTAGCCTAAAGGATGGTTAGAATAAAAATTTAAATACCTCCAGCTATGTGTAGGTTTTTGGAACCAAACGGTATTTTCAATTAATAACAGATGTATAAATTTAATGTCTAAATTAAAATCAAAAATTTCGAAAAATAACATTACTAACACTATTCACCAAATTCCTTGTGATTCTTGTGATAAAATTTACATAGGAACATCTTTACAACCTTTAAAAAATAGATTAACACAACATAAATCTGATGTTCGTGTTAAACCTAAAAGTACTGCTTTGGCTAAACATTCAAACGATTTAGGACACATCTTTCAATATGATAACACAAAACTTTAGATGTAGAATCAAATTTAAAAACGTTTAATTTTAGAAATGTTACATATAAAATTAATAACAAAATTTCTTGTAACTGTAAAAAGATTTAGAAAGCTTACCCATAAATTATAATAATATGTTGGAAAATTTAAAATAGTAACCTTGTACATTATTTGTCATAATTGTCAATTTTAATATTAATTTTAGTTCTTTTATTGTTAAATTCCACTGAAGATGAATACAACCGTATTCGAAATATATGGAAAATGTTGAAGTTTGTAGTTCGTTTTATTGACACGTACCATAGTGAAGAAGAAAAGAAAAAAATTTATATATATATATATATATATATATATATATATATATATATATATATATATATATTATATATATATATATATATATATATATATATATATATATATATATATATATATATATATATATATATATATATAGTGTTTTCCACGTAGGCGTTCGTTAGAAGTTTATGTGGTTAGAAAACATTTAGAAATCTGAATTTTTGGACTTAAGGGTTATTTAAGATTCTCTTTCATTCTAAAATATTTTCAAGGTCATGTTACTTCCGGTTATACCGGAAGTCGCCACTAAATTCCTTATTTTAAATGGAAATGGAAATGGAATATTATTTTATTTTTGGATTCTTGACAACATTTTAGGATAAGTCTTATAAGGGTTTCCTATACCTTTTTTCAACTGTTTCTTAGATATTTTGATTTTTTCAAAAATTTTGAAAGATGGAACCCTATTTTCAACACTGCTTGTCTTACTTATTTTTGACTGATGGAAAGTGCTTCTGAAGTAGACAGAAGCATAAGAACTATACTTTTGAAATACTCATTGACAATTGATTTATTGCATACATGGTGTTCAAAATTTGATGAACTATTAAACAATTTTCAAAGTTGAAAAACTTTGTTAATTCAAATGTGACACCCTGTATATTATTGGATGAATAGATGCAGCATTTAGTTATGCATCGTTTGGCTATACCTATTATCGACAATTTTCTTGTTAATTAATATTTTCTACTGTAATGTGATTTTTGACAGAAACTGAAATGTTTTTCCAAAATAAAATGAACTTAATTCAAACTACACAAATTCTATTTTATTAAAACAATGAAATAAAACAAGAAGATAACAAAATTGAGAGCATAATAACAAATGAAAAACATAAAACAATTATTTGAACATAACTAGAAGAAAAGTGATAAAAAAGATAAAATGAATCATTACAAATGTTCCACATGACCGCCAATTTGATTTAAGTATTTTATAACTCGTATAACTCCGTATTTTTTATAAAAGCCGATAAAATTCCAAAACTGCAATCTAGTGAGCCCTGATTTTGACACGCATTAAAACATTATTGTTGATTTAATGTCAAATCAGTACAATTTAAGTGATTTTGTAATTTTTTAAGTATTTTTTTTAAGTACTCTTTATAATGGAATGTATTCAGGAATATTCTAACAATGATTTATTAAATTTGTTTTACACACATGGTGAATGTGGTCGAATTGTTAGGCGAACATGCAGGTTGTTTAATGAACGGTATCCACACCTACCATTAATGACACCTGGAAAATTTGCAAGAATTGAAGCTCGATTTATTGCAACTGGAAGTATAAGGGCAACTCGAACGCATTTAAAGCCAGTAATAGATAATCAAGTTAACGAGGTGAACGTGTTAGCTTATTTTCACGCTTATCCACGAACTTCAATTACAGCAGCTGCACTGGATTTGGATATTTCACAAACATCAATCCACAGAATATTAAAGAAGTATAAAATGCATCCTTTTTCGGTAATAACTGTGCAAGGATTACATCTTGGTGATCAGGCACGACGAGTTAACTTTTGTGAATTTATTCTTGTACAAATGACCGAATATCCGAGATTTCTTCACAACATTATTTGGACCGATGAATCAAAATTCAGTAGAGAAGGAATTTTCAATCGCCGAAATAATCACTACTGGGCACAAGATAATCCTCATCTAACAAGAGGACGGAATCACCAGTTCCAATTTAGTTTTAACGTTTTTTGTTTAGTTATGGATAAAATAGAGTGGCATATCAAGTGTACGATGGAAATTTGAATGGGGCGAGATATCTTGAAATTCTCCGTGGATTTGTTATGGATTTTCTAAATACTCTACCTGCATGTGACATGGGCAAACAGTTGGTATCAGCTGGATGGTGCTCCCGCACATTCCACTATAGCTGTACACCAACAGTTGACATTGATGTTTGAAGATCGGTGGATTGGCCCACAAGGACCTTGAAACTGGCCACCGAGATTACCCGATTTGACGCCCCTGGACTTTTACCTCTGGGGTCGTATAAAAGAATTAGTGTACTCTAGGCCAGTTCAAACTAGAGAGGAATTGCTAAATCGTGTTCACAATGCATTCAATAGTATGTGTCCACACGAAATTCGGCGATCTATTTCGCAAGGAGTATATGATAGAGCAATAAAATGCTTAAATCAAATTGGCGGTTATGTGGAACATTTGCAATGATTCATTTTATCTTTTTTATCACTTTTCCTCTAGTTATGTTCAAATAATTGTTTTATGTTTTTCATTTGTTATTATGCTCTCAATTTTGTTATCTTTTTGTTTTATTTCATTGTTTTAATAAAATAGAATTTGTGTAGTTTGAATTAAGTTCATTTTATTTTTGAAAAACATTTCAGTTTCTGTCAAAAATCACATTAAAGTAGAAAATATTAATTAACAAGAAAATTGTCGATAATAGGTATAGGTAATGTTATAGCCAAACGATGCATAACTAAATGCTACATCTATTCATCCAATAATATACAGGGTGTCACATTTGAATTAACAAAGTTTTTCAACTTTGAAATTTTTAATAGTTCATCAAATTTTGAACACCATGTATGCAATAAATCAATTGTCAATGAGTATTTCAAAGTATAGTTCTTATGCTTCTGTCTACTCCGGAAGCACTTTCATCAGTCAAAAATAAGTAAGACAAGCAGTGTTGAAAATAGGGTTACATCTTT
The DNA here is from genome assembly GCA_036346205.1 of Vesta saturnalis. Classification (NCBI taxonomy): domain Eukaryota; kingdom Metazoa; phylum Arthropoda; class Insecta; order Coleoptera; family Lampyridae; genus Vesta; species Vesta saturnalis. The sequence goes on along the minus strand of JARFJB010002152.1, from coordinate 583,405 downwards.
CAAAATTTTTGAATAAATCAAGCTATCTCAGAAACAGTTGAAAAAAGGTATAGGAAACCCTTATAAGACTAATCCTAAAATTTTGTCAAGAATCAAAAAATAAAATAATATACAGGGTGTTCCACTTAAAATAAGGAAGTTAGTGGCGAATTCCGGTATAACCGGAAGTAACATGCCCTTGAAAATATTTTAGAATGAAAGAGAATCTTAAATAACCCTTAAGTCCAAAAATTCAGATTTCTCAATTTTTTCTAACCACATAAACTTCTAACGAACGACTACCGTGGAAAACCCTATATATACCACCAACGGGACGGTCTTTTGTATTTAGGCAATACGTTTATTTTTCAGGAGGGTTATGTATATCAGTAGTGGCCACATTTTGAAACTGTTTTCGTACATACTAGGTGTTCCAGAAAAGCGTGACTTATCAAACGTATGTTTTTTTTTAATGGAGCACTTTAATAAATGATCCCTATTGGTAAATATTACAGTTTTGGGATATTTTGAATTTTATGAAAATAATAGGTTTTCGAAAAAAAATCATACTGACCGAATCAATTAAATTAAAATGACAAAATTTTAGTTGCAAATACTAAGGTTGTTACCCTTTGAATCGCTATAGAAAATGATTCTTAATTCCTTACAGGGTGTTTACAGTTGTAAAATAATTACATTCAAAACTCATTAGCTTGGTAATTTTAAATGTAACACCCTGTATTTTATTAGTCTTCATTATTCAAAATAACATTCTCTATCATTTGGTATATGGGTTTCCTATACCTAATTATGTCTTTTTATATATAATACAATTAAAAGTTGCTTTTTTAAGTCTCTAACTTATTGTGCACGATAATTTTATTTATTGTTAAATTATTAAAATAATAGTTTAAAATTAAATACGGATTACAAGAAAGAGTTGCATCGGGGAATGTTTAGAAAATTATTTTCTGGCTTCTAGATTTTATGCTCAAAAGAACATCCAAGAATCGAAATTTTTGAAAGGTTGTTGAATAGATTTCGTGCTACTGGGTCAGTTGCATATTAGAAGGTGGATAAAACAAAACAGGTTACTGGGAATAATGAAAATGAGTTTGATGTAGTACTCTGTGGTACTGATGACCCTCATACAAGTACTAGAAAAATTTCGAATTAATCAGTTAACAGTCGAACAATCATCCGTAGGATACTTAAAAAATGGATATTATCCATATCATATTCTGTTACATCAACATTTGTCTGGAAAGGGCTATAATCTGCGTTTAAACATTTGTTTATGGGCTTTGGATAAGGCTGGCAGAGATCCTGATTTTTTTAAATTCGTGGAATTTACTGATGAATGCACTATACAGAGTGATTCAGATGATATTGTAAATAGACATAATTACCACTATTACGATACTGAAAACAGAAATCTATTTCGTACTGTTGATCGCCAACACTGATGGACTGTAAACTTTTGGGCAGGAATATTAGGCGATTATGTGATTAGACCACCTACATGAAAGAAAATTTTTGAATTCCTTAAAACGTGATTTTTGGGTACTCCATGAGCACATTTCATTAGGTATGCGAAAAAAATGTGGCTCCAATTGGATGTACCACGCGCTCATTTTACCCGACCTGTCAGAGAGTATCTGAACAGAAAATTTAGAAATAGGTGGTCCTTGTAATTGGCCACCTAGGACTCCATATGTTACTCCAATGGATTTCAGTATATTGGGATTGTTCAACTTATAGTAAATCAAACAGTCCCCACTACTCCCGAGGATATGAAAATAAGAATTTCTAATGCATTCAACACTATAACGCCGGAAATGTTAAATAGGAAATGTTAAATAAAATAAGATCTTTTGAAAATAGAATTAATTGTTGTATTCAGGCAGATGGTAGACATTTTGAGCATACGTTAGAGTAAAATTAATTGTTTCCTAGTGTCTTGTTCGTTTTTGTTATTATAATTATCACTTTTCTCATTAAAAAAATATATTTTGCCGTTTTTATGTTTTTAGTTAATAACTTTTAATTTATTTGAGTGTTAAGAATAAAAATGATAATAATTATACGAATATTTCTTTTATCTCATAAATAAATACATTAAATTTAAGAAAATGTTGAATAACAAAAAAACTGTAATATTTAGGTATATGAAACCCATATACCAAATGGTAGAGAATGTTTTTTTGAATATTGTAGATTAATGAAATACAGGGTGTTACATATAAATTATCAAGATAATCATTTTACAACTGAAAATTTTGAACACCCTGTAAGGAATTAAGAATAATTTGCTATAGCGATTCAAAGCGCAACAACTTTAATATTTACAACTAGAATTTTGTCATTCAAATTTAATTGTTTTATTTTCATAAAACTCAAAATATCTCGAAAACTGTAATATATATCTATAGGGATCATTTATTAAAGTGCACCTTATTTTTACAGTACTATCCAAAATTGAAGGAAAATACAGGGCGTTCCATTAAAAAACATATGTTTGATAAGCCACGGTTTTTTGATATACCCAGTATGTACGAAAATAGTTTTAAAATGTGTCCATTGATATAATCTCCACCTGAAAAATAATTTGAAAAACGTTATATATATATTATATATATATATATATATATATATATATATATATATATATATATATATATATATATATATATATATATATAAATATATATATATATATATATATATATATATATAAAAAAAAAAACATATTTTTTGACGTCAACGAATGAGAGCAACTTCTCAACTTGAATGGTACTACAAAGAAAACGTATTCGAGAAGTTAAGGTGGAAACAACATCCCACGTGCATTCTAAAACTAATTGTTAATAAATGTGTGATTTATATTAAACATAAACATTCGAGAAGTTGAGATGGAAACTACATCAGACGCGCTTTCTAAAAAATAATTGCTAATGTACACTTCATGTACTTACAGAAGACAGAAAAGAGGATTTGCATTTTCAAATAAATTCTAAAATAATTAATACAAGAAGCAAAGCATTTACTGATGAATTCCAATGTTAAATGTTTAAAATACATGTTAGTGTAAAATATTAGAAAGTATTGTTGTTGATAAATGTGTAATTACTGCATTCGATAACAATAAATATATAATTAAACTTTTAACTTAATTCTAAAACATAACATTTAAAGTTATAAAATAGGATTTGGAATTTCAAATAAACATTTAATTTACATCTAAAAACTTCAATATAAAGTTTATCTAGAAATAACATCTTGAGTGATTTACATAAATATTTAAGATGACGTCAATGATGAAAAGCTTTTCAATTTTGGTTGGCGTTAGAAAGAGAACGTATTCGAAAAGTTGAGATGGAAACAACATCCGGCGCCCATTCTAAATATAATTGTTAATAAATGTTTGATTTATATTAAACATTACATATTTAAACTGACATCACGACGAATAGAGTAGCTTTTCAATTTTAGTGGACGTTAGAAAGAAAACGTATTCAAGCGGTTGGTATGGAAACAACGCGGCGCGCATTTTAGAAAAATAATTACTAATGTACATACATACATACATACATAAGGTACTTACATTTTACATTTAAAATACAAATTTTATTATTGTTTTTATGTAATAAAAATAGAAAAGAGAATTTTCATTTTCAAATAACCATAAAATTTACATTGCAAAATTTCAATATGAAGTTTATCTAGAAATAACATCTTGAGTGATTTATATATGTGTAATAACAACATTACAAAGAAGCAATCAGGTTTTTGTCTGCTATATAGAAACCATAGACATATCCTCCTCAAAGTATTAGTAAAGCTAATTAATGTGTATTGTATGTAATAGAATCCTATAGAATTTATTTATTACAATGTTAAAAGATTTTACAAAGAGGTTAACGGCTGTATAAACCGAAGAGGCATCCGTTTTAAACAGTTTATTATCAGCGCTATTTAAAATTTTTATGTTAAATATATCATTTTTATTAAGGAAGATAATGTTTTCATTTGAATCATTGCGCAATATTTCTACATCCGGGTGGTTATTTTCTTATAGAACAATGAATCCGGAAACCGCATTCTCAATATATTCATAAAATTCGGTATAAATATTAAATGCAGTCGGAATAACCTTTTATTAATATTACACTATTCAATATGGATTTTACAAAACCTAAGCTTAGTAGGCGAAGGTAATTTTTATGAAAAGTTTCCGATACTATTGATTATAAATATTAAAAAAATTAAATTAAAACAGAAAACACGCTGACACGGACTCGGAATCGGACACGGAATTGGACACGGAATTGGACACGGACACAATATTACACGGATGCGCTCACACGCACAAACAAATACGCACTACAACACACACTCAAAGATTTGTGAAAGATTCGAAAATTCCTATGTGCACGCACATACATATACATCTTTATCAAAGAGACTCAAGTTTTCGTAGTGCACGTACACGCGCGCACAGACACATATACGTGCACACCTTGACCGGACGCTCAAAGCTTTACGTAAGAGGTGCACACACTCATATGTACATACATTTGCACACACAAACATTCACGCACATACGAATTTTGTGCAAGGTGCGTGAAGTTTTCTCTTACAGGGTATTTGTGCATCGATCGTCATTACTATCATAACAATGTTTGTATAAGAATCCGATTTTTCGTTTGCTTTTTTGGTGTTACTAAAGGGTTCATTTCGCACACATACACACGCGGGCGCGCGTACGCACATATGTGTGTGTGTGTGTGTGTGTGTGTGTGTGTGTGTGTGTGTGTGTGTGTGTGTGTGTGTGTGTGTGTGTGTGTGTGTGTGTGTGTGTGTGTGTGTGTGGTGAAAATAATTTAGAAAAACTTATATATATATATATATATATATATATATATATATATGTATAAGTTTTTTAATTATTTTAGCTACCACATCGAGGTCATCTTGAAAAGAACAGACAAGAGGTATCACATAACTTTCATCTTGCTCAATTTTACAATAAACAACAGGTTATAGGGAGATGGCTATGTGAGAATTTAGAAACAACATCCCTCGATGAAACAAACTTGAAAAAAGCATATGAAGAATGACATGCTGAGGGTCCCATCTAATATGTAGCTTAAGAGTTGGTTTAGATAAATTTAAATCTTTTCCTTCTAGCAGTTTGGTAAATGTGCTACATATACGAAATAGGGTCGGTATCTTCCTTGACTTCAAACAGAAGTGAAATGATATGCAAACAAACATATGCTGTATTTTTAAAGTATCACTGATTTTGAGGGGACGAAACCGATCCTTTACCGAGAAGAATAGGGCGGTGTTGTTGAAACAGTTGGATATCTTCATTAGGTACTTCTGTGTTCCACATGTTTCGTGCATGTACTGATGGCATCCGCGAAGAGGTATTTTACAAACTTGAAAGTATTTGCAGCTGCAAATTGTATATGTGTGTCTCGTACGTAGACTTTCTATTTATTTCGACCTGGTACATACGATATGTCCTGTTTAAGACAAGACAAGATCTCAACAGTCAGACGGTGAAATACTGTATTTATAAAACTTTACACAATTCCGTACGCTATTCAATGTGCTTAATTCCAATTCGAAACGATCAAGGTACCCAAATATTTTGATCGAGAATGTTAAAATAAGTAAAGCCAAAATCAATATGAAATGCCCAACGTTGCTCATGGTGGCGAAATTCAGTTTATCATTTATGAGCAATTCGAAAACTCATACTAAACAATTCCACTTTCAATAATTTACCACAAAACCAGTAATCAGGACTAATCGTCATAGACGTTTTGGCATATTTAAAAGTGGTTTGAACTTTTACCCAAAATTATAACTAGCGATGGGAGTCATTTTGGATTTTACGGGTTTGGTCATAAACAGACTACAGCTGTTTAAAATTAAAGCTAGTTTGTTTTGATGATATTAGTAACGCAATAATGGTTTATGAAAACGGCTAATAACCGCTTTTTGTGGTTTTATCAGAGTCATTTAGGACAGTTTTGTGAGGTTTCTTCTATGTTTACTATGGGCTTCTCGGAAAATAAATCAGATAGAAAGACGGTTAAATGGGGAAAAGTTTGAAGTTTTATGAAGTCAATTCAGTACATGTTTCACTTTTCTTAAAAACTTCAAGGCTAACTGAATACTTAGAAAAACTATTTTTCCGTAATTTCTTTAAATGCGTGTAATACCGTTATTTCCACTTTATTCCTTTAAATAACCTTATATAAATACTCAAACACATAGTAATCTGGCTCTTTAACTTCTACAAAAAAAATAGCACGTGATACTTTTCTATCACTCTTAATAGTCATGGTAATAAAGTCCATAATCTCCATACACAAATTCTTCAAACAAGCTGCACATCAACGCCGACGTCGGTTAAATGTAGATTAAGATGACGTTTTTTTCCTAATCAACACAAGGCTAAATTAGAAATCTTCAACTTCACTTATTAAAATCACAATTCCTTGATAAAACGGTATACGACAAACAAATCTGTTAGGGGTGTAACTATAACCCATAACCGCATAAGGGCGAACTGGTAACATAGCACAATTCTAACAATATTACGGAGTGCGTCTTAATTTAACCATAACGACGGGGGACACTGTAAGTCCCAACAACACAGTAAGTCGTAACTACATCTTAATCGTTTTTCAACTTCAACTCTCAAGGTCTATACTTCAACTGAACTGATAATAAACAATCGTCTGCCTCCTCCTCCAAAAGTACTTAGATTCGGTAAATGACAACGCATCATTTCACATGCAAACTCAATGATAAAAGAACAAGAGGCTGCAAATCTAGAGAAACACGAAATTTAATACCACCAACTACTGTAAACTGAGTCAAATAAGTTCTCAACAAGATTTATAAAAGCTACACAAGCCATACTAAGTGACTATTCCATCTGAACTTTTGGCAAACTACCCAATTGATGTGAACTAAAAATTCTAAACGATAATTATATCAGAACCTAACAGGATGTGAAAAGGCCGTGCTTAAGTTTAGCAAAGTAAACGGTCTACGTACTTGTACATTTGTACTAAACAATTTAAATCTACATAATTCCTTCATTAAAAAAATCTTTCCTCTAGCAATAGTAAAATAATACATCAGTGTACTGAGTTAATTTTCCTGTATTACAATCAAACAAAGAAGATACAAATTTCTCAACTTTTTCAACATTATCACACAATGTGACAATACTTAAATTGATTGTGGCATAGAAATATTCTAAATCTGACAGTAAATTTAAAAGAGATGGATGTAAATTTGTCAATACCTCAATTATTTTAGCTTTAAAGTAATCAAAAGACATCAGTTGTTTGTCATAGTTCCTAAGTAAACGGACGTATAACACACCAGTGTATATCATTAGTTAGACCGTAAATAATTTTAATGTATATTTATGACTGAAGCTCAGTGTTTAATTTAAGTAAACTAACTGAAACAAATTTTTCACAATATTTATGTTAAGAGTTAGATTAAGCAATCTTCTACTATTATTATGTTAAATGATTTAGAAATAAAGTCAATACTAACTTCAATTACAGTTAGCTTTATTGATGCATGGATTCTTAAAAACATTACTAACACAACTCGATTCACAATTTAAATTAAGATACCTTACCAGAGTTGGTCATGGTTAGTTTCGATTAGAAATCAGCTTGTATGAGTATCAACCCTCGATATCGGAGATAAGTCTTGAGCTTGCAGAATATAAATTCAGAACCATGGAATTATTGTTATTTGTTTAACAATTTATGTGTAATGTAAATTGTAATTACGTGAAGGTTGTATATTGTATATATTGTAAAATTATTATTGTATTTATCGTTCTAATAAATTGCAGTCTAGATTACTTATTTCAACTTAATAAATATTTACTTTTTTCATTAAGATTAAATCGACATATTACCTCACTTTCCAAAGTTTGACAGAGTATAGCTAATATCTAAAAATTAATTAAATCAGATTAAAAATGCCTAAACTGTATTATCGATATTTTATAAAAGCGGAAGAAGTAAACTGGTACTGTATGGGTAAACTATTCCTCATCATATTATATGGTTAGCAAGTCTGCGCATTTCAAAATTATTTTTGACTATACAGTGTTCCAAAAAAGTAGGGAAAGATAAATACAACACCCTGCATATCATACGACTGTTGGATTCTACGTGCAATTATAGAACTTTATTTACATAAATTTCATGGGTGTAAAATTTACGGTTTTTTTTTATCCATAAAGTTTCATTTACAGACAAAACCTTATTATTATGTACCATCTTGTGTTTTGTTAAAAAAACATTATATTTGGACCGTAAAAACCAAGCTTAAGCCCGTGCTACAGATGTTCAAAATGTACGTTCAAACCTGCGAAATTTGAAGTTCAAAAATATAACTTTTCTTAAACAGACCACCCTGTATATTTTTACGCTGTGTTAAGGAGCATTAAACCACATAATTCTTCTTAGGTATGTCCTATACATATCTCTCGCTGTTTTTAAATGGATTTTTCTACTTTATTCAATATTTTAATGGTTTTTCTTGCGATTACTCGCAGTAACCATGAAAATGTTTTCCAGCATGACAAATATTTGACCTGTCAAACTATTGTTGCATTTCAGTCGCTATTTAAGGTTGTGATTCGATTTTACTGGCAGTATGGATTATGTAAAATGCAAAGTAGTGAATAGAAACACCAATAACAGAGAAAAAGAACTTGAGATTTTGCTTTTTTTAAGGTGGAAACAACATCCCGCGTGCATTCTAAAACTAATTGTTAATAAATGTGTGATTTATATTGAACATAAACATTCGAAAAGTTGAGATAGAAACTACATCCGACGCGGTTTCTAAAAAATAATTGCTAATGTACACTCCATGTACTTACAGAAGACAGAAAAGAGGATTTGCATTTTCAAATAAATTCTAAAATAATTAATACAAGAAGCAATGCATTTACTGATGAATTCCAATGTTACATGTTTAAAATACTCGTTAGTGTAAAATAGTAGAAAGTAATGTTATTGATAAATGTGTAATTACTGCATTTGATAACAACAAATATATAATTAAACTTTTAACTTAATTCTAAAACATAACATTTAAAGTTATAAAATAGAATTTGGAATTTCAAATAAACATTTAATTAACATCTAAAAATTTCAATATAAAGTTTATCTAAGAATAACATCCTGAGTGATTTACATAAATATTTAAGTTGACGTCACAATAAATGATGAAAAGCTTTTCAATTTTGGTTGTCGTTAGAAAGAAAACGTATTCGAAAAGTTGAGATGGAAACAACATCTGGCACCCATTCTAAATATAATTGTTAATAAACGTTTGATTTATATTAAGCATTACATATTTTAGCTGACATCACTATGAATAGAGTAGCTTTTCAATTTTAGTGGACGTTAGAAAGAGTACGTATTCAAGCAGTTGGTATGGAAACAACATTCGGCGCGCATTTTAGAAAAATAATTACTAATATACATACATACATACATAATGTACTTACATTTTACATTTAAAATACAAATTTTATTATTGTTTTAGTGTAATAAAATTAGAAAAAAGAATTTTCATTTTTAAATAACCATAAAATTTACATTACAAAATTTGAATATGAAGTTTATCTAGAAATAGCACCTTGAGTAATTTATATATGTGTAATAATGCATAAAACCACATTACAAAGAAGCAATCAGGTTTTTGTCTGCTATATAGAACCATAGACATATCCTCCTCAAAGTATTAGTAAAGCTAATTAATTTGTATTCTATGTAATAGAATCCTATAGAATTTATTTATTATAATGTTAAAAGATTTTACAAAGAGGTTAACGGCTGTATAAACCGCAGAGGCATCCGTTTTAAACAATTTCCTATCAGCGCTATTTAAAATTTTTGTTAAATATATCATTCCTATTAAGGAAGATAATGTTTTCAATTGAATCATTGCGCAATTTTTCTACATCCAAGTGGTTATTTTCTTACAGAACAAGGAATTTGGAAACCGTATTCTCAATATATTGATAAAAATTCGGTACAAATATTAAATGCAGTCAGCATATAACTTGCGTTATTAATATTACACTATTCAATATGGATTTTTACAAAACCTAAGCTTAGTAGGCGAAGGTAATTTCAAGCCTGTATGAAAAGTTTCCGATATGGTTATTGATTATAAATATCGGCTAAAAAATATTAAAATTATAAACACTAAATATGGTAGAAAGCTAGCGATAGAAAAATACTAAAAAATACTATATTTCTCCCAGAGAGGTTAACAAAAGAGCTAACGGATGAGAAGGTGCATAATCTTCAGCAGTGCATTGAACAGATTGCGTTGGTTTATGGAGGTGGCATAGATATTGGTACAGCTCAAATGATCGCTAAACTACCCTTCATTAATTATACAGATAAGTCATTATTATTATTCTGTATTACAAAATTAATGGATTATATTTATGCCATAACCTACCTAATCATCATTGTCATCATCATCCTCGCTGTTCTTATAATTATGTTAATGTACATATTGTATATAACTATTACAATAATAAAATAATGATTGTAATGTATGAAGTTGTTTATTCCTACAGTGAGCTAATATGAAAGGTTAAATAAAAAATTTACGTCAACATAGTTTATTTATTATTACATTGAAAACAATCAAACATTAGAGGAGGTGTTCCAGCTATATGATCAACATCGGTTGATTTATTTCAATCTTTCGTACATCTCATTTTAGCGCGTAATTATCTATCCTCCTGATAATAAAGAGGCAATTTATTCCATATTGCAAGCCTTATATAATGCTAGTTTACATTATGTTTAAACAGTTTCAATGTAAATTTAATGTTTATTTGCAAATTTGCAATTTTTTTTCTAATTATTATTACTTTAAAACACTGTAATTAGTATTTTAATTGGAAAATGTACGGTTTGCATTAGAATAAGAAAAATTAATTGCGCGTAAATTGCTTTCCTTGTTACTCCGAATGCGGCCTCCCTCTATCATTAACCATAATTAAAAAGATACTCTTAATTCATTGCACGTCAGCTTAAATATTAATGATTAATATAAATTACTGAGGCTGTTATTTCTAGACAAACTCTGTATCGAAATTTAATGTTTGTTTGAAAATACAAATTTCCTTATTGCTTTAAAATTATGTTTTAGGATTAAGTTAAAATGTAATTGCACGTTTATTATTATCCAATGCTGTAATAACGTAATTATCAACATTATTTTATTACTTAAAAACACTGTAACTAGTATTTTAATTGTAAAAATGTTATTACATAGTGTTTTAGAATACGCGTCGGATGTTGCTTCTATAATGCGGTCCAACTAAATTAAAAGCTATTCATCATTCATTGTGACATCGGCTTAAATATTTACGTAAATATCACACTTTTTACTTCTTTTTATCTAAAACCGTGATAGCTCAGTTGGTTATATGTATATGCATATATTTATAACGTAACTTACTCGAGTTCGAATCCCGGTGCAGATATTTTTTTCAGGTTTTGTACTACAACCGGAAGTTCCTCTTCAACAGCGACAAATGAGATGTCTGCAAGGCCCCGAAGATTGTCACACCTCAACAACGAGGCGCCGGAAACCAACACATCAGAAGTCGCTGAAGACCTCTAAAGAAGCCTCAGAAGCCGCCGCAGACAGCCTCGAAGAACCTACCGGAAGCCGCTGAAGACATCCAAAGAAGCCGAAGACTCCAAAGCTGCTGAAGGATTCTAACATGGCGACCACGTCGCTCATTGGCCAGGTAATTGGCCAACGCCCATTCTGAAGGGGCGGGGCCCATTCTTGCATCCCATTGGTTTTCGTTCACGTTCGAGCTTACGCTTGCGTTCGCGTTCATGTTCGTGTTCATGTTTGTGTTCGTTTTTATGCTCGTGCCTGTGCTCACACTCGTTAATATCTTATGGACAATGACAAGTATATGCAATTATTTTGTCAAACTTCTCGAATACACGTTGCCGAAAAGCAACGTACTTGAGATAGTTGATGAAATTATAAGTTATTTATCAATGACCAAAGTATATTTGATTAGAAAATGTTTGCCATTTTGACATTTCTGTCAGTCTGATAATAAATTTAATATTGTCAACACTATTTAAATAATTTTTTTATTACAAACGATTTAATGAAAATTAATTGAAAGCATAGTTGTGGAAAATACAATAACTAAATAACAATAAAAGTTAGTTATCAATAATGTTTGATATCAAATAGACGGAGAACTGTATATTTGATATCATGCGTTTGCGTTGACGTTCGTTTGAGTTTGCTCTCTCGGTTGGATTCATGTTCGCGTTCCCTATCCAGTTAGTCGTCATATTGTGTTCGTTCTCGCGGTCGAGCTTGCGTTTCAGTTCTCGTTCTCACTTGCACTGATGTTCGTGCTTATGTTTGCCTTTGCTAGTTTTAGTTCGCGCTTTGCCCAAGTGAAACGTATTTGAGAAAGTTGTGATGCAACCATTTATCAATGATAGATGGATATTTGGTTAGACATGTTAGCACTTTTTCAATCTAATAATACATTTGATATTGTCAATAATTGATTTATTCAAAATGTAGGTGCATATTTTTATTGCAAACAATATAATATTGAAAATTAGTTGAAAACACAATTATGGAAGATGCCATAACTAACTGATAACAACAAGTTTAGATGCCAATAACATTTGGTATCAAATAGACGGTTCTATGCTCCCTATTCAGGTACACGTTTGGGTTTGAATTAACTTTCGAGTTCGCGTTAGAGTTTTCGTTTGCGCTCGAGATTGCGTTTGAGTTCGTGTTCGCTTTCTCATTAGTGTACGCATTCGCGTTCGCGTTCATACTTGTGTTAATGTTCGTATTCGTGCTCGTGTTTGCGTTCTCGTATGCGCCATGTTCTTGTTAGTGTTTATGTTTGTGTTCGTACTTGTGCTCACCCTCGTGGCCTTTGGCTCGCGTTTGCGTTTTAGAACTTTGATATTCGTTACGTATTATTGTCGTGTATAAAAATTAGGCTTAACCACAATACTTTGTCTTCAACATACCATTTGTTAAGTATTACTATTAGTGTTAATATCCCAAAATCGGCATGCTTAAGAAGGATAAAATTATAAGTTATTTATTAATGTCCTAAAAACAGTTGGTTAGCAATTTATTGCTACGTTGACATTTTTGGAAATTTAGTAGTAAGTTTGGTATTGCCAACACCATTCAAATAATTCATTTGTTCAAAAAATACATACATATCATTCTTAATGTTTCATATTCAAAATTAACTGAAAACTCAATTGTGGAAGATACAATAGCAAACTGACAACAAAGTTGGTTATCGACAATATTTTGTGTCAAATAGACGGTTCTCGGCCCCATGTTCGGGTTCATGTTCGCGTTCGCGCACCCGCTCATGTTAGTGTTCGTGTTTGTGCTCGTGCTCACGCTCGTATTTGTGTTCAGGTTTTAGATTCGTGTTTCAGTACATCCTTGTTACGTATTTTTAAGATATAAACGAAATAAGCTTAAGCACAATACTTTGTCTGTCACAGACCATTTGTAAAGTATTTTTATCAGTGTTAATATCCTGTGGCGAATAATAATTATACAAAACTATTTTATCACAGTTTTCGAATACACGTTACCCAAAAGAAACCCGCTTGATAAAGCTATAATGAAATTATAAGTTATTTATGAATGCCCGAAAGGTAACTCCTTGGAAAATTTTTTGCCATGTAGACATTTTTGTGAATCTAGTAATAAGTTAGATATTATCAACACTATGTATGTAAGTTATTTATTCAAAATATACATCTCCACCCCACGTTTGCATTCGAGCTCTCGTTTAGGTTCATGTTCGTGTTTGCGCTCGTGTTCGTGTTCGTATTCGCGGTTGAGTTGGTGTTGGCATTTGAGTTCTCATTAGCGCAGGCACTTGTATTCGTGCTCGCTCTCGCGCTCCAGTTTGCGTTAACGTTTGAGTTCGCGTTTGCGAAAGCGCTCGTGTTTGTGTTTCCGTGCACGTTTGTGTTAGTGTTTGTCCTTGTGCTCACGCTTGAGTATTAGATTCGTATTGCATAACTCCCAGTAAACGGTGATGTATTTTAATGAAATTTTCAGAAAACGAGTATTTTATTCCTATTAAGAAACGATGAAAATTTCAACAAGATACAATAAAGATTAATTAAGCAATCATCGACAATGAAACAAAAACTCTTTCTTTTCATTTGACATTAGTTACTTAAGTGTCAATGTTAAGCATATTTGTAAGCTTAATAAGTAAACACATTAACGTGGAAATAATGCCTCCTGTACGACATCGTGCAAATTTCCATCAGTTAACCGTGACAGAATAATTGGTGTACTAGAAGCCGAATTATCAATTCGCTCGTGTGGGCCACAATTTCTTTATGTTAGCGAAGATGGTCAGAAAATAATAAGGAACGACGACGTTCCTTTCCGGGACATCCTAGATGCACCACTGATCGTGCTGTTCGGCTTGTAGCTCTTCGGGATCGCTTTTCATCAACAAGGGAAATTGGAGATAGGTGGAGAGGATTAACTGATCATCAAATCTCTTACGATCGACGTGAGGTATCGAAGAATTGGATCTTTTGGGCTCAGATCATACCGACCATTGCTTTGTTTATCTTTAACTCCACGCCATCATACTACACGGCGGCAGTGTTATAACAAGAGGCTGCATTGGAATGTGAATCAAGACATCTTTAGTGACGAATATCGATTTTGTTTATGAACTCATGATGGTTGCAGATTGGTTAGAAGACGTCCTGGAGAAAGACATAATTTGCAGTTTTCTGTACAACGGAAAACTGCTCTCACTAAAGGTTTGATGGCGTGTGGGGCGGTTTACCATGGAAGCAGATCTCCTCTAGTAGTTATTGAGGGAACATTAAATGCAAATCGGTTTATTAACAACGTTCTTGAACCAGTATTACTGCCATATCTACAAGAAATAGAAAATCGAATTTTTCAGCAAAATAATGCGCGGCCCCATACCGTAAGGGTTGCTATGGAGTTTCTAAATACTGCTAATGTTGATCTGCTTCCACGGCCTTCTCGTTCGCCAGAATTATCATCAATCGAACATTTGTTGGGTATAGTAGGACGGAGAATAAATGATCTACTGCCATTCCCAAACAATGTAGATGTCCTTCAACAACGGATTTTAGAAGCGTGGGATAGTATACCTCAGGTTAGCATAGATTCACACATTTCAACAATGCCTAATCGGCTAGCTGAATGTGTGAGAAACAGAGGTCGACGCATTATTAGTGTTAACAATATTTGTATCTTGCTAAAATTTCGTGTATTAATAGAAATAAAATACACGTTTTCTGAAAATTTCATTAAAATACATCAGCGTTTACTGGGTGTTCATTTATTTATGGCAGCCGGTATAGGAATAAACACTGCAAGAAAAACTGTGAAAAATACGCCAAAAACAAATACAAAAAGCACCACTTCTTTTTTTTTAAAGAATTTTAATGTAAAGATAATATAAAAGATCACAGTCAACGTAAAACTATATCGAAACTATTTCTCAGAACAAACTGACGGTTATCGAGAAAATGAAAGAGGAAAGATGAAATGATCAAATGATAAAGGGTTTTGTAAAGCATAATAATTTTTATTCGTTTAAGTTATTTACACTCAAAATTGGTGAATATTTAAATTTACATAGTTTCTCCTATTGGCCTTATTGTTAACTCGTGAACCTAAAATAAATAAGATACTTTTACAACAAAACTATCTAGCGATAGTACCTGAACATGTGGAAGTGTGCCCAACACAAACAATGGCTTGAGCAACGTCTGCTGATTGTAAAGAAGTATTGTTAGGATGGAGTTTACGGAATTTATCTATTACTCCAGCTGCTCTACCGAACTCAGTTCTAACGTGTCCGGGACTAATACTCTAACAATGTATGTAAGCTAATTTTATATAAGAATAATTCACAGAATTACCTTAATTTTTATTTTTCTTGTAACTGCATTTAATTCTTGACGAGTTGTTTCGGTTAAAGCAGTGACAGCGTACTTTGAAGCCGCATAACGTTCATTTTGGGTACATTTGTTACGTAACGTCCAGCAATACTATATATATATATATATATATATATATATATATATATATATATATATATATATATATATATATATACAAAACACATGTCCTTCTACTTGACTACCTCGCATAACATTGATTGCAATTTCATCAAGCCTGCCTTTACGCCTTGCTAGGCCAACTACCTAAAAACAAAAACAGAGACATATTGATAAACAGTCAGAATTAAAAAAATTACTTACTTTCAGTACAGAATTGACCAGCTTTCCAGTGATTGCTTCTCCAATTCCGGCACTAGCACCTGTGACGATTGCTACTTTATCGTTTCACCGATTCATCGCTTATGTCAAAATATTTCACAATGTAGTGCTTAGAACTATCTAACCTTTAACTAGTACTAAAAACAGACTCACGCAAATCCAGTGACGGTGAGTAATGTTAAAAGTAAATTTTAAGAGTAACATGTATTACATTTCCATTCGCGTGTTTAAAATAACGTTGGGAAAACATACATTAGTTAGGTACATCAAAATTGAATAGGCAGCAATTGCGAGGTTTCTTCTTGTAAAAGCAATGGTGTGACAAAATTTTCGTTTAGATAATGTAGATTAACTGATAGACCTCGTATCAGTATAGTTGACAACATAACAAGGTTGTATGCTTAAGCTAATTTATGCTCATGGTCATCCATCTCATGACAACGTTTTACGGTACTGTATTAGAGATTGTATTAACTATTCTCATCTCACTCTTTCTATCATTTTTTCATTTTTTATCAATTGGTTTTGAGAGAATACAATATTTGTTTCAATATCAAGTATTGTGTTACAGGCCAAATACTCATTAGAGTGTCAGCCCGTAAAAGCAATGTGCGCGTACGGTATAGCTCAGTGGTGCGGACAGGGTTCTTACTTAATTCTGCAAAATGACACTCGTTACAACCCCAAAAACTTCAAAATAAGGGAAAAATGCCAAAACGGCTCCACCTGGTATAGCGGGAAAACGTCATGAACTAGATATTATAATGGTCTGACAGAAAACCATCATGTTCACTCAAAATAAAATACTCTCAACTTCAACGTCAAAATCATTGATTCAAATAACCAAAAATAGCTGATCAATGCGGTAATCAGTTATTCAATTTAAAGCGAAGAATACGTCATAACAAAACTAAATAAACACGATCAAATATCTGTAATATCCATAAAATATAATAAACGACATACTCGGGGTTGTTATGCCTAATGCAAAAAAAACGAACTGCTTACATTTAACACCGATCCTTATAATCGACATCTGATTAGTCAAGGAAATCGTTACCTTTTACCTACATACATTACGTTAAACCATAATAAAACTTCAAAAGGTTACTTTAAGAACGTGTATAACTGCAATAAAATTAAATGCAATATAAATGAATGACGCTGTAAAATGATTTAACCCGAAACTTGTCATAAAATAATTCAACAACTAGAAATCTTAAATGTGAATCAAAAATATTTAATTTTGTAACTTTTTATTTTACGACAGCATATCGCAGTAACAGAGGACGAAGTTACAATAGATTCATACCTATTAATAAAACAGTTATAACATTAACAATGGTTATATATTTTGACACATACGTCTCAATACAGTTAGTAAAAGACAAACACACTAATTTTTGCAGTTCACATCAAAAATACAATAATAAAATCTGTTGACGCTTGCAAGGTCACATTTTCCTCACGTTAGTTACCTTATATTATAAATGACTACATTTTATTAAACAGAACAAAGGTATCGGAAATATTAATTTTGATCAATCTTCGTGAAATAAACTTTCAATACACAAAATTAAACAAATAGAAGTCAGGAAATTAACAAAGGAAATCTGGTAGATGAAGACGTTTACACGAAAGCAAGCGTTTTCATACTCCACAAAAACAACAAAAAACACACACACACTTGATTGATATCATCAGTCGAATCGAATGTAAGATTTTACCTTAACTGACACTACGATCAACAATGACGGCATAGAATACTCTCCTTCCCCTGGACTGAGATCAACTAGATCGTGCAACCGGTCTACCAGGTGTTGAATCGACAGGGGTCCTTTGAATTTCTGCGGTATCTCCAAATAATGCCTCACAAGCGGCAACTCCCTATTTATAATTATTCGAACTAAGTTACGACAGTTAATTCAAACAAAACCACAAACGACTAACTAATTTTTCATCTGATTTAAGGTAAATGCACAACTATTTTCCTGTACTTGCGAGCATTGCTTTATTTAAAAAGCGTTCTTTAACGTTAATCTATACTATAAATTTCATTAAACGATACAACTATTTACACTGATACTTTATTTCATAACCGTCTGCAGGATGTACGAAATGTCACTAACTACCAATAATAAGACGGGAGCTGTACTCAATAACCCGCACAAGACAAAATGCGATAAAAAATCCATCAATCGGGGTTAGCTCTATAAACAAACACTTAACCATTCCTCGATTAACTCATCTGACAAACGATAAACGGTAAATTATATTGCGATGCGGGAACGTTTTGATATCCCCAATTAAACAAAAGGGCTGCGGAAAACTCTTTTCCTCGGTACCGTTCCATATCGCGTGCAGCCCGCGGAGGCCACATAGTTTGAACCTTGACATCACTACGTCCCTACCAAGACTGCCTCCAACCTCCGAAAGTTTCGACTATCTTCCCTATCATCTCCCTTACCCTTCAAATTAGTCTATTACATGGCTTCGTTACTTTAAATTAACATACGCGCGATAAAGCGATAGCCTCTCGGCACCAAATTCGAAAATAATCAGTCAAAATTACATTCCCAAAGGTTCCTCGTGTAATGTGACAGGTCTATATAACGATTCTCTACGATAATGAACGTTAAACTAAGGTGTATAAAACCCAAACTCTTTGTTTAAAGACCAAAAATTTTATCAACACTCCCGTCAGACTGTCGCCCCGAAACGTTTTGTAAACCTGCAATATATGCTCCATATAAAGCAATAATTTTATACTTAATATAATTTTACATGATATAATTTCAAATCCATGTAAAAAAATCCAGCAAAGTTTATAACGATACGGTTATTTACACAAAAACTTTATCTACATCTCTTTCACTAAAATAATAGCTTAACTTAACTAATTGTTAATTTGTAACAAAACTCCAGCTATCCTCAAACACGTAAAAATAAGTGTCTAAATGAAAGCTTCAAAGATTTATACTTTTTTTAATTTTAAGTACATCGAGAAAAAACAAAAACTTTTAAAAAATGTTCATCCTTTATATACTAACACGTGAAAACGAAACCCAATGAGACGAAAAAAAGTAATCTACCCTACTTTTTCTTAAAATGTTTACACTCTGACAATTTTAGCCTCGTTCTTATCATTTACGCTATTTTCTGTATTGACACATTTGCGTGCAAACTGTAATAAACTAATTTACTCAACTCTTACCGGAGCCAGAATTTCAGCTAGAAATAGCCTCAGGTGGAGCCAACTTTTTTTGGTCAAAATTTTTTTTTGCAATGATAAAACTTGTTGATTATGACTAAAGGCAATCTAAGAAGTTATTTTATGCAATTTTCTCTTAAAATTTTCGAGAAAAAACGGAGGTCCTACTCTATACGTACTACCACGCCAGTTTTAAAAATATAAAACTACATAAATATGTTTTTCGGAGCATTTATTTCAATAAAGGAATACGAATAAATAATAGATTATGATGAATGGTACTTCTAAAAACAAAGATACTTGACATGTCAAGCAAATCCATTCGGTACGAACTTGGGCAGCTTTTGTGCTACACAGAGCACACGTTCTGGTTTGTAATACTAAGTGAACAATTAAAACTTCAGTAAATAACGGATGGAATAGCTAATATGACATTGGATTATCCATTTGCTCTATAAAATCAGATACACCAGTTCCACTCGTAAATGCTGGTGGAGGATCAGGTTTTTCAGTTTTTCCCTATAGAGGTGGTTGATTTAGGTACAAACCGGAACGTCTGAGAATTCCCTAAGCCTAGATAACGGCATATCATCGTCAAAGTCGTCACTTTTTAACCAAAACAACGTTTGACTTGATGAAATTCGCTAAAATTGTTATAAACAGCTGTTAAGTGCCTCGCGCACCTAACTGGAACTTTGGCTTCTGACTGATAGATGTGGCTCATAGAATAGACCACAAATACAGCTGGCAAAATTCATTTTTAGGTGATATTTTTATGTACCACCGCCGTGGTTGGGTCAAGAAATAGCTGGTATATTTTTGCACCACATACGTGGTAAGAGTTAACCGTACAGAATTAAAAATTGATCAAAAAATTACTTTTTTATCACGGGTTAACACCGGTGTCAAACAAAATTGATCGGGTCGTTGTGGAAGACAAACACGCTATTGCATGGTTGTTATTTCCCCGTGTCTGCCTTAGGCTTGCTCTACTTCACGCCGGTGACAGGCCTTGCCGAAAAAATGGCATGTAAATTGAAAATCGCACTAAAGCTCAAGTCATGAATAATAATAATTAATTTCAAGTCAAACACACACACGATATACTTTATTCCCGTAATACAAGACAACTAAAAAACGAAAACACTGTTGCAAAACAATTTACTTGGGGTGTCTGAGCAAAAATTAGTCCGTCCTTTTCATGTGAAATTCTTTTGAAGCATTCGAGGCAGTATCTCGGATTTCCATTGCAGTTAAAACAATATGTTGTTACCCTTTTTACTTTCCTTTGTTCGAGTAAGTGATTCTGCTTGTTACGATAGCAGCCTCTGCAGAACTTGCGATTTTCTCTATCTTTGCAATCTAATTTGGTAAACACGTGTACGAATCATTCGATTTGGTTTGGGGTCTTCCATTGGCGCAGTATCGAATTTTATCAAACCGTGAATAACGGACAAACGAAAATCAGATATAGAAATGTCCTCTTCTTCTACTTCCTTATAAATGAAATGTGCATTCACCATGGAAGTACCAAGAATGGTTTCAATAGCAAAGCTGTACTACCCAAGGCAACATACGTGTGTTTATGTGCAACAAATTTATAAGTCGATATGATGATTCCATTTCGTACAAGGGTGACTGTGGTAATCTTTTACATAGTAATTGTTCCTAATAACCGTTAAGGATTATACTTCATTACGTCAAACCGAACTAATTCATTCCTGGAAGTGTGAGATCAATCTACACTACGTTCTAATGAAGATCAATTAAATAAAATAATACTAAATTCTGTTCACTTCACCTAATGATAATGTAAAAGATAATATAAAATTTGATAAAAAAGCAACTTATATTATGTCGTTAAAAATAAAGCCTTTGCAAATAAAGTTATCGGGAGTTCAAATGCCGAGTTATGAGCAAACACGGTTTATAATACCAGAGATAGATCTATTAAAGACGCATTACATAAAATTGTTGACGTTAACAGTGATCTTGAGGAGAGGAGCAATGCGATTTCTGCTCCGTTATATTCGAGTGAGGAAAATGGGTGACAAAAACAACAGAAAAATAAAAAAAATAACTACTCTAACACCTGGTTTATCTTCATCTAACTGTTCTCTTAAAGGAGTGGTTAAAAAGTTACACTTTCATGTCTCCCATTTACCCTCGGACACTAATGCTAAACAAATAATGCAATATCTCTTCACCAAGGGAATAACATACTGCAGTTCATAAATTACCGTAAAAATATCCGAATTCCTACCCTTCATCTAAAATAGCGATTTTGCCAGAAGCGAAAGATAAATTCTTATTGCCCACTACTTGGCCTCCCGGTAGATGCATTTTTAGTGTTTGTTTCTACACGACAAGAACAAAACAACTGCCTTGAAAGTATGTTTATAAATTTCAGTAACAGGTGGTAGGCATGTATACTCTATGCTAGCCAGGGAGGTACCATCAACCTTACCATGGGCTCCTTAATATTGGGTCTCCGATTTTCTGAGCTCGGTAAAGGCTGCCAGTTACCTTTTCCATCATCCTTAATCTACTCTCATCCTTATACTTCCTTCTTGCCCTCACTGTCTTCCTATCGGATTAAACGTCCCAAATTAAAAAATGAGATGGTTGGGGTTTCTAGGGTAATAAATTCCGGACCTAAAATCCTGCCCCATTCGGATGTCCGGGAGGGCATGGCCCAAGCGACCTCGGTCATCGAAAGTACCAACTTTCTGATTCACTACTGCAACATCCGCCGTATCAGGTCTAATCTTAATGCTATTCACCCACATCTTGAACAACTACAACCTGATATTTTGTTTCTATCTGAAACACAAGTCTCTTCTGAAAGCTCCCAGTCACCCGACTTGCAATTTCCTCAATACCACCTTCACTCTAACTTTCGATATAAAGGAGGCGTATGTGCCTACATCAAGGACAAAATTGATTGCAAGAGGGTTTCCTCCTTAGAAAATAAAAATTTTGACGTGATTTGGTTTAAACATTCTGGTCCTAATTTTGTAAAATTCTACTGATGCATTTATAGGTCTCCTAATAACAGTAACTTTCAAGACTTCTTCGATTACCTTAGTATGAAAGTTGACTATCTCCCGTCTCAGTCTCCATTTTGCGATATCTCAATTGTAGACGATTTCAATGTTCATAACTCTAATTGGCTTCAGTTTTCATCTACTACAAATCCTGCTAGTCACAGTGCAGAAACATTTGCTATTTCATGTGATCTCTCACAAATGATTTGTGAACTCACAAGAATCCCTGATAACCCTAACCATACTCCACATCTTTCAGATCTCTTTCTTGTTTATGAAACATACGTTCTTTCGCCTTTAGGTCTTTCCGACCATTGTCTAATAAAAATCATTTCTACTGTACCTAATTCCACTGTTCGCAAACCCGATAGAACCTTGTGGTGTTAGCATTAACGCGGGCGTACCACAGGGATCCGTTATAGAGCCTACATTTTTTCTGCTGTACATAAATGACCTTATTTCTTCAACAACTAACCCCATCCATTTCTTTGCTGACGATATCACTCTTCACTGAAGTCCATCTCAGTCTACCCCTAGTGATAATCCACCTTCTATGTCAAATCAAGAAATTAAAGCTGAAATGGCAAATTCAATTAACAAAGACATTCAACTTATTGTCGAATGGGAAGCAATAATCTAGTTAAATTTAATGCTAACAAAACTCAGTGTTGCCTTATGTCCGCCAAGAAAGATCGATCATTTCCTGTTGTACATACACATACGCATATACATACACATACACATACACAACACACACACACATACACATACAACACATACACATACACACACAACACACACACATACACATACACACACACATACACACACACACAACACATCACACGTACACATACACATACACATACCATACACACACAAACACACACACATACACATACACACACACACATCACATCACATTCACATACACACACACACACACACACACACACACACACACACACACACACACATACACATACATATACACACACACATAGACATACACATATACATATATATATATATATATATATATATATATATATATATATATATATATATATATATATATATATATATTATGCACACACGCACGCATACAGACACGCGCACACGCACAAACGCACACACGCACACATCTTTAAACAGTGTATTTATACCTTTTCCAAAAAAGGTTGACCGTTATTTGACATAGATAAAATTTTATCGAATACTTATTTCCGCCAAACTACGCGTTCTACCAAAAATTGCATGCTTGTATTTTTGTACCTTTGAAATAAGCAGCTGTCATAGATATTTTGGCAAAAAAACTCGGGTAATAAACCCTTCCTTTCGAAGCTGAATTAATTTCTATGCGTAGCTAGCTTCAAAAGAAGTAAAGTCAAGCTTACATACGAAATTTTAAATATGTACGTCATACGGTTTTGTTAGATATCGTGGATACTACACACACACACACACACACACACACACACACACACACAACACATGCAACACACACACACGCATACACGCACACACGCACACACGCACACACGCACACACGCACACACGCACACACACATACACGAACACACGCACACACGCACACACGCACACATGCACACGCGCACATGCACACACGCACGCAAGCACGCACATGCACTCGCACACGTCATGCACGCACACGTACACGTACACGTACACGCACACGTACATGTACACATACACTTACACGTACACGTACACGTACACGTACACGTACACGTACACTACACGTACACGTACACGTACACGTACACGTACACGTACACGTACACGTACACGTACACGTACACGTACACGTACACGTACACGTACACGTACACGTACACGTACACGTACACGTACACGTACACGCACACGTACACTCGCTCACACGCACACGCCCACGCGCGCACATGCACACGCACACGCCATGCACACGTACACGTACACGTACACGTACACGTACACGCACACGCACACTCACACACACACATACACACACACACACACACACACACACACACACACACAGAGACACACGCAACACACGCACACACACGAACATACAGGGAGACACACGCTACACACACACAGACATACACACACCCGAATCCATATATGCTTCCGCACACTTACACTTGCACTTGGACACACGACGTTTTCGATTCCGGTCTAACCATATTAAAGATAATGAAATCATGTAAACTAGCCGAAATCCAGAAAAATTTGTTACTAGCCCTTAGAACGCTCAAATTTTGCTTCACAGGCAGGGATTGAGTTTTCTCATTTTATCCGTTACGTTAAAAGGAGAAATACTTCCATAGAAATATCGTACATACGGTTTAACCAATATACTGTTTAATTAATTTTTAAGGCTTGTTTCGTGTTTTGATAAGACATGTTGTACGAAACGTTTTGTAACATTGAGTTATCTTTAAAAAGTGTATTTAGACATTTTCCAAAAAAGTTGACCGTTATTTGACATTGAAAAATTTGATCGAATACTTTATTTCCGCCAAACTATGCGTTCTACCAAAAATTGCATGCTTATATTTTTGTATCTTTGAAATAAGCAGCTGTCAGTTAATATTTTGACAAAAAAACTCGGGTAATAAACTCTTCCTTTCGGAGCTGAATTACTTTCAATGCGTAGCTAGCTCCAAAAGAAGTAAAAAAAAGCTTATATAAGAAATTTTAAATCTGTAAAGTCATACGGTTTTGGGAGATATCGTGGATACTAACACACACGCGCGCACGCACACACGTACACACGCGCACACGCACGTAGACACGCACACGATTAGGCAGAACTAGTTCGTGCTAAACACGTGCGACGATAAGATAGTTATAAGTTTCAGTTCAATTGATACACGCCCTGGGGTTATAGAGCTATATAATAATGCTTGTGAAACTTACAAAAAGTATTTTAAGGGTTCCTAGGTAACAAATAATTTGCCACACGCTCAAACTATTCCGGGTGTGTCAACGATAGAGTGAAGTAGACCGGTGCATTATGGATATACTTTGCCACCAAAACGTATTTATCTTATTATATGGCCAGTAAGTGTGCTTATTTTAAAATTATGCTTACCTATACAAAGTGTTCTAAAAATCAGGGCAACACAAAGTTAGTATTTTGTAATGGGACTCCTTGTATATCATTGGATTTTTGGATTCTACGTGCAATTACAAATCTTTATTTATGTAGGTTTCATGCATGTGAAGCTTTGGATATACTTCGAATTGTATTCAAGACATCTCATTTATAGGTATAACTTTATTAGTGTAACATAAACGCTACTAGGTGTTCAAAACATTTGTTCAAACCTATGAATCTGGAAATACAAAAATATCATGTATAATTTTACGCTGTATTAAAGAAAATCAAAAACTACACAATTCTTCATAAGTATGTCCTATACCTATCTCTTACTGTTTTTGAGTTATTGTGATTTATACATATTATTCAACATTTCAATGGTTTTTCTTGTGATTATTCGCAGTAGCCATGAAAATAATTTCCCACATGACAAATAACTTTTAAACTGTTATTGCTTTTTACTTGCCATTTAAGATTGCGAAAAGTGTGTGTGTTTAATAATGAAATAACGGATTACTATAAAAGTGAATTAAATAATATAGCTTATGTGTTACGAGAGGTTCAAAAAAATTTTCTTCTCGATGGTTATACAGAGTGAAGTATCCTGCTCGACGCCAACACACTCAGCTCACTTTTGAAAATATGACTGAGAGGTTTGATTCTACTGGCAGTGTGGATTATGTAAAACGCAAAGTGGGGAATAGAAATACCTGTAAACCAAGCAAAAGAATTTTTTGCTTCATCCTGAAGAAATGTAAATAGTAGTCAGATAGCAATATCATGTGAAACTCCACAAATTGATAATTCTATTCAGTATTTTGTGTTTTACATAATCCACACTGCTACCAGAATTGAATCTCTTTATCACATTTTTAAAAGTGAGCCGAGTGGGTTGACGTCAAGCAGGATATTTTATTCGGTATAAGCTTTGCAAAGACAATTTTTTTGAGCCTCTCCTGACACAAACCATACCAATTAATTCACTTATAGAGTAATCCATTATTTTACTATTAAACCCACAAACGTTTCACAATTTTAAATGTCTACCAAAATGCAACAACAGTTTGACAGGTTAATTATTTGCCGTGTAGGAAGTTGTTTTCATGGTTACTGCGAATAATCACAAGAAAAGCCATTGAAATTTTGTTAAATAGAAACTATAAAACAAACTTTCGAATTCGGAATAAGACCCGATCTTTATCAAATTTTTTTTGAGACTAGATATGGGTATTTGGCGCATGGTCCTAATTTTGAATGGGTTAAGGTCGGCAAGTCACTTTTTGGACGTGTAACCGGTTACCTTCCAAAAAAGGATGGCGTCGGCAACATTGGAGATAGTGGTGAGTTTGTTGTGCATATTATAATCATTAGCCCATATAATTAAGAATATAGTCCAATTCACAAAAAAATAGCAATGTGGTTACCTACTTCGAGCCGATGTTGTTGAATTGTAGCTATCAGCACATTCGAGCGATTGAATTAAGACTTGGTTTTTGTGACCATTTGTAGACAAAAACAAGTCGATGATACTAGTCAACAATAGCGCTTAAATTTAAATTCGTATCCGTATTAAATTTAATTTAATGCATAATTTGATTTTTTTGTTTTTATAATAATAACAATTATGAAAATTATTTGGTTTACGCTGGCCTGAAGGACACTTTGCACGTGGCGATTCGTACCACCTCAGGCAGTTACTTGAAAACCAAAGTTATTTTTTTTTCTTTTGTTGTAGTAGGTAACAATATTTGGTAATATACATAATTTGGCAACATATTCAGTTTCCACGTGGTTGCTTTCTGAACCAGTTAGTTACCAGAGCACTCGGTAATTAATTGTTTAAAATCGTAGATTTCAGTAATAGTTTTGTAGATGAAATATACAGAAACTTAAATTGAGGCGTTTCTGAGGATTATGACAACTATTGGAGAAAATAGTGGAGACAACTATTGGAGAAATAGGGTGGAGAAAACAATTTAATTATCATGTCGAATTCAGATAAGCTGGTAGCCCTAATAAAGGTTCTAGAGCAAAAGCCAGAAACGGTATACAGATGTATACAACGTTTATACGATTTATCGCGAAACTTGAAAGATACTAAGAATGTAGAAAATTTTAAAGTGTTATATTAGGGTGGCCCATAAAAATGTCGTTCTTTAAAGTTTTTTGTTGCGCCCTCTGCCCTATCTAGAAAACATTTTATATGTTAATGCTATGCAGTATTAAAAGCTAACCAAGCAGGCGAATGTCCCCGTCTAATTTTCTTCTGATATTCTTTTGTTTCTAACTAGCAATGGCTGACGAAAAATACGAAATTTTGATACTGTTGCATCATTACTGGAAACAAAACGTTCCTGCAACCGCCGCAGTTAAAAAATATGCAAAGTGGAAGGAAGGAATAGTGACCATTCGTACGGCGCAGCGCTGGTTTCGAAAATTTAACGACGGAGATACAAGTCTCAAGAGGAAACAATGTTCTGGTCGGCCCAACTCGTTAAGTAACACTGAACTTCGAGATGTTGTTGAAGTAAATCCATTGACGAGTACCAGTAAGTTGTCAGAAGAACTTGGGTATTCCAAAAAAACCGTAAGGTGCCATTTGCATCAACTTGGAAAAGCCAATAAACGCTGTAGAGAAGTTCCTTGCGACTTAACGCCACCAATGGCAGAAAGGCGAGTTAAGGTTTGTGATCTACTGCTTTCCAATCCTTGGGATGAACGTTTCTTTAAACGGATCGTTCTCAAACGAAAAAGGTGCCAAAGGAAGACTATGCTTAGTGTATGGTGGAATTTTGACTGGGTTTTCACTTAGAGAACCTTTACAGTCAACAGTTGGATAGGACGAATGATGCTCTAAGTTGGCGTTACCCTAGATTTGTGAACTGAGGACGGGCAGTTCTGCAACAAGACAACGCCAGACCTCATACTGTAGCTGAAGCTCAACAAAAATATATGAAATTGAATTTGAAGCTTCTTCCTCATCCAGCTTATAGGCCGGACCTTGCGCCTTCCGATTATCACTTGTTCCGATCGATGGCGGATTTCCTTCGCGGACGGCATTTTACAAGTGTTGAGGAAGCTGAAGCTGCACGCTGAGAATTCTTTAATTCCAAAGATGCTACATGGTACCGCCGTGGCATTCAAGATCTTGCAGAAAGATGGCGAGAGATATTACTACACAAAGGTTTATACTTTAGCGAATAAAAGTTTTCATTTTATCATTAAATAAAGTTTTTCATAAGAAAACGTCATTTTTTATAGACCATCCTAATATATTCCGTTAGAAAATTCAAAGAGGCAGTTTGGTGATGTCATTGAAATAATCAATGTGTTATATCCAGAATTAGACCCGGAAAAGTATAAATCGAAATTTCAACCGTTAGAGGCCGTGGACACTTTGCATTGCGAAATTAAACGAGCAAAAAATTATTTAGACTCGAAAACTGCATTAAGCGTCAGTAAATCGGTGTCAGACGATTAGGACTATACCGAACTTGCCACACATTGAACTCATAGATGGAGATCCCCATAAGAGGACCGTTTTTTGTAAAAATTTCAAAACTTTGATTCACGATAACAAAGACTTCTTGTAAAATGCACTATCTTGTATGTAAGTTAAAAGGTCCCGCTTTAAATATTTGCTCGGGTATTTCTCCCACAGGAGATAATTCCACAAAATAAAATTTTGTGGAATATATTAGTCACACGCTATCAAGATAAAAGAGCACTGGCGTCGACGCATCTTAAACAAATTTTAGAATTCAAGTCATTAAAGTCAGAATTTTCGAATGCTTTACATACACTTTTTGGAAAAATTGGACCCTGCAATAAATTAGAAATAAATGTCAACGTACGCTTGTTCTACATATACGAGCAAATTTCATAATTGGTTGTTACATTTTGAAGCGCCCAACACAGTTCATAAAAATAAAAGTGTTGGTAATAGTGTACCATATAATAAAGATTTTTGTAGTAGTAGTTCACAAACCGAAACGTCACATACGGACGTCAGTATGCCAACATACAGTAGTTTGTATTCTACCGCAACTGGGATGCCTTCATCTCAATATACAACCCTCTTGTCCACTGCGATAGTAAATGTTTGTTTAGACTCAGGGAATGCCAACCAAATGTTATTACTTCTAAATGTAGAAAATTGCGTTTAAAAACCTGTAGAATTTGTTCGTGGGTAACAGGAATTGGGGTACAGTCTCTCATAGTTAAAGGTCAAGTAAATAAGTTAGTAGCCAATTGCTTTACAATCTCGTTTCGGTTACATCATAATGGGTAAGGCCACTGTAGTAGAAAATATCAACGAAAATGATTCATTTCGTGCTATTTTGCATCCAAATATAGAGTATGGTTCAAAGGTTTTTTGAGTTAGAAGACGTACCAAATATTAGTGGGTTGGATGATGAAGATGTTGGAAATGACGATGGTCGCTATACAGTAGCACTTCCATTTAAGCAAAATCCTAATATTCTTGGTGATTCATATTCATCAGCATTACATCGATTTAAATCGTTAGAACGTAAACTCGATAGGGATCCTTCTCGTAAACAACAGTATAGTGAGGTTATTGTGGATTATTTGTAACAAAGGTAGATGCAAACGATTGACATAACAGACAAACACCACCTACCGGCACATTATATAACGCATCACATGGTGTTCAAAGTAGATATTCCTAGTACTCCATTACGAATAGTACTCGATGCGTCTGTTAATAGCACTTCATCTAGATCTTTAAATTCTCTTTTCCATAAGGGACCCAAATTACAGGTATATGTGGTTTCGATGTTTTTCAATTTTAGATTAATTTGAGTAGCTTTCATTGCAAATATTGATAGAATATCATTGATAATCATAAAAGATTTCAGCGAATTTAATATAGAATGCACTCCAGTGAAGCCTTGGGCATATTTGAAATCGGTACTTTAGCAATCGGAGTTAAAAGCGCGCCATTTCTTGCACTTCGTGTTGTTCGCCAATTAGCATTAGATGAGCAAAGCAATTATCCAGATCCATCTAAAGTAGTTTTGCGGGATATGTACGTAGATGACTTAGTATCCAGTGTACAAAATAGTAATTATGCAAATTGTTGTATAACCAACTAATTCAAATGTTTAACTTGGGAGGCTTTCCGCTAGTTAAATGGTGCACAAACAATGAAGAATTAGAAATAATTCCTATACATAAACGCTTGACCCATGTTGTCGATTCTGAAAATGATTCGTGCAAGGTGCTAGGCATGCAATGGTGCCCGCGCCTACATATTTTGTATTATAAAGTTAATATAGAACATAAAGAGTGCACCATGAGGGATATTTTACCGACTGTGGCTCGCATCTTTGATCCACTAAGATATTATATGCAAAACTTTTTCTACGCAAAATATGGTCAATCCATTTAGGGTGGGATGAATCACCACCTAATGTAGTATTCGTCGGCATAGTGGTTATTTTGAAAATTCAAAAGCTTATATAGTGTGGTTTGGGGATGCTGTGAATCATCCTACGGGGCAGTATGTTCCATTAATGTAAAGAATAAAGTTCAAATTAATTTACTATGCCCTATAAGTAAAGTATCCCCATTAAAATCACACGTTTCGGTTGCAAGATTAGAATTGTGTGCGGCTCTTTTGTTGTCGAAGTTGATGGATTTTGTAGTAGAAAATTAAACATCTAGAATAAATATTTTGAAATAATTTGCGCTTGTCGATTCCACGGATGTATTTTACACTGGATTAATTCGTCGCCTCACTGCTTAACAACAATCGTAGCAAACCCTGTTTCAAAAATCCAGAGGCATATTGATCCAAAAAATTGGTATTTTGTAGCTGGTACTGATAAGGTCACCGATCGTGTATCTCGCGATATGGCTCCTTCATATTTCATATTCAATCCAAATGCTTGGTTGTTCGGTCCTGATTGGCTCGCCTATGGCATCCGTCAATAGCCAATAAGGGATATTAA
Organism: Vesta saturnalis; assembly: GCA_036346205.1. Taxonomy (NCBI): domain Eukaryota; kingdom Metazoa; phylum Arthropoda; class Insecta; order Coleoptera; family Lampyridae; genus Vesta; species Vesta saturnalis. The sequence continues at coordinate 551,654 of JARFJB010002152.1, read as the reverse complement.
AAATATTAAAGCACTAGGAAAATTGCCGGAAGAAAAACCTGTTGTGTTTCATGTAGTTGAAAACGACTCTAACGTTTTTATGACCTAATATTGAAAACCTCATCTTGGACTAAACTGTTACATATCGTAGTTTAGGCTACTTTAGGCTACCCTGAACTCATTAAACTTTCATAACTTTCACTTTCGCTTTCACCAGATTGGCAAATTAGCTAATTAGCTGATTAGCTGATGGTATATATGTTAGAAATTTTCTTTAGTCCACCCTAGTCGACCGCTGATGATGATAGCGTATCTATCGAAACGCGTTCGGTGTTTTTTTAATTTTGTGTGGTACGCGGGTTTATTTTGTTTGTTATCGTAGTTTACATTCTTCGCTTTGTTAAGAAATTAATCATTACGCAAGATATTACTAAATTAGGTCTGCGATCATTGATGAGCAAATGGGGATTTATTACGGTTGTTACTTGTGCAATATGTTTATGAAAGGAAAATCTGTTAGGTTTGGGTTCACTCCGTGGCGTCTCTGCTTCGAATAGGTATTTATTCAGCTTTGTGCCATACGGTGAAGCGAATCCTGAAAAGGAAAAGTCTCCACTTGGACTTGGTAACCCAATAGCCATGGATCGTCTGCCGTAGAGAAAAAATTTTATGTTACAGGGGATTTCGATAATTATTTTCCGTTTACAGGTCGTTTCATATAATTAATGAATTGCAGTATCTGTCGTTGGGTACCATAAGAGAATATAGAACAACGCAACCCTTTAAAGTTTAAGAATTATAAAGAAAAAAGCTCGTGGTGCCTATGGCTACGATTATGACGGAGAAACACAGCTGAGATTAGTTATTGTTACTGTTGCTAATAATAATTTTTCTGATCAACCAGTAGCAATTACTAAAATATATATGAAGAAAGAACAAAAAGAGGTACAAGTCATCTAGCTAGATGATATAAAACAGTACAATAAGTGTATAGGTGGGGTGGATCTCCATGACAGTACAATTGCAAATTATAATACAAACATACGGGAAAAGAAATGGTGGAGACCTCTCTTTATAAATGAACTGGATGTAACAGCTAGTAGCTGGAAACTGCATAGAAAAATAAGTGAAAATCACATTTCGCAGTTGGAATACAATTTTTAATTAGATGTGGGTTTCAGGAAAACTGAAAGTGCACAAAACAATAATGTTGAAAAAATTATTGGAAGACCTCCTAAGGTACCTGACCTGTTCAAACGAACATCTACTTATGTCAAAATGTAACGTACATTTTCACCCAGATTGTTTTGAGAAATATAATTCCGTGTAGTTAAGTTCATCTCTAGGATAGTTAAAATTTTACTTATTTAATTTAGACCATATCTCAATGGCACGTATACGCATCCCATCATAACTTTTGAAAAATTAAAAAAAAAATATATACAACTAAATATTTTTGAAATGTTACCATTTAAACAAATAAGTATCAAACAAAAATTTGGTTGTTTTTTTTTCTATGGTTTGCCATAAATGGGTTAAATTGGTGTTTATGGAACAGGGACAAACCTTTTTTATATATTCATTTATTTCAACAATGAGCAAACTAATTCTTTGTGTTTATTTGAAAATTGGTTTCTTGGTTTATTGAATAAACGAACATTTATTGATACTTAACTTGTTCTCTTATTTATATTGTAACGAAACAATAATTTCCGTTACTAAAGCACATAATTTCATTGTCATCCATCACCTAACTAAAAAAAAACTTAATTCGCAAATATTTTCCGCAAACTCGTTAAATTGAGACTTGTTCGAACGTTCGGTATCTTTTTAACATTCAAAATTGATTGTCTTTTACAGCTGCCTTATTAAATTAGAAGTTGAGTCTTTTCACCGTAGTTACCTATGTTTACCGAGTTTCACGAATTTGTTTGATAAAACTAATTTAACTAATCTCATTTAACCGCGATAACAATTATTTTTCTCGAACTGAGACCAAGGGTTTGATTTATTTTTTTGCCGTTTGACAAATCGTTTAGCTGTCTGCGCATTTCCAGCCTAACAAAGACGGAAGTCTGAAACACCCGCACCACTTTAAATCTTCGTAGACTCTGGTAAACCGACCACTTTACAGAAGCATTCGGGAGGTAATAAGTTCGATTCCCATTACCGTCTACTTTGTATGCGGTTTTTTCAGGGGGTTTTCCTCATACACATGTAGCGGCATGGTCACTGCGTATACGCACACCATGTGCGGCTGCTTAGGTGAATGCTGGGGTAATATTTTCCCCCTCAGAACCCTAACTCTGTTCCTTCCGATCCTATCCTGACCATACCCATCCTTAATCCCACCATGCATATATACGTAATGTATGTATGTATGCTGGAAATCCGTGATTGTGGCTGAAGGAGCTCGGAAAGCTCGAGCAGCCCGCCCTTCCCCTTTGGGCAGGGAATGAAATACGTGGCTTTCTCCTTTTCCTGAAGCTACTCGGACCGCTTTTACCTTCTAATGCCACGCGAAGAGGAATCTAGGCCTCTATATCACCGTTTACCTAGATTGGCGCCCGAGAAACCTGATTTTTACCGCGATAGTTCCTCTGCCGTTTATCGCTCCGCGACTAGTAAATAACTTTGATAACGACTGACCGTCCACCGAAAGTAAAGGCGTTATAATATCTGTTTGTGTATTAATATTAAAAATCTGATATTTACAACATTTATACTAATCTACTGCAAATAATAATTATTACGACCTCGCAATCCAAGCGCGCTAATTACCTCAGTAGCTGCTGAGTTACACCTTTTATATTGTTGCAGGGTTGTAGCCCAATCACAATTATACTTTGCTTTCCAGAGCGGCAACTGTTTTAAGCAAAAGCAAAGAAGACTTCACTGAGCGTTTCGTAATACACTCGTCGAAGCAAATCCCTTGCCATTAGCAACTTTGAATAACACAATTGAGTATTTTGCATAAGCACGTTACACTTCAATTTTTGGACCATCCTGTTTAATGGAGTAGATTAAATTGTTTGCCTATAATTGAAAATGTATGTTTGATTTCTCAAGGTAATCACATTAAATGCAAAATTTTTAATCCAAATCTTTTTACTGCAACCACTAACAGAATTAAGCATTTTGCGGTAAATATACACATTAAAAATTTCATAAATTACTAGTAGACAGTTGTAAACCATTGTTAAGAATTCTCTATTTTATGGTTAGAAAAGTATCGGAATTAAAATGGTTCTCCTACTGGCCTGATCATTAACTCGTGCACCTATAAGCTATATGTTAACATTAAACAAACATTATTAAGATACTACCTGAACATGAGGAGGTGTTCCCAAAACATACAGTACAGCGTTAGCAATATCTTCAGGCATCAGGCGAGGTAGAGACTCTATAGTTTGAAGCACTTCAGCTGAACGGCCACCCGTTTTTGCAAATTCAGTTTTTACAAAACCTGGGCTAATACTCTAAACAAATATTTTAAATAAATAAATAAATAAGTACATAAAATTACCGTAACTTTGGTTTTATTTCCAAACGAATTTAATTCTTGGCGAAGAGTTTCAGTTAAAGCCGTAACCCCATGTTTTGCAGCTGCATAAATGTTTAATTGTATGTTTCGTAAATATGGTACGTAATGCCCTGCAACACTGTTCATATGAATAATATGTCCATCTACTCGATTAGCTCGCATAATCTGAATGGCTTCTCGTGTAGCAATGCATAGCCCAAGAACATTCGTACCTAATACTTCCTTCCATTGCTGTGTATTACCATTCATAAGATTACTATTCCGTGTTATACCTGCATTGTTTACTAAAACATGCACAATCCCAACATTGTCGGTTATCCACCTAAATGCGCTAATGATCTCATCTTCTTTTGTGATATCAACTTTCAATGCATAAAATTTTCCTTTACTGCCTTGTGTGTTTTTGGCAATTTCGTCTAGTTTTCCTCCCGCCTTGCTAAACCAATCACCTAAACAAGCAGGTCAGGTTCATGTAATAGCAAAATATTTTGCGTACTTACTTTTAATCCTGACTTGACCAAATGTATGGCAACAGTCTCTCCAATTCCGGAACTGGCACCTGTAACAACAGCAACTTTACCGTTCCAACGATCCATTAATATAAATGTTTAATGCTTTGTGGCGGTATTAACTTTAGCTAATAATTATAATGTATTCAATGCCAGCAGAAATCGATGTATTCGATACCAGATATGCTTTCTTTTTAAAACACAACCTTCACCTTTGTTTATCACCGCCACTGTCAACACTTTACAGATTATATACATCATAAAGTTGATAAGTACAATATTCGCCAAAATAAGCAGTACCGAAAACAACAACTTTATTAATTTTTTAATTTTGTAATTTACCTACATGTTCAAAATGAGCACCATTACGGCGTAATATCATAAACAGGGGTTGACGTAGTTATTGAAAATGGGTTATTATTGTTTCCCGTGGTTCTGCAATATCCATTGGTGCATCATCAGAGCGGAATACTGACACTTTCATCACACCCCAAATGAATGCATCAGAAATTATTCTATTTCCAAAATGCTCGCGGAAAATTTCTAAAGAGTTCAACTGTAAATTTCGTGCGTGGCAAAAACTTCTTAAATCTCTCACAAAACGTACGATGATGTTGTGCCTATAACGCCTTTGTTTAACGGTAGCTGTGTTTTGATTCCCGTCCTAAACAAAATAATATTAATAAAAATAATACCGTGTCCAGATACAGCGTACCAAATCGTAACTCGAGCACTGTGAATTGGTTCTTTTACAATTAAGTCAGGGTATTCAAATTCAAGAAATCGGGTTGTTTGTGTATTAATATAGAAAATTTCGATGAACATTACTTTCGTCTGCAAACCATACATTTTTCAATAAATCGGTATCTTCGTATACTAAGCTCAACACGCGTGCACAATAAACCTTTATTGAACGTTTGTCTACAACGTTTAGACGTTGTCCAGTTTGAATAAGAAGCGGATAACCACCAATGCCTTTGATTATTCTGTGTGTGGAAGATTTCTTTGTGGAGACAGCAAAACCTGGTCAAGAACCCGTTCTTCCACTATAAATACGTTTGCCTCAGTTGTCAGGACCACACCCAGCACGATTTTAACACGAACGTATTATTATTATGACAGTTAATGACAAACAAGCCAAACATAACAAAAGAAATTTCGGCAGCCATTAAATGTACCTTCATATTTCAGTACTGTTTATTTTGGCAAATACCGTACCTTATCATAAGTTGTAGTGTTCATAGTCGTTAAGTTATTATATGAAAATTTAAACTTTCACGATCATGGCAATTAGAATATTCTCTTTTAGGTGCTGAAACGTACATTCTTTTATTTAGCTTTCTTTTAAATTTAACTCCTTAGACAACAAATACAGTTATTGTTTTTAGCAAATGACTATTAGTAACAACTCACTACATAATTAAGTGGTGGTTTTACGGTGGTTAACAGAATCAGACATATATAACTTTTTGAAGCCGCAAATCAAAATCAATTGGATCAGGACCGGTCCTAGAGTTTTGACCCCCAGGCAAAACATATACTTACTTCCGCCATCGAAATTTTTTGATGAATGTCCCACGTTCTCATAATAGAAAACCAAGAAAAATACAATGCGTGTGCGGACACGCACTGACACAGTTGGAGAAACACTTCTCGTTGAAATGTAATGTTGAGTTGTTTGGGTTGTACCTTGTGAACAGGAGAGAAAGTACAGAATTAAAGTCCTTTCAAACGAAATATGATATATTGAGTGTCGGGATGGTGTTGGAAGAGTATTTTCAAAGAGTAGTGGAAATCTTGGAAGCTAAGCAATCAGAATTTTTACATAAAGATTCTGGAAAGTGCGGGTTATGAATAGTAGGGCAGTACATTATTAGTATATGTTGTTTCGTAAGGTGGTCGCTGGTGAATTTCGTATATTTATAGGTAAAGATATTGAAATTTTCTCCCACTACGGGTTCATCCAATATGAATGTCCCACCTGAAATTTCGCATAAATAGACCATAGGGAATGGAAAGAATATTGATAAATGCTGCTTTGCGCGGGCTATTCTATCAGCATTAGTGACACCGACGGGGTTACAACAACGGACTACTTCTTACCCTGAGTTCAAGACTTTATTCAACTGGACCGGTGTAGAATTTCCTATTAAGATGACTAACATTTCAACGTTTGAGTACAACAATAATATCTCCATCAATGTTTATGGACTGGAGGATACGTTTCGTAATGGTCATCGTATTCCTGAGGTAGTGGGTCCTCTCTAGTACACAAGAGCTAAACAACCTATTCATGTTAATTTGTTACTATTAGTCAGTAACTAAACGGATAATCAGCATTATGTATGGATAAAAAAATTTTCTCGCTTACTTAGCAACCAAATAAGTCGACGTAATGGGGCAAAATATTTTTGTGATTCATGTATTCATTACTTTAGAACGCAGGAGTAATTAACTCGACACGTGTCTCATGACTGTAATTTCGTATACATTAAATTACCTGGCGTGATGCAAAGAAAGGAGAGAACCGGGGAGCTCTATGCGGAAAATATACTTGCGTTTCGAAACTATCAAAAACAGATGTTACTACTGTTCGTAATATATGCAGACTTTGAAGCGCTATTAGTACCGGTAAATACGGCTGAACCCGATCCCGAACAACTGTTCACGATAAAAACGTGTAAACATGAACCATACTCATTCAGTTATTAGATTAAGTGCGATGTTTGGTCCAAATTAGAACTTTGTAGTTGGTTTAATGCCGCGGAGGTATTTATTACACGACTTAAGAGTGATGTGAAACGGATATATAATGGGCATTTGAAAACTGTTGTTCCAATGTTACCACTAACTGATGAACAACTGGTGATACATGAGCAAAGTCGTAATTATTATATATGGGGCAAGCTTTTTACGGATGAACTTACAAATTTTAAAGTACAAGGTCACTACCATGTCACTGGTAAATATTGTGATGCGGCACATTCAATTTGTAACTTAACCTATCAATTGCATACATTTATCCCAGTTTATTTCCATAATCTCAGTGGTTATGATGTCCACCTGTTCATCAAACAGTTAGCGAGCGAAACTGAAGATATTACCGTACTCCCTGTTAACAGTGAGAAATATATAACGCTCGGTAAGCATATTTATATAGACGAACTCATTAATGGTCGCTGCTGTAGGGAAAAGAGGTACATAAATTCGCGAATCGTCGACAGTTGAAGGTCATGGCGGCACCCTTAGATACTCTGTCTCATAATTTATCAGATGATCAATGTAGAGAGGTAAGGAAATATTTTGTTGATGATAATGACTTTAACATAGTTAGAAAGAAAAGTAATTTCCCCTACGTGTACGGGGACAATGTTAATAAATTAGACAATGTCACAGTACTTTCCTATGACAAATTCTAAGATAAAATGCCTGATGAAAATATATCCGATGAATAATACTGTCGCGCCCTATTGGTGTGGGATCACTTTAAGTGTAATACACTCGGGGATAATGCATACATATGTTTATAATCAGACGTGTTGCTGTTGAAGCAATATGACGATGTTCGAAAACTTTAGGCGGCTATGCATAGTACTTCATGGACAATTAGAAAATCCGGCGCAAATATATCGATGATAATACCGTGGCCTATTGGCGTGGCATGCCACTGTTGAAATGCACTAAGGTACAGTTAGAATAATTACCTAATATAGTATTACAACTTTCTTTAGATAGGTAAAACTTGTAGGACGCACAAGCCACAGATACAGAACACGACGCACAAGTAATACTGCCGGCACCAGTGACACATCGCACTACAGGTACATACACATAATCGCACATAGTAGTACCACTAGTGCTGCACGCACACGCACACTACGCAACACGCACACGGCACACACGCACACCGCACACGCACAACGCACACACGTACTACCTACACGCACACACGCACACGCACACACAGCACACACGTCACACACGACACCACACACACTCACACACTCACACACCACTCACACAGCACACACACACACCACACACTACACACACACACCACACTCACACACCACACACCACCACACCACACACCACACACACCACACACCACACACACACACACACACACACACACATCACACACCACACACCACAACCACACACCACACTCACACTCACACACACACACCACACCTCACACACTCACACACTCACCACACACTCACACACTCCACACACTCACACTCAACACTACACACCACACACCACATACTCACACAACACACACTCACACATCACACACTCACACACTCACACACTCACACACTCACACACTCACACTCACACACTCACACACCACACTCACACACCACACACTCACACACTCACACACTCACACACTCACACACACACCACACTCACACACTCACACACTCACACACTCACACACTCACACTCACACACTCACACACTCACACACTCACACACACACACACTCACACCTCACACATCACACACTCACACACCACACACTACACACTCACACACTCACACACACTAACACACACACTCACACCACACCACACTCACACTCACACACTCAACACGCTCACACATCACACACTCACACACTCACACACACACACTCACACATCACACACTCACACCTCACACACTCACACACTCACACTACATCACACACACACTCACACACTCACACACCAAACCTCACACCCACACCCACACACCCACACATCACACACTCACACACTCACACACTCACACACTCACACACATCACACACTCAGACACTCACACACTCACACACTCACACACTCACACACTCACACTCACAACTCACACTCCACACCACACACCTCACAACTCCACACACTCACACACTCACACACTCACACACTCACACACTCAACACTCACACTCACACACTCACACCTCACCACTCCAACTCACACTCTCACACCACACACACACTCACATACCACACCTCACACACATCACACATCACACACTCACCACACTCACACCACACACTCACACTCACACACACTCACACCTCACACACTCACACACTCCACACTCACACTCACACTCACACACATCACACCACACCACACACACCACACACTCACACATTCACACACCACACACTCCACACACACACACACACTCACACACTCACACCACTCACACTCACACACCACACCACACACTACACACTCACACCACACACACTCATCACTCACTCACTCACACTCACACACTCACACTCCACACACTCACCACACCTCACCTCACTCACACACTCACACTCCACACTCACACTCACACATAGTCACACACTCACACACTCACACACACACACACACTCACACACTTACACACTCACACATACACCCTCACACGCACTCACACACTCACACACTTACACACTCTCACTCACTGACACACACACCCACTCACACACACACGCAGGCAGACACACACACACACACACCAACGCATACACACAGACAGACAGACATTCAGACACCTACACACACGCACACACGCGCACACACACACGCACACACACACACATACATACACAAACATACACATACACACTCGCACACACACACACACACACACACACACATACAAACGTAATCACGCACCCACCCACCCACGCATACACATACACAGTCACACAGACACACACGCACGCACGCAGGCTCGCTCGGACGCACTAACGCGTGCTCGCACGAACGCACGCACGACCCACCCGCACACTAGCAGATACATACACACACTCACGCACATATGTTCCCATGCACGCGCAGGAACTGCTACTGTTACACTGATTAAAAAACTGCCGTTCTAATAATCATGCAGAAGCTTTAGCGATTTTGAAAGGTTCAGAAAGCATTGATATAATCAAGAACATAGGAAGTGAACCCCGAAATGTTATTATTTATGCAGGTAGCATGGTAACCTTGCACAGATTAAACAATTTTTGGAATCAAAGCTACATTATAAAAAAAATTAGATACAAAATTATGGATATGGAGAATCATGGTTAGTGCGTATGTTTTAAATGGATAGGATCACATTCAGGAATAGCTGTAATGACAGAGCTGATTTTCTTGCAAAACAAGCAACTGAACACTCTGAGGAACTTGCAGTTTACACACACACATACACACGCACGCACGCACGCACACATTCACACACACACACATAGACACACACACACACACACACACACACACACACACACACACACACACACACACACACATACACACTCACTCACACACACACACACATACACACACACACACGCGCGCGCACATACACACACACTCACACAAAAACACACACACTCACACACAACCACGTGTACACGCACACGAACGCGCGCACACACCCACCCACATAAGCACGTACACACGCGGACAGACATACGCACACGCACGCACGCAGGCTCACTCAGACGCACTCACGCTTGCTCGCACGCACGCACGCACGACCCACACACACACAAACACACACTCTCGCTCGCATGCACGCATGCACAATTTAGTCTAAATGTTTACACAGGGTGTGTCATGTAATAGAGGCCAATACCAACTTTCTTATTTTAAATGTACTACCCTGTACAATATTCAATTTTTGGATTCTTCAGAAAATTTTAGACATATTCCATGTACAATGTCACGTACCTATCTTCAACTGTTTCTGAAGTATTGCAAAAATTAACAAAATAAAATTATTTGATTACAGAGATTTGCTACAACATATTGAAAAACTAATAAGTAATTTTTTGATTGTTTATTTCTTGATAATGTAAAAAACAAAGAGAAACATTAATGTCAATGTAGGTGATGTTCAAAGTGCTCGCCGCCATCTAATTGCAAGCGTTATTCGTTATCTTAAGTCAGCTACGTCGAGGCGTATAGTTTTGTATACAATACTTTTGGCCTATAACTATAAGATGAAGTCTAATGACTTCAGGTCAGGGGATCTTGTTGTCCATTCCATTCATCCTCGCCTCCGTATCCACCGATTTGGAAATAATTCCGGACATTGATTTGGTAATGGAGCTCCATCTTGCTGAAACCATGTCATATTTTCTGGAACTTGTGGGTTTGTTGGAACTGGATATGTCTGTTAAAGTTTGCACGTTTGCAAGTTTCCAAGTAGTGCTTAATAATTATCGTCACCCAAATTGCAGTCAATGAAAAGGGACCTATGATATGATCTCCAAGAATTCTTGCCCAAACATTAACCTTTTCAGGGTATTGCGTATGTTCGTCTCATTAGTTGTTAGACGTCGGGGCCGTACCAAGTTAGTGATTATGTTATCACCTCACCTAACGATGACTGTTTAAAGCCACACGATATGCCAAGCAAGGTGTGACAACCTGAACTTGCACTAGGGAGATAATATTTCACCAAAAGGAAGTTGAAACTTTCGTTAGATGAAATAATACAAAAATTGCATGATATTTAAAACTGTGCTTTGTTTCATGCAGGGCATTCCGTATAATGACTAATAAATGGAATACAGCAACCCTTTAGATCAATTTATAAACTAACGTTTAGTTGGATGTATGTTATCGTCAATACTTTTAATACTGTGGCCAGTACACCGGTGAACTGCTTCAAATAACTTAATGTAGTATGACTACTAAAACCAGAGCTATAGGTGCACGCTTACTTGCAGCAGAACCCCTTAGGAACCATAACTACATACTAGAAAGCGCCACTTCGTTGTTAAAACTTCATCAAAAAGAGGTCAAGTAAACTACCACCAAACAATATATGTGTGTGCACTTCAATAATTTTTTGTTTACGGGTAGCTTGTTTTGGATCCATTGCATTAAACGTTAATAGTTTCGGCCAACTTTTGTAAACGCAACACAGTTTTCAATACTAGCCTTGTTTTCTATGTTATTTTCTGCATTCATGTCCCCTAAATTAAAAATATCCGTACTGGAACATACTAACGCTTTATTTCATGTGCAGTATTTTAATTTAAAACGGCAGGGATATTTGTGTTGGTCACATCGGATTTATGTTTTAGCGCGACTCATAAAAAATGCGGGAAGCGCTTTTGTCTTAGGTTTTCTGTCTGTCTATCTTTGTATCTGTCCGTTCCCTAGGCTACTTGCAGACTTCCACATTTTGCTATTCGATAGTTTAAATACTCTTGTTGTGGAAGAAACAAAAAGTGTGTTAAAGCGCAATTTCTGTCATTTTCTGTGGTTTTCACCAGCACAGTACATCAATAGCGTAACCTACGTATTATCCTGGCCAAGAATGTCTACCGTTACGTCATCGCATACAATCATATGGTGTAATATAAACAGAAGTCACAATTATTTTCGTAATAATAAATTCTGATTAGAAAATATACCCCGAGATGACAACAATTAAAGCTGCACAATTTCGAAATACAATTAAAATTATTGTGATCTATTTTGTAAAATTGGAGCTGATAAGGAGTGTATAATAAATGGTTATTAAAAGAAGTAAATGTAGGAAATGAGGAAACAGTCAAAGGATGAACGAATACGTGGAGGTTATGTAGTATTAGTCAAATGAGAATTAAATCCATATGCGTATAAAACAAATTGATTTCGCGTTTATAGGTTTACTCTTTTTACTACATTTGCTTATTCAATACCGTATGTCGATTTCGTTAAATGCACTACGAATGTTCGCCATCCTTTTTTAATTCACTGTTGTATATGAGAGGATAGTATAAACAAATTGCATAGCTAAATCATAAATTAATGACGTAGAGGTAAACATTCTTGGCGAGGATAATATGTATCAGTGCCACAGTTCATAACCGTTAACCTTTATTTAACAGTAAATGCTTTAATATACAGACGGCACTAAAAATCGATTAAAAAGCAATTATTTGAATTTAGGTACGAAATACTGATCCACCGGATGGATAGCTATGTCAACACCCACAGATGGGTTTTGATCAATATTTAATTATGTGTGCTTAAGTAAGTTACTTTATCATAGCTCGTACACAATCTTGTTATCACCTGAAGTAGTGTAAACAATAAGAAAAGATAAGTGTTTTAATATGTGTGTAATAATGGTGAAAGTTTACATTTTCAAAATGTTTACCAGTTAATCTACGTGATATAAATATTAGTAACTTTAAACTGGTCCGTGTAGGATAAACTGTGTTAAGCACTTTATTGTGAAATATTTTGACATTAAGAATGGATCGTTGGAACGATAAAGTAGCAATCGTCACAGGTGCTAGTTCCGGAATTGGAGAAGCAATCACTGAAGAGCTGGTGAATTCTGGACTGAAAGTGAGTAATTTTTCTAATTCTGAGTGTTTATCAACTTCTCTCTGCTTTTGTTTTTAGGTGGTTGGGCTGGCAAGGCGTAAAGACAGGCTTGATGAAATTGGGAAAAGACTAGAAGGAAAGAAAGGAACATTTTATCCATTAAAAGCTGATATTTCCAAAGAGGAGGATATTTTAAACGCTTTTAAATGGACTACAGAAAATGTTGGTGTTGTGCACATTTTAGTTAATAACGCTGGGATTGCTCGCGCAACTAATCTTACTGAAGGCAATACTGAACTGTGGAAACAAGTGATCGACACAAATGTGTTAGGATTATGCATTGCAACACGGGAAGCTATCAAAATTATGCGAGCTAATCAAGTAGATGGACATGTTATACATATTAACAGCATTTCTGGACTTTACGTAACAAATTTGCCCCTAATGAACGTTTACGCGGCTTCAAAGTACGCAGTCACTGCTTTAACTGAAACACTTCGGCAAGAATTAAATGCAGTTGGAAGAAACATAAAAGTTACGGTAATTTTGCGAACTGTTCCTATATAAAATTAATCTAGATAAATTGCTAGAGCATTCATCCTGGATATGTTAGAACTGAGATTATTAAAGCAGCTGGAGCATCAGAAGAATTCCTTAAAACCCTTGCAAAGATACCTGCTTTACATTCAGAAGATATTGCGCAAGCCGTTATTTATGTGTTGAGCACACCTCCACATGTTCAGGCACGATCACTAGATAATTCCTGTTTTATAAGTAATTTATCAGTTATTTTAGGTTCACCAGTTAACAATACGGCCAGTAGGAGCAACTGGCTAAATGTATATACTTATTCACAATTTTAGAGTGTTCAGATCACTGTTCAAATAAATAAATTACTTGAGTAATAGTTATTATACCATTACAAAACTTGTTATCGTTTGGCCATTTCCCTTTCTTTTTTAATTTTTTGAAGAATCATCAGTTTGTTTTCAGCAATAGTTGCGATTTAGGTTTGCGTTGATTGTAATTTGATAACTTGACGTCCAAAATGTATTTATACTTTATGTACATGTACTTTCAGATTAAACAAAAATCAAATGATAAAGTAAATGATTCCCAGTAACTCAACAGTAAGGTCCTAGATTGGAAATAAAACGGTACTTTGCGCATAGTCGCTTCCAATAAACTATAATTGATGTTTGGTGTCTCTGTTAAAATTAACATTGAAGAGTAATGTACCTTGTGATTTATGATGTGAAACTTCCAATAGATAAAACCATAAGTAACTTAGGAGTTCTTTTTGGATAAATAGAGAAGAATTCGGCAACATCATCGAGACTTATATAATAGACATACCATACATTAAAAATATTACGTTTAGTAGACAATTATTAAATAATAAGGTAAGAATAAGGCCATGTGATTCATTAGTACTGTCTCAGTTTACTTACTGCGACTTTATGTACGATCCATGACGTGTTCATTATGGTATTAGAAACTATGAACAAACTATCGCACACACAAACACATGCACGCATACACACGCTCATGCACGCACGGACGCACGCACACACGTACGCACACGCACACCACACTATAATGGAGGCATTAGAGATTCGAATTTCGCGCTGTTATATGAAATTAAATGGTTATTGGTTATGTGTGTATAAATGCAATTAATAGTAAGAAAAAATCTTGAGCTTGTCTCGATGAGTATTTGCATAGTGTATTGGAAAGCTTTTAAATATACGCGGCAATTTGCGGATACGACTGTTTTGTAAAAGGGAGCGAGTTGGATCGTTGTTCTAGTGAGGTGTATTTGTGAGGCAGTCGCGCTAAGTAAGGGATCAAGAAGGGTTGCCTCTAGTAAGCAATGAGAGTTGGTTGAAAAGCGATTGCTGTGGCTTGATTTATGCTGCAATTAATATTGTGAAATTTTAACGAAGAATCAGTTAGTATTGTGTCAAGAGAGTATAAGTGATATTTTCCTTATCAGTGAGAAAGAAACGCTAAACCGAATTAGATTGTAAATGCTATCAAGTTGATGGTAATAAAAGATTGCGTAATAATCTACAATAGCGTTTTAAGTGCGCATTGAAAGTGTTCCAAGTTGACGTTTTGTTAGCGAGTGATAAATGTACAATAAGACAATCGACCCAGTTAATAGATCGATACATAAGGTATAATAACTAAAAAATATTGATAATGAAAAGCATGGTTTTCGTAGCTCGCTTGACGTTTTTTGCGCACGCCACTTATAATTAAATCTGATCAATTGAGTAAAAACTGTGTAGTGTAAATATATCGAGCATTTATTCACAAAAGTCATCAAACTGAAGAAAGAAAATTAGAAGCGTATTCATCTATAACAAAGGTATAAGAAAAGATAGAGCAAACAAAGGAGGGCGGTTCCAGCTTGTCGACAGAGAACGTCATCCACCCAAACGAGGCCTCTTCACCAGTCAAAGAAACGCAGAATTACGTCACCAGTTCCAACAAAGTCATAACAAGTAAGAACCTTTCGATAGTATAAATAAACGTAAATGGGTGTGTTTTATTTATTTTTATATTTATGTTTAGATACAAATGCTCAACGAAAATGTAAAAAATACTAACAGAGAATTAGAACCATTTTCATATAATGCTGTAAACAAAACAGTCTCAATTTAGGATTTGAATTAATTAAATATTAACACATGGTTTTATTTTATTATGAGTGTTGCAAATCTTAAAAGCTTATATAAACACTGCATGTGTAAATACTGAAGAAAGAAAGTTCAATTAATTGCAAAGTGCAGGTAATTAATAACATCAGATTGAGAATAATTTTAATGAATGATAACAAAAACCATTTATTACCTTATTGAGCAGGTGGAGCGTCCTGATGAAAGTAAAAAGGAATTTATTGAGTAATTATTAAAGTTCATTTACGCGAGCAGGAACGTGATAATAATAAAAGTAAATTATAGTTAATGAACTTTATCTTTATAAATTAAAATCATTTAGTTAATGGTCAATCATTTCACATTTTCATAAAAATAAATATAAAATTTTTACTTAATGATTTTGGAAATTGTAAAGGATTGAAAAGAACTCAAATATTATTCATTGTAACCAGGTGTATGCAAGCAAGGTAATAATCGCAGGTAACACACCCGTTACAAAATGATCCCAAACATGAGACCCATTACAAAATACTCCCAAAAATATGGCGAACAAAAAGAACTATTACATCTCAAACAACTCACACTCGCATACACGCACACACGCGCACACGCACACACACCACACATGCACACACGCACACACACTGACCCGCACACGCATACTCACCCGTACACGCACACGCACACGCACACGGCTAATAAAACCTTCTTTTCGCAGCTGAATTCCTTTCAATGCGTAGCTAGCTCCAAAAGAAGTAAAAACAAGGTTATATACGAAATTTTAAATATGTACGTCATATGGTTTTGTGAGATATCGTGGATAATAACACATACATATGCACACTCGCACGCATGCAGACACGCACACACGCATACACGCACACACACACACACCACAGCACACACGCACACGCACCACACACGCACCACGCACACACGCACACACCCACACGCACACACCACACGCACACCACACACCACACAGCACACACCAGCACACGCACACCACACGCACACGCACACCACAGCACACACGCACACACCACACCGACACCACACCGCACACACCGCACACGCAACACACACTCGCACACACGATTAGGCAGCAACTAGGGGTAGGACGCATACAAAATTTATAAGTTTTAGATCAACTGAACACGCCCTGAGGAGACGATATATAAAAGCTTGGAACTTAGCAAAATATTTGAAGTGGTTCCTAGGAGTAACAAATAATTTTGCACACCAAGCTATACCGGTTGAGTCAACGATAGAATAAACTAGAGTGGTGCATTATGGGTAAACTTTGCCACCAAAAGGTATTTATGTTATTATATTGCCAGTAAGGGTACGCATTTTGAAACTACTCTTAACTATACATAGTTTTCTAAGAAGAACAGTGCAAGACAAAGTTAGTATTTTTTAATGGAACTCCTTGTATATCGTTGGATTTTTGGATTCTACGTTCTGTTATAAAACTTTATTTATGTAGTTATTATAAGTTTTTGTTATGTTTACCTACCTACATAAAGATAAAATTTACATCGATTGGGGCTTGAACATTGATGGCGCAGTTGGTTAGCGCGGTACTCCAGCAAAGTACAGGTCGTAGGTTCAAATCCTACTCGAGGTAAACTTTTTTTATGTATTTAATAAAATTAATATAATTTTCAATTTATTTATTAGGTTTCATCAGTAAAACTTTATAAAACTTTGAATTTTATGTCAAGGCATCCATTTATAAGTTTATACTTTATATTTATAAACCTACAGTTCAAAGATAAATTTACATCGATTGGGGCTTGAACATTGATGGCGCAGTTGTTAGCGGTACTCAGCAAAGTAACAGGTCGTAAGGTTCAAATCCTACTCGTAAACTTTTTATTTGATTTAATAAATTATTAATAATAATTTTCAATTTATTTATGTAGGTTTCATGCATGTAAAACTTTTGAAATACTTTGAATTTTATTCAAGACATCGCATTTATAACTTTATACTTTATACTTTATAAACGCTACTAGGTGTTCAAAATATATGTTCAAACCTGCGAAACTTGAAATTCAAAAATATTACTTTTCTCAAATAGAACGCTGTTGTAAAAAGAATCAAGAACTACTCTCACTGTTTTTGAGTTTGATTTCTACATATTATTCAACACATCAATGGTTTTTCTTGTGATTATTCGCAGTAGCCATGAAAACAATTTCCCATATGACAAATACTCAACCTTTTAATCTGTTATTGCTTTTTAGTTGCCATTTAAGATTTTGAAAGGTGTGTGAAATATCGGCTTACTATAAAAGCACATATAATTAAGAATACAATCCTATTCACAGGAAATAACAATGTGGTTACTTCGAGCCGGATGTTGTTGAATTGTAGCTGTCAACACATTCGAGCGATTGAAAACCCAAGTTACTTTTTTTTCTTTTACTGTAGTAGGTAACATACATAAGTACAATATATGGTAATATACATAATTTTGCAATATAATTAATTTCCACGTGGTTGCTTTGCGAACTAGTTAGGTACCAGAGCACTCGTAATTAATTGTTTTTAAAATAGACTTCAGTAGTAGTTTTGTAGATAAAATGTACAGAAACTTAAGTTGAGGATTATGACAACTATTGAGAAAATAGTGAGACAACTATTGGAGAAATAGGGTGGAGAAAATAATTTAATTCATCAAATTCAGTAAGCTGTTAGTCCTGATAAAGGTTCTGGAGCAAAAAGAAACGGTATACAGACATATACAACGTTTATACGATTTATCACGTATTTACAATACTAAAAATGTAGTGTTTAAAGTGTTATATTAGGATTCATAAAAATCGTTTTTAAAGTTATTGAGCCCTTCTGCCTATCTAGAAAACATTTTATATGTTAATGCTATACAGTATTAAAAGCTAATCAAGGTGAATTTCCCCGTCTAATTTTCTTCTAATATTCTTTTGTTTCTAATAAACGTCAAAATGGCTGACGAAAAACTAAAATTTTGATACTGTTGCGTCATACTGGAGACAAAACGTTTCTGCAACCGCCGCAGTTAAAAAATGCATTGAGGAATGGAATAGTGACCATTTACGGCGCAGCGCTGGTTTAGAAAATTTACTGGCGAAGATACAAGTCTCAAGAGGAAAAAGGTTCTTAGCCCTAACTCGTTAAGTAACGCTGTACTTCGAGATGTTGTTGAAGCAAATAATTACAGTACTAAGTTGTTAGCAGAACCCAAAAACCGTAAGGGCCATTTGTAAACTGAAAACAAATAAACTGAACGTCGAATACCTACTAAGTTGGCTTGGAAAATTTGGGAAAGATTTGATTCTAGCGGTTGTCAAATACTTCAAACGTAAAGTTGTTTTTTAAAGGGAGCTTAATGAATAAAAAGAACTTGAAATATTATTAAATATTCAAGAAAATCCAAGTGAGTTCTAGAACATTAGCGAATATTGATACCTCAAACAAACGTGAATCGAACAACGCTGAAGTATATGTACCATCCCTATCACATTGAGCTTCATCAAGAATTGCGAGAAGAGGATTTTGGAAGACGAATTGAATTCTGCAATGTCATTAATCAACGGCTGCAATTAAATAACAACTTTTTGTGCTCCGTAATGTTTTCCGATAAGGCGACGTTTAAAAGTAATGGGGCTGTAAATCGGCATAATATGCACTATTACGCCATTGATAATCCATTTTGGCTACGAGAAGTTCAAAACCAAAATTATTGGTCACTAAATGTGTGGTGTGGTATACTTAATGACCAAATTATCGGTCCCTATTTTTTTGATGATCCATTAACGGGCCGCAGCTATTTGCATTTCTTACGTGAAGAATTGCCTGTGTTACTTGAGGATATCAATTTAGAAGGACGACTAAATATGTGGTTGCAACAGGATGGTGCACCTCCACATTTTATCGGGACGTAAGGGAATTCTTGAACCAGCAATACCCGGAGAAATGGATAGGACGTAATGGCTTTATATTATGGCCACCCAGGTCATGCGATTTAACTCCGCTGGATGTTTTCCTATGGGAAACATAAAAGATCGGGTGTATATTATTAAACCTACAACAAGGGAGGACATGAAAATAGAATTCGCGAAGCTTGTCGCACAGTGACCCTCTTATGTTATCTGAAGTGAGACAGAACATGAGAAAAAGGCTCAATATGTGTATTCAGCAAGAAGGCGGTCTATTTGAGCATTTACTAAGACGCAATGTTGAATAATTATTGAATTACTATTTCATTAATAAAAACTGTTAATATTCTCGCTTAGGTGGTTTGTTTTATTTCGTCGCAATTGTTTTCCATGGCTACCACGATCCACAATAATGTTATAGTATCGTATGTAACGTAGCTAGTGAAAAATCGAAATTCCTCGAAAACTATCAAAGATAGATATAGGATATATTTGACAAAAATGATAGATTTTTAATCCCGAATAAAATGAAATAAAAATATATAGGGTGTGCAATTAAAAAACTGATTTTTTAATTTGAGAATTTTCAAATTTGAATGGTTATAACAAACACCCTGTTGAGAAAATTAGAAATACTACTCGGTCTAAACGTTAGTATAATATCACTCATTTTTCACACGAAATATCAATTTTTTTATTGTGAAATAACGGAACAATTGCCCATTCATCAACCCCACGAAAATGACCATAATAATCTTTAAACGCGAATATCTCAAGAACTAAAACTTTCAGCCAATCTTTTGTATGACAAAATATGTTTGTATGGACACGTAGAATTAAAAACTAAAATCAAATACGGGTGTTCTATTTAAAAAATCATACTTTTCACGTCCTGCTTTTCTGGCACACCCTGTATAACTTCCAATATTTTAAAAAATGCACACTTCTTACCTCTACCCCATGGTCCATACAATATTTACACAAATAATTCTAGTTAAGCATAAACTTACTTTACTCTATCGTTGGGACACCCTGTACAATATATGGTAATATACATAATTTTGCAATATAATTAATTTCCACGTGGTTGCTTTGCGAACTAGTTAGGTACCAGAGCACTCGTAATTAATTGTTTAAAATGTAGACTTCAGTAGTAGTTTTGTAGATAAAATGTACAGAAACTTAAGTTGAGGATTATGACAACTATTGGAGAAAATAGTGGAGACAACTATTGGAGAAATAGGGTGGAGAAAATAATTTAATTATCACGTCGAATTCAGATAAGCTGTTAGTCCTGATAAAGGTTCTGGAGCAAAAAAAGAAACGGTATACAGACATATACAACGTTTATACGATTTATCACGTAACTTGAAAGATACTAAAAATGTAGTGTTTAAAGTGTTATATTAGGATGGCCCATTAAAAATATCGTTTTTTAAAGTTATTGAACCCTTCTGCCCCTATCTAGAAAACATTTTATTTGTTAATGCTATACAGTATTAAAAGCTAATCAAGCAGGCGAATTTCCCCGTCTAATTTTCTTCTAATATTCTTTTGTTTCTAATAAACGTCAAAATGGCTGACGAAAAATACGAAATTTTGATACTGTTGCGTCATTACTGGAGACAAAACGTTTCTGCAACCGCCGCAGTTAAAAAAGTATGCGAAGTGGAAGGGGAAGGAATAGTGACCATTCGTACGGCGCAGCGCTGGTTTAGAAAATTTACTGGCGAAGATACAAGTCTCAAGAGGAAACAAGGTTCTGGTAGGCCCAACTCGTTAAGTAACGCTGTACTTCGAGATGTTGTTGAAGCAAATCTATCTACAAGTACACGTAAGTTGTTAGCAGAACCCAAAAAAACCGTAAGGCGCCATTTGTATCAACTTGGAAAAGCCAATAAACGCTGTAAAGGAGTTCCTCGCGACTTAACGTCTGCAATGGCAGAAAGACGAGTTCAGGTTCATGATCAACTGCTTTCCAATCCTTGGGATGAACGTTTCTTTAAGCGGATCGTTACCTGCCATGAAAAGTGGATTTACTTCAATAATACTAGGACAGAAAATCAGTGGATTTTTGTTGGGCAACCTGCATTTCCGGTTCCCAAACGAAAAAGGTTTCAAAGGAAGGTTATTCTTAGTGTATGGTGGAATTTTGATGGGGTTTTCATTTGGAGTTGGTTCCTGATAAGCAGACGATTGATCCTAACCTTTACAGTCAACAGTTGGATAGGATGCATGATGCTCTAAGTTGGCGTTACCCTGGATTGGTGAACATAGGACGGGCAGTTCTGCAACAAGACAACGCCGGACCTCATACTGCAGCTGAAGCTCAACAAAAAAATATGAATTTGGAGCCTCTTTCTCATCCAGCTTATAGCCCATACCTTGCGACTTCCGATTATCACTTATTCCGATCGATGACTGATTTCCTTCGTGGACGGCGTTTTACAAGTGTTGAGGAAGCTGAAGCTGCATGCCGAGAATTCTTTAATTCCAAAGGTGCTACTCGGTACCGCCGTGGCATTGAAGATCATTCAGAAAGATGGCGAAAGATATTACTTTACAAAGATTTATGCTTTAGTGAATCAAAGTTTTCATTTGTTATTTTATCGTTAAATAAAGTTTTTCATGAAAAAACGTCATGTTTTATAGGCCATCCTAATATATTTCGTTAGAGAATTCAATGAGTCAGTTTGGTGATGTCATTGAAAAAATTAATGTGTTAAATGCAGAATTAGACCCGGAAAAGTATAAACCTAATTTTCAGCCGTTAGAGGCAGTGGACACTGCATTGAGAAACTAAAGGAGCAAAAAATTATTTAAACTCGAAAACTGAATTAAGCATCAGTAAATCGGTGTCATCTGTTAGGACGATTCCGAAATTGTCAGATACTGAACCCGTTGGATATAATGGTGATCCCCATAAGTGGACCGTTTTTTATGAAAATTTTAAAACTTTGATTCATAATAACAAAGACTTCGACGATTCTCGTAAAATTCATTTTTTATGTAAGTTGAAAGGTCCTGCTTTAAATGTTTGCTCGGGTATTTCTCCCACAGGAGATAATTATGAAATTTTGTGGAATATCTTAGTCACACGCTACCAAGATAAGCGTGCACTGACGTCGACGAATCTTAAACAAATTTTAGAATTCAAATCATTAAATTCAGAATCTTCAAATGCTTCAAATATATTTTTGAAAAAATTAGAAATATCGGATTTGTCGGATTTTCTATTATTTTCAATAGCCTTTTCAAAATTGGACACGAAATCTCAACTTTTCTTCGAAATGTCATTATCGAGTAATGATTTTCCTAGTTACAAAGGTTTAATTGAATTCGTACGGAAGTATTCTTATATATTAGCTCGTACAACCCCTAGTAGTTACAGAAGTAGTAGTACAAAGCAATTTAATGACCCTACATTTAATAAATGCGCTACTTTCAATTTATTAAATGTAGGGTCATTAAATTGTTTTGTACTACTCCTTTGTTAATATCAATTCAAAATTAGACACTGCATCACTGAGTAATAATAGCGGCAAATGCATGGTTGCAAAGATAGGGAAGCCCACATCCTGTATCGTTGCAATAAGTTTTTAAAATTATCACCTAAAGAACGGTACAATTTGGTTAAAGATGATACAATTTGTCTTTCGTGCTTGAGTAATGGGCGCCGTGTGAAGATTAGTTTTCTTTTTCCTTTTACTTCACTGATAATAAACTGTAATTAAGTCCGTAAATTAATTAATTATGCGCCGTTGGATATTAATAAGAGTAAAATTAAAAATTAGAGGTAGCCGTTAAGTGTAAATAGAGATTTTCTTTGTTTCAAAATTAATATTTATCAAGTACTATAAATAATTACACCGTTAATATAAATGCAAGTTTTCTTTTTGTTATTCCGAAATTAAAACTTGGTATAAAATAATTCAGTTTATATTCAAACGCACATGTTAAATTGAAATTACATTCAAAACCTTTTATATTGATATTAGAGAATGCTAAAGAAACCAAAGCATTCAAATAGACTTTAAAATCCGATCAATGTAATTAAGAGAGTTTTAAATTAATATATACAAGTAATAATTAACACCGTCCTTATAAATTAGTTAATTTATTTAGTTAAAATTGTATTGTTAAATAACAGTTT
Source organism: Vesta saturnalis (assembly GCA_036346205.1). NCBI lineage: Eukaryota > Metazoa > Arthropoda > Insecta > Coleoptera > Lampyridae > Vesta > Vesta saturnalis. The sequence goes on along the minus strand of JARFJB010002152.1, from coordinate 527,554 downwards.
CGATATAAATAATTAAAGTTAAATTTGAAATACCTTCTATGAATTTCAACTACAATGAAAAGGATGTATCTAATCTTTCTACTATTATATAAAATTTTGTATATTTAAATAACACGAACACCGACAGATGTATCAAACAGTAACTAGCTTCTGGACTTGCGTGATTTCGTGTTGATATAGGTGTTATTAATTACTAATAAAACCACGATGAACGTAATATTAATTGGGTAGTTGATTTAATATCAATTAAAACAAATCGGTACGCTGTCGCCTCATCGTTAGAACTTATGGAATTTCCAGCCGTTCCCCACTTTTAAATGTCGTACTCTGTATAGGTAAGTGATTTTACCAAAAAGATTCTCTTTTCATTCCCACTGCGTTACGTGTAGACGAAGCTAAAGTTTACTGATGAGTATGAGGTAAAGAGTCGTTTAAAGATTGATTAATCTAATTAAACTTAATAAAGACTTGCTCTGTAATTAAGTTCGAAACCTAGTTAATTTGTTTCGATAAGTAGCAAGGAAATTACTTTGCTACCGAGCACCGTTTTGATTAAACCGTAATCAGTGAAATTTAAATATAGTCACAGGGTTCATATTTATTAAGAATCATTCATTTTCATCCATCGTTGGTGAATTCATATTGTTTGTCAAGGGAACCAGTGACCTTGTCTACCATCTACGCCGTCCGTCCGTATTAATTGAGTTTTAGGTACATCTTCTATCATAAGAACCAGGCTCTCAATTTTATTCTCTACTGGGAAACCCGACTCAACCGTTTGGAAAGCCGTAGTCGTTCAGAAGTGGACCCAAAGACCCGAACGATATCCTATCTTTGGGTGGATGGCTCCCGAATCCTTTCTCTAACCCCTGGAGAGAACAACCGCTGTCCGATACTGTCCAGGAGTATTACATAATAACACCTACCGTAACTTACAATTTTCATAACATACAATTTTTTTTCCAAACGTGTTTTAATTTTTGTGTTGGACTTCGTTGAGGGCAAGCTTCACTTGCCACCAGCGAAAATCCCGTACAACCGTTTAAATAAATGTAAGTCGACGTACGCTTGTTCTACGTGTAAGAGCAAATTTCATAATTCGTTGTTACATTTTGAAGCGCCCAACACAGATAATAAAAATAATAGTTTTGGTAATAGTTTACCATGTAATAAAGATTTTTGTAGTAGTAATTCACAAACCGAAACGTCACAAACGGAGGTTAGTATGCCAACATACTGTAGTGTGTGTTCTACAGCAACTGAGATGCCTCCACCTCAATGTGCAACCCTCTTCAGGTGAGTACCAACCGATTCGTATTTTATTAGACTGTGGTAGTCAGGCAAATTTTATTACTTCTAAAGGCTCGCATAGTTAAAGTTCAAGTAAATAAGTTAATTATTTGTTCTCGTTTTGATCCTAATTGTAAATTTACTTTAATTACCTTTGTATTGGATATTATCACAAATAATTTGCCTACATCTGTAGTTGATGTAAATAGTTGTTCGTATTTGTTGCAATTTTCTATGATGGATTCAGAACTTTATAAGCCTGGTGAAATTGATGCGATAGTAGGAGCAGATTTATTTCCTCACATAATCGGTTCGGCAAAAATGACTGATCCTTCAAATCAGGCAATTTCGGCTACAGCATAATGGGTAAGGCCCCTTTGGTAGAAAATATCAACGAAAATTATTCATTTTGTGCTATTCTCAATCCAAATATGGAGAGTATGGTTCAAAGGTTTTTTGAGTTAGAAGATGTACCAAATATTAGTAGGTTGGATGTTAAAAACTTAGCTTGTGAAAATAATTTCAAATTTAATTATGTTAGACATAACGATGGTCGCTATACAGTGGCACTTCCATTTAAGCAAATAATATTAATAATATTAACCCTACGTTAGTCTCGCGGGTGACAGGGGTCAACCATGCCAATACTTCCGGCCATTCCATTTGATTGGTGCGGTTCTGTGACACCCCCTCCCATGCACTTCCTATTTATATAGGATTAGTAGTTTATGCTTGTCAGTTGTGTTTGATTCAACGTGGTAGTGTTATTGTTGTCGCATATTTTCCACTGGTTGACATTTGTCACCCGCGCGACTAACTACGTTACTATTGGCAAACAGGTATATATTATTAACTTTATTATTTTTTCAATATTTTTCACATGGATTGTTATAGTTTCCGAAAAATTGTAAAATGTCTGAACTGAAAAACGAAAATCGAGTACAGCAAAGATCCAAACAAATGGATGGAATGGTATGACCTTCTTAGCGGCGATGAAAGCGGTAATGAGTCACCGATGACAACAGCGACCATGACGAAGAAGACTGTATCGAAGAAAATACAGCAGACACAAATTCTGAACAGGGCGTCAGCGTTTCAGAATCTGAAGATGACACTGCAAATAATGACCATGTAGATGGACTTTGTTTTGTCGCTAAAGATGGTATAACAAGATGGCAGAAACATCCTCGACAACCATCCAATATTAGAACCAGAGCTTGTAATATTATTACTCACTTACCTGGACCGAAAACAAAGCCGAGAAACAAAAAATGAAATCGACATTTTGACTTATTTTTGATGACGCCATTCTGAGGATTATAACCATTGTACAAACACATTCATAGATACAGTGAAAGACAATTTTTCTCGTGAAAGAGATGCGAGACATACGGATATTGTTGAGCTGAAAGCTTTCCTTGGGCTTCTCCTCCTGATAGGCTCTTTGCGTTGTTCTAGGAAGAATCTTAGTGACTTGTGGGATAATTCGACTGGGAATGGTCTAGAATCGTGTTATTTACCGATGAGCGAAAACGTTTTAGATTTTGCTGCGATGTATTCGATTCGATGATATCAATGACAGATTACAGAGGCGAGACATTGACAAATTAGCTATTAGGAAGTAATGACTATATTCACTAACAATTGTCAAAATACTATACACCTGGAGAATATCTAACCGTCGATGAGCAATTGCTAGCTTTAGAGGCAGCTGCCAATTTCGCCAATATATACCAGCAAACCTGCAAGGTATGGCTTGAAAGTTTTCGCGTCGGTTGATAGCCGTACAGCCTATACTCTCAATCTGGAACCATATGTTGAAGACAGCCTGACGAACCGTACCGTGTAAGTAATTCAGCAGAAGACATTGTTTTACGCTTGACAGAGCCGGTACAGAATACAAACAGGAATATCACCGGTGATAATTGGTTCACCAGTTTATCATTAGTAAAAAGTTGAAGCAGAAAAATCTAACATATGTTGGAACAATTCAAAACCGAAGAGAAGTGTCATAATGCAGCATTAGAAAAGAAGGTGAGAAGAGTTGATTTCATTAAAAAATCAGCTGGGAACTCGTAAAACCACAAATTTTACGTCGATTTACCATTGAGGTCCTTCCAAGAGAAATCCGTAGGCGCGCAAAGTTATTAGTGAAAGCTCCAGAACCTGAACTTCCGGAAGCGCCAAGGACATCATCACGTGGGCGATGTTATGAATGTGGACGTGCACGAGACCGAACAACCCGAAAATGGTGTGTAAAGTGCCACAAGTGGGCCTATGTTGACCATTTAAAAGATATTTGTAGCCAGTGCCTAGAAAACTAAGTATTTTCTGTATTTTTAATGTTTGAATTTTTCTTAATGGAAATAATTTTATTTTTGTACTTTTTGAATAAAACTCTGTTTAATTAATTGGAGTGCGTCCATTGTTGTTTGCATTTTTTTTTTAATATTTTTTTTACCAAACTATGGCCATTTAAAAATGGGTGACACTGTCCCCCGAGCGCCCAACCACGGTACGTTATACAGCGCGCCTAACCCAGGGTTAACATTACTAATAATTATAATAATATTCTTAATAATAATATTCTTGGTGATTCATATTCATCAGCATTACATCGATTTAAATCGTTGGAACGTAAACTCGATAGGGATCCTTCTCGTAAACAACAGTGTAGTGATATGATAAAGTAAACTTTCACCATTATCACACATAATAAAATACTTACCTTTTTTGGGTTTTTTGAATGGTGTATTTTAAATTATACAATCTAAACGATTCGATAACACTTACAGTTATCTTCGTCAGTAGTAATATCTGTTAAACATTGGAGTGGAGTTGATCAGCCTATTTCCATAGTTTTTGCTTTTGGAGCGCGACGTTTCGGAAGCGGACTCTGCTTCCGTCATCAAGCTTAGTCCTGAAAAGGACTGTTTTCGCACTTGAGTCGAATCCATATGTTATATGTAATTTTTTCCCAAGCACTTGTCTACTCTCAGATTCGAACTTGGTACCTTTCACTTACTGGTCTGACACCTTTACCGCTGAGCCACTGAGTAATTCAATATATATATATATATATATATATATATATATATATATATATATATATATATATATATATAACATATATATATATATATATATATATATTAGAGAAACCGTTCGACAGTTGAACGAAACGAAATGCAGGTTCTGGACAAAGGCTTGAACTATGCGATAACACTGAGGTATATTTCGAAAATAGATTTAATAACCGCAGTCGAAGAAACAGCTGTGAAACTAGATCCTGAAGAAGCCAAGGAATACAGTAGTAAGGTTAGATCAGTCTTAGATTCATCTAGGCGAACTAAACCTAACCTTTCCAACCTAGAAAGGAGAGCGGTCATTTCCCTTAAGAATGACCCAACGATCAAAATTCTCCCGGCAGATAAAGGAAACGCGACTGTGGTAATGGATATGGACACTTACCACAGTAAGATCTAAAAACTACTAGACGGGGTCGAGTACAAACAAATGCCAAAAGACCCCACACCATCAATCGAAAGACGGATATACCTGACGCTGGCAAAGCATAAGGGGGGTTCTCCGATTACCAGAGAACTAGACTTACCCCACACTACAGAAAACTTCCGCATCTGTACGGCCTACCAAATATTCACAAGGAAGGAATTCCGCGAGCTCGAGAAATTCACTTTGTCACCCATTATCACACTATCTGCTAGGTGTCATCACACCCTTATCGGGAAAAACCGAGTCTATGGTCAAGAATACGCACCACTTCGTGGAAACCATCAGAAACCTCCAACCAAACCACGAAAAAATACTGGTAAGCTTTGACATTGTGAGTCTATTCACAAATGTGCCTACCGATAAGACACTATCATTAGGGACAAGCGGGAACAGGATGAAACGTTAGACGAACGCACGCAACTCTTGGTAAACACAATAATGGAACTTCTGACAATATGCATTAAAACTACATATTTCCAGGTAGAAGACAAATTCTACCAACAAGAGTTTGGGATGGCGATGGGTTCCCACTATCACCCATCGTGATCTATATATATATATATATATATATATATATATATATATATATATATATATATATATATATATATATGGAAGGCTTTGAAGACCAAGCGATATCCGAATTCACAGAGAAACCAAGGATGTGGCTTAGATACGTGGACGACACCTTCGTAGTTTGGCAACACGGCAAGCATAAGTTAGATGAATTCCTAGATCACCTAAATAGCCGCGCACCCTCCACAAAATTGACAATGGAATTGGAATCGGAACAAAAACTGCCATTCCTGGATGTACTTGTACACAGGAATGATAACACTTTCACGGCAAGTATATACAGGAAACCTACCCACACGGATAGGTACCTACACTACAACTCCAATTATCATAAAAACGTGAAGTTAGGCGTGGCAAAGTGCTTGTACGATAGAGTAAAGCAATATGCTCAAAACAAGAGGACTTGAACAAAGAAAAGGAAAATATCGCTATAACACTCAAAGAAAATGGCTACCCCGATCTAACACGTAACCTAAACAGGGAAAGGGTAACCGAAAAAGAAGAACCTAAATATACAGCGATAATACCGTATATACAAGGTATCTCAGACAAAATACGAAGGATAGGTAGCAAATACAAGATACGCACTGCCTTCAAATCGACCAGAACGCTTAGGTGAATACTCACCAAACCAAACCATACAATGAAGATCAGAATTCCAAGAATTGTGTATACAACCTACCATTCGAATGCGGCAGAGCATACATAGGAGAGAGCAGTAGACCACTAAAAGTGAGAACGCAGGAACATAAAAACAACGTCCATAAGGGCGAAACAGAAAGATCAAGAAGCGCCGAACATGTCTGGAACGAAGACCACCGCGTCCAATGGGATAACATACAGATAGCGATAAAAGACGAGAACACAACTCATCGAAAACTCAAAGAAGCCACATACATTGCACTAGCAGAAAATTCAATAATCCTGGCTAGTGTAGAAACGAAACCCATATGGATTCCAATAAAGCGCAAAGAGCTTAAGCGCAATACACCTGCGCAATAAGTTACGGCGCAACATGCAAAATAAACTTCTGCGCAACCACGTAAAAGTTTAATGTATATAACCTCTAAAAAATATATATTAGATTACTCAGTGGATCAGCGGTAAAGGTGTCGGACTAACTTAACTTAACCTTCACGCCATTCCCTTGCAAGGTAGGCAAAACAATCCCTGCCTTTTATTTATTTTTCGTTCACAATCTTTCTCCATGCTTTCCTATCTCCGCATACCTCCCTAGCTTCCGCTAGTAAGTGAAATGTACCCAAGTTCGAATCTGAGAGTAGTTAAGTGCTTGGGAAAAAATTATATATAACGCATGAATTCGACTCAAGTGTGTAAACAGTCCTACGCAGGACTAAGCCTGATGACGGAAGCAGAGTTCGCCTCCAAAACATCGCTCTCCAAAAGCAAAAACTGTGGAAATAGGCCGATCAACTCCACTAATAGGAAACCACACTTACAAAACACTTATAATTGTAACAACCCTTTTTGAGTTGTAATAAATATACCTCAATTTAATGTCTTTCATTCATTCAGTTGTAAATATAAGACAAATTTTAATTAATTATTACATTATAGCTATGAGGTAGGCAACTTAATTTGCATTTTGGTGTAACTTAAGTGCATATCTTCTTTAGGGTATATATTTCTTAAAGGTTTATATTCCCACTTCAAATTATTTTTCTGATCATTTTATTCGCGCATTACGTCATCGTGACTTAATTCTTTGCGCAAACCCTTTCGCGCACGACTACCTAGTTTAATTTGAAAGCATCCATTTTTTACTTCCTGATGAATGTTGAAGCAGGAAGCTTTGCTTTGGTTTTCCACCTAAATTTTTAAAGTGCCATTAATTTGATGGTACCTTTATTTACTTTTACTTCACTTTTACTTTTATTGTGATTTACGCTTTAATTACCTTTTAAGTACGCATTTAATTTTACTGTTGCGTACGCTTTCATTTTATGATTGCAATTTTTGCATTGAAAATTTCAAGAAATGCAATAAATATTGGTTTATTCAATTTCAAGAAGAAAAATTCCAGTTTTGGGTGTGGCTTACAACATAAAAGCATTGCTATTGCAACATATTGCGCAACATTACACAAGGATTACGTCATCTTAGTTTGCATTTCCGCATTATTTTTTATGTTACCAGGGATTCTCAAGAAGATTTTGTATATTTAGTAATAGGTGTTTAATGTTTAATGATTTTTTTTAGTAATTTAAGGTTTTTACAATTAGTTTTTAAGATATACTTTATTTAACCCTTTCACTTTAAATATTTAATAAACATAATTGTATATTTACTATTGTTTTACGTTTTGATAAATTTTTAGTGTAGAACTCGGTTTAGTTATTCCGAGCATTATTAAAAAAAATAACTTGGCGTCCGAGATCATTTTTATTAGTGTTACATTGCAAATTTTTTTATATTGATGTTCTGTGGAAGTAAGCTAGCAGAAAATTGTGGTAATCAAGCAAATCAAAAGACTGGCCCTATATTAATCTTCCGACTGGGACAACGGCATTATTTGTCGTGAATGGTTTGTATCTCCTGTTAGTTTAACGATTTGTTTTAGGAAAACATTTTTACAATTTCTTAATCATATTATTTTTTATACCATCACCATTATTTTATATAATACAGAATTGTTAAAGAGGTTGTAAAAATTTTTGTCAAAGTTGAAAAATTAAAACATGAAACAGTATAGTGAGGTTATTGTGGATTACTTGCAACAAGGGCACATGCAAAAGATTGACATAACAGACAAACGCCACCTACCGTCATATTATAATACCACATCACGCGGTGTTCAAAGTAGATAGTCCTAGTACTCCGTTACGAATATTATTCGATTCGTCCGCTAATAACACTTCACCTAGATCTTTAAATTTTCTTCTATATGCCGGACCCAAATTACAGGTAGATGACGTTGCCATGTTTTTTTAATTTTAGATTACTTTTAGTAGCTTTCATTGCAGATATTTCGCAGATGTACCGCCGTATTAATATCATTGATGATCATAAAATATTTCTGGGAATTTTATATAGAATGCACTCCAGTGAAACCTTGGACATATTTGAAATCGGTACCTTAGCATTCGGAGTTAAAATCGCGCCGTTTCTTGCACTTCGTGTTGTTCGCCAATTAACATTAGATGAGCAAAGCAATTATCCAGAAGTATCTAAAGTAGTTTTGCGGGATATGTACGTAGATGACTTAGCATCCAGTGTACAAAATAGCAATTATACAAAATTGTTGTATAACCAACTAACTCAAATGCTTAACTCGGGACGCTTTCCGCTAGTTGAATGGTGCACAAGCCATGAGGAGTTATTAGAAATAATTCCTATCGGTAAACGCTTGATTGATGTTGTCAATTTTGAAAATGATTCGTGCAAGGTACTAGGCATGCAGTGGTGCCTGCGCCTAGATACTTTGTGTTATAAAGTTAATATAGAACATAAAGAGTGCACCAAGAGGAATATTTTATCGACTGTGGCCCGCATCTTTGATCCACTTCCGGCTGCGGTGATATTATATGCAAAACGTTTTCTCTGTGAAATATGGTCAATCCATTTAGGGTGGGATGAACCACCATCTGATCCACTTATTAAGGAGTGGTACAAATTTCAGTCTGAACTTCCTTTATTGGAAAGTTTTAATATTCGTCGATATAGTGGTTATTTTGAAAATTCAAAAGCTTGTATAGTGGGATTTGGGGATGCCTGTGAATCATCTTACGGGGCAATATCTATGTTCCATTAATGTAAAGAATGATGTTCAAATTAATTTACTATGCGCTAAAAATAAAGTAGCCCCTTTGAAATCACATGTTTCGGTTACAAGATTAGAATTGTGTGCGACTCTTTTGTTGTCGAAGTTGATGGATTTTGTAGTAGAAAATAGTATATCTAGAATAAATGTTTTGAAATAATTTGCGTTTACCGATTCCACGGTTGTATTTTACACTGATTAATTCGTCGACTCACTGCTTAAAAATATTCGTAGCAAACCGTGTTTCAAAAATCCAGAGGTATGTTGATCCAAACAATTGGTATTTTGTAGCTGGTACTGATAACGCCGCAGATCGTGTGTCTTGCGGTATGGCTCCTTCATATTTCATAGAAAATTCAAATGCTTGGTTGTTCGGTCTCGATTGGGTCGCCTATGACATCAGTCAATGGCCAATAAAAGATATTAAAATATTAAAGCACTAGAAAAATTGCCGGACTAAAAACTTGTTGTACTTCATGAAGTTGAAAACGACTTTAATGTTTATATGAACTAGTATTGAAAACCTTATCTTGGACTAAACTGTCACGAATCGTAGTTTACATTCTTCGTTTTGTTAAGAAATTGATAATTACGCAAGCAATGACTAGTAATGAAAGGAAAATTACGTCTTGTTTTAGTAAACGGAATAATACGTGTAGGAGGTCGTTTAATGAATGCTCGTATCAGTTACGATTTCTAACACACCATTTTGTTACCCAAAAAGGATCATTTTGTCAACATTTTAATTGATTATCATCACCGTAAAAATTTGCATACTGGTCCTCATTTGCTTTTGTCCATTTTGCGACACACGTATTGGATATTTTCAGCACGTCAACGTGTGCACCTTTGCAATCTTTGTTTTAAACTCAAACCGACTCCGAATTATCCGCTTATGGCAGACTTGCTATTACCGCAGGTAGCAGTACAAGTCAAAGCCTTCGTAGATACCGGCGTAGATTATTGCGGTCTATACTATATTACTTTAACTCGTAGTCGGGAAGCGAAATCCCAAAAGGCTTATCTATGCCTTTTGCTTGCTTGGTTACGAAAGTCATACATTTGGAACTATGAACTGAAACACTTTAATCTGAATTTAAAAGTTTTTTGAGTCGTAGAGGCTCTATTAAACATATGTACTTAGATAATGGTACAAACTTTATCGCGCTAAATCGCATTTAAAGGAAGTGTATCAATTTATAAAATCTAATAATTATGTAGATTCACTAAAAAATTAATTACCGAAGAATTAGCTACTGTTTTAATGCAAATGGAATCGTTGCATAACTCACAACTTCTCTGTTGGTTAAGCAGTGATACTTCAGAACCTGAGGTATTAACTCCAGCTCATTCTTTAATACTTACTCCGTTAAAAACTCTTCCCGCAATAGACGTTGCTTGAGAACCTATAAACCGATTAAATCGATTTCAGCTATTAGACAGTTTAGTACAAACACATTGGTCTCGTTGGAAGAACGAATACCTTAGTAGTTTCAGGTACGACAAAAGCGGAATACGGGGACAAATCATGTACATGAAGGAATGCTATTTATTCTCATTCAAGATAATGTACCACCACTCCATTGCCCGACAGGGATTATTGAGCAGCTATACCCCGGCCTTGACGGGGTAATTAGAGTAGTCAAAATACGGACGAAGAAATACCTGTTGTCAAACTGTGTCCGTTACCAAATCAATAATAGTTCGAAAAAAAATTTTTGATTAACAAGTTTCGTAGTAGTTAAAATAGATATAGGTGTCACAGTTTACATAATATAGAATAGGTTGTTACTATTGGATGGGTACTTATGGGATGATATTAATCGCCTAGGGTTTGGATTATCCCTTAGGTCTCCTTATAGATTTATTTGTTGATTGAAAACCGGAGTGTCCGGGGAAAATGTTCGCGCCACATTTAAATTAATGTAATGTATTATGTCACATGGTTCTTAGACCACTCCTTACGTCCGCGCACCTGCGGGAGGCTCGGGGTTATCGAGGGTGTGCGACCAACGGTGATTATTATTGGTATTTTTTGAACCGTTGACACGTGCTGCTTTGAATCGTAGTAATTTAATTGTTACAAATTTGAATGTTGATTATTATCGTCGCGTTGTTTGAGATTATATATGGATTTCGGTGCATGGTGCGAATTTTGAATGGGTTAAGGTCGGAAAGTCAATTTCTGGAAACGTAACCGGTTACCTTCCGAAAAAAGACGGCGTCGACAACATTGGAACATCGGACATCTGAGACAGCGGTGAGTATCCATATTATAATCATTAGCCCATATAATTAGAAATACAATCCAATTCACAAAAAAATAACACGGCCCGAGATAAGAAACGTACCGGGTACCGCTTCGACGGAAACACTCGCATTCGGCTGTCGCTTCTTCCTCTTTCGAGATTACCTCGATCGCGTTTGCGAGGGATCGAAATAAAAATTCGCCGACGTGAGGGTCGATAGTTCGCGAGCGATGGCGAAAGAGTGGGGAGGGACTAGGGCGTCGTGACGTATAGTCGAAACATTACAAAGTTGTCAACCAACGGTAAGTACGTTACTATGAAGCAGATTTAAACTTTATTTACGTGTGTTAATAATTTACTGTATGTACTATGTGTTAATATCTCTCAAACCTACTATTTAAAACATTATTTCAAATTAATGCATATGATTGAAAATAATCCTGTTTTCATACCCGAGTTCCTTCATCAAATTATTTATGGGTCAATCAACTTATTTATATTGATATAAATGTATCTGAATGCTATCCTAATTCATAAAAAGGTATGCTTTTAACATATTGATTGAACTATCTTTTACTACACGGAAACTCCATACTAGAAATAAAACAGACACTGTTTTTAAATTTTCACTATATTGTTTAAAATGACAATTGTTTCGAGAACTCAAATTGAGTATATCAACAAAATTTATTTCTAATTAGAAAAGATTGTAATGATCAAGTTTCACGGTTATCACACATAATTAAAGTACTTTTAAGTTTTTATATAAATTTAAACGTTCCCATATTTTCATATTTCATAGTTACTTTAACATCTAAAACAATCTTAATTATATTACCATTTACCGAGGACGATATATGCATAATTCATTAAACCTTTGTACTGTGTTTTTTTTATATTTAACTTACTATATATCAAAGAGAAGTATAACTTTGTTGGACAAAACTTTTTTGTACTTTATACTTTGTTGGGTATAGAATTTTTTAATCAATTACATTTTCCATTTGTTATAAATTAAACATTCTCCTAGTTATTACAAAAAATATTTATTTCAATTCATAAATGATTTACATAGATGTTATTAATGCATATCCTGTATTTTATCATAATCATTGACACATCACATTGTTCCTTTTTGATTAATACATTTTAATACTAATTTCGTACTTCTTACTTTCATAAATACTACTATGTATTTGATTTGAATGTATCCACAATTTGTTGAAATATATCAAATATTTAAGATTATTCCCTTGCCTATAAGATTTGAATTTTTGACCAATCGCTTGCTTGGAAACTGCTTTGATATGACCAATCAAAATGAATTAAACCGACTATTCACCTTGGTGCTAAATAGTCGATTATTTTTATCAGCATTCTGAATTGTCACCGACAGGACGTTATTCAACAACAAAGAATCCACCCGAAAATTTTAATTTTTTAACATGTAATAACTGTATTTTTAATAGAGTAATAATGAGACATTAATTGTTAGTATTAGTTGTTGTGTAGTAAATAAGTATTTACTTATTATTTTATTAGTTCATACAATATCCTTTCTTAGTGTTTTTTCCTTACACATATAAATGTGCTTGGCTCGAGAAATAATCTTATTAAATATAACACGACCTCGATAAATTAGCTACTATTTTTATTACTACTAAATTTCTCGTGTATTTTACAATTTGTCTCGACATAGTTTGGGCATTAATAATATGATTAAAGCCCGAGAGCTTTAGCTGGAATTTACGAACAAATGAATGGTTTCATTTGGATGGGTGTCCTGCGCATTTTGGTCTAAATGTTAGAAATTGGTTGGACAATCATTTTCCGGAGAAATTGATAGGCAGAGAAGGTCCAGTTATGTGGCCTCCAAGGTTTCCGGATATCACATTATTAGACTTTTTCGTGTGGGTTTTTTTAAAGGAAAGAGTTTATGCTACTCCGGTGAACACACAGAATGACCTTATTGATGCTTCCAGTGAGATGATACCATATTTAGTGAATTTAGATCGGTACATTGTTCGTCGATGCGATTTGTGCGTTCAGAGCAGCGGTTCTCATTTTGAACAATTTCTGTAAATTTGTATGTGTGTATTTTTAATTAATGTTTAATTATTACGCCTCTTATCGAAATAAATTCAGTTAACTGTTGTTAAAGTTAGTGGCGTAGCATTTTTTCCCGAAAAATTGGGTGGACGCACGGCGGCACTGGTATAGGTAGACTACTCCAGAACTTGCGCCATAGCGTGTCCCAAATTGCAAGCCCGTTTCTTAAACCGTTTATGAAATATTACAAAAAATGTTCAACAAAATTAGAAATTAAACACTGTATCTTGGAAACGAAGCGTTTTCGGGCATATGTTTATATGAACTTTTCTTCATATTTTTCCTTGTAGAATTAGCCCTTAAAGTTTGGCACGAAAAATGTGGGACACCCTCTGTATGTATAAATTTACCTTTTTATGTACAGAAGAGTCTAAGAACAAAAGTAACACAAAAAATTTCCAAAAATTTTCATTTTTGACCATTTGCAGGGCTGAATCCCCTTAAACCAACTATTATTCAGTAAGTAATTACTAATAACCTTTTTCTGGTATAAGGTTTTAATTTCTTATTGTGAAAATTTGAAACTACTAGTTACGAATATATATATATATATATATATATATATATATATATATATATATATATATATATATATATATATATATAGGAAATCGTAATTCCTGATACAGCAACCCCTCAAAAGGCTCCAAGACAGTAGTCCCAAGCACAAACATCTCCCTCACCTTCCACATCAGTATGCATAATGCAATATTTAAGTAGTGTGTACATTATACACTTTTTGTATTAAATACTATGTTTATATTATTTAGGTGACACTATCACAACAGAAATTACACCTATCAAAAAAACAACCCTTGACTCCTGATGTTACAACACATCGAAGGGCCTAACGATTATTGAGCCGAGCACAATTTATAATAACAAAAAGTATGTATCAAATAAAAATTCTTCAACAAAAAAAAAACGTCGCATGTCTAGAAATATAGCTCTTTGAAGGGTTTGGTGAAGCATTTAATTAATAAAAATATGACTACTGAAAATTTAGGTGATTCTATTATGGTAATCACAATACATAGTACAGTGTTATTGCATCTATACATCTTAATTGTACTAACAATGTCAAGCTCACGGTAATTCCTATGCTTAATTTATGAAGTTTGGAACATTTTAAGTATGTTCACAATGACTGGTTGTATTTGTATTGATTTTCTATCATCAAAAACTGTTTATAATGGTAGTTTGTATTTACAGGCCAGCATACCAAATTCTTCCGTAAAGGAGTTGATTCAACTACGGCTTAAAGGCAAGCAGGCAAGGACCTATTCTCCAGACATACGACACTTTGCTCTAACTTTACAGTTTTATTCAAATAAGGCATATACATTTGTAGGAAAAGTATGGAGAAATTTACTACCAGCTTTGTCTACCATCCGAAAATGGTATGCTTTAGTGAATGGAAAACCAGGGTTTACAAAAGAAGCATTTAATGCCCTTAGATCTAAAATATCAGACACTAGTGTGCCCATTGTAATTAACGTTGCTATGGACGAAATGTCAACTAAGGAAGAATTAGTTTATGACAAGAAAAGAATCATAGGTGGAGTAAACATTGGGACTACGATTACAACAGATGACAATTCACCTAAGGCCAATTCTGTTCTAGTGTTTATGGCAGTATGCATAAACGGACATTGGAAGATTCCCTTAGGATACTTTTTAATAAGAAGCTTGAGCGAAAGAGAACGGACAAACCTTCTAAAAAAATGTCTTTTCTTAATTAATGATACAGGTGTAAAATTGTTTTCAATTACCTTTGATGGTGCTCCTGTAAACATAAGTATGTGCAAAACTTTAGGAGCCAACTTCCATTATTTTTCCATTGGTTTTCATCCTTGTATAGTTAACCCTTACGGTGGAATATATATATATATATATATATATATATATATATATATATAGTGAGCGGCTAAATTATGGAATAAATTCAATAATTCTTAAATCGGCAACTTTAGAGAAAAATCCCTATACCAGTCGATTTTTATTTTTAGACGCGCGGTTGTTCAGGTTATTAATTTATCTTTGAGGTTACCTATGTAAGCGTGATGATGTCACTGATGCTTTTCTTTAATGGAAAGGGGAGGTGTTGCAATGGAACTTTTGAGAGAACTTTTAATTATCTAATCAGTCGTAGCAATAGTTTTGAGTATTTGCCTTACGTATACAGGGTGATTCAAGATTATTGTTGTTCTATAAAAATACAAGCGAACTATAAAAGACAACTATTCCAAATTTGGTATGTAGACATAATAGTTCATGATCTATCCTTTAAAACTATTTTCAAAAGTGCAACGTTGCCACTTCTACCAGAAACTCAAGGCAACTTTGAAAATTCAAATTGAATACCCTGTATGTTATTGCATTTTCGGATTCTGCATAAAATTCCAAGCAACTTTTGTTAATATTTCCCTATACCCGTCTCTAAGCGTTACATAAATGACCTCTAAAATAAAATAATCTGACCAACCACGCACTTAAAAATAAAAATCGTCTGGTTTCGGAAATTTTTTTCTGATTTTATTTGGTTTGAAAGTTCTGTTATAATAATCTTTGGAAAAAAATTGATTCATTTCATATATCGAGCAGTTTAGTAGCAAGAATACAGAAATAATTCAGTTTAAAACTGACAACAAAAATAAAGTAGCAAAAAGAACACATTTTTTAGATATCGAGTTGGCACGAGTCAAATTTAAGACACTTACTACTTACTTCAGTACTTAATGGTATTACATTGTAGGTATTTGTACTAAGTGAATAACTGATAATTAATTAATAATAATGGCACTATTAAGTGAAACACAACGAATTGAAGTATTAATTATGATTGGATGTGGAGATAAAACCAGAACGCAACTACAAGTATGTAACTTGTGCAATACAAAATATCCTGATACACCTATCAGACAATCAACAGTTAGTAAAATTGAGAGAAAATTTAGGGAAACTGGTCACGTTAAACACATTGCAAATGCTGGTCCTCCAAAAATGAACGAAAATGTAAAACTTGATGTGTTGTTAAGTTTGGTAGAAAATCCTCATAGTAGTTCCACAGCAATTGCAGCTGATGAAGGCATTTCACAAAGGTCGGTGTTACGTATATATATATATATATATATATATATATATATATATATATATATATATAAAAGCAAAGTACTGCCGTATTTTTAGATTATAAAAAGTTTATTGGGTATCGGCTTAGAAAAATTTTTTTTTTTATTGATTTTTTGTCAAATTTTCGTCTGTGATTACAGGCTTCATCAGGACTAAAACTAACAAAATTCTCTAAATTATTTATATATTAATTATTAATATGGGATTCTACGATTACATTACTACCACCTATGGAATTAATATGACCAAGAAATTAAAACAATGGTCAAGACTGCATGTTCAATTAGCTAAATTAAGGAATAGACTCATTTTCCTCACAAGATGTAAATCGTTAAATCTGTTACCGAATCATATAAAACAAAATTTTAAAAACCTCACAAACCTGATGTCAACCAATCATACACAAGTTGCAAGAAAAATACACAGATTTAATAATAGAGTAGGACTACAAATCATTAACTTTGAACTCACAATTACCAAGTTAGATATTAACTTTTGTCTAAATAACATTAATAAACTAATACTTGAAGTTGTACAAAAATTAAAAATGGATTTCATCGATCAATTTAAAGCCACTTTATCTACATCATATAAAAAAATATTTGAGAAGGTAAAAAATTCAAATATTAACAAACTAAATGCCCTAATTAAGAACAATGAAGATAATACTCCCAAAAGCAATAATAAACAAAAATGGATTAAAAACCTAACAGATATAACTGTCCCTGCTATTATTAATGATTTTTTAGCACTAGGTCCAAAATTTAGTATAAAGCCACTAAAGAAAGACATTCATTTACCTTTACTATTGGCTCAAAGCGAATCCATCATAGAAGCCACAGATAAAGAAACTAAAGACGCTCTAAGAGCCAAAGCTATCAACATTCTTAGCAATTATTACAAAACACCTCCCCAACCATTGGACGTTTATCAAAAAGGCTTTATTGCAACTAAAAAATTTCTAAAACAACATCAAGAAATTTTAGTACTCAGAGCAGATAAAGGCAATGTGACAGTGTTAATGAATAATAAGGATTACGTTAACAGAGGAGAACTATTACTAAAAGATACTAAAACATATAAACTAATTCCTCGAGACCCTACTTTAACTATCCAAAACAAATATAACAAAATAATTTCCAACTTAAAAAATTCACAAGTGATTTCGGATACACAATATAAACTAATGTGCACCTACAATGGAATTCCTCCGAAGTTCTATGGATTACCAAAAATTCATAAAAAAAATTGTACACTACGTCCAATAGTAGCTTCAATTGGCTCACCAACATACAAACTTTCTAAATGGTTATCACAAGTACTTTTTAATGCTTTGGGTAATAACACAAACTATAATATTAAAGACTCTTTTACTTTTTCCAAAACTTACAATAATTTCAAAATTCCAATTAACCATTCATTATTTTCTTTAGATGTTGTCTCTTTGTTTACTAACATTCCATTAAGTTTAGTTTTAGAAATCATTAATAAGAAATGGACGTTCATTCATAATCACGTTAATATTCCAAACCACACTTTTATTAGTATAATTGAATTTATTTTGATAACACCTATTTTACCTTTAGGGATAAATTTTACAAACAAATTTTTGGTACACCTATGGGATCTCCATTAAGTCCGATACTAGCTCAAATTGTATTAGATGATCTTATAGATGTTAGTCTACCAAAACTTACTTGTAAAGTTACTTTAATAAAAAATACGTAGATGACTTAATTTTAATAGGCCCTAGAGAACAAATAGACAACATTTTAAGTGTTTTTAACAATTACAACCCTAATATACAATTTACTGTAGAACATGAAATCAATAATAGTGTTCCATTCTTGGATATGCATTTAATTAACAAAATAATTATTTAATTATTGATTGGTATATCAAACCCACCAGTTCGGGTAGATACATAAATTATTATTCTAGCCACCCTTTCTTTATGAAAAGAAATATCATTTTAGGTTTAAAAAATAGAATAATTAATATTGTACATCCGTCATTAATACACAAAAATCTTAAAAAACTGAGTGATGTTCTTGTTAATAATGATTATCCAAGAAACTTAATTAATAATTTACTTTTTCGTAATGTTATAAATAATACTAAAAAGGAGATAGCGGACCAAATTGATTCTAACTTAATTTTATATAAAAAATTTCCCTTTGTACCACAAATTAGTAACAAAATAATGAAAATTTTCACTAAATTCAAAAACATAAAAATAGTTTTTTATAACATAAACACGATTAACAATTTATTTTCAAAGGTTAAAGATAAAACACCCACAGAACTAGAGTCCAACGTAATTTATTCCATACCACGCAATGTCTGCAATTTGTGTTACATAGGGCACACAACTAATTGGCCGAAAAGTAGAATAGCGTTACACAAAAGTGACTGTAAATTACAAAAAAAGAGATGTGCTTTAACAGTTCACAGTTTAGATCTAGATCATACTATTAAATTTAACGAGGTAAAAATAATTGACAAAGCAGAAAACTATAGTGAGAGACTCTTCCTTGAAATGTTTCACATTAATAATAATGAAACAATGAATTTTAAGTCTGACACTAATCATTTAAACACCAGTTATGCTGGTCTATTTTTAATTTACAAAAACTTAAAATCCCAATAATTCATGGTAAATAAATATAAACAGCCTTTCATATAGTGACACGCTTTAATACTTGTTACTTGATTTAGAATTGCCCTTTATTAATATAGTTTAGTTAGCTCAGATTACATTCTAATTGACACATTGTTTTTTACACCTCAAAATTATATTATACATCATTCAACAAAATTTACTTTTAAGATGTAAGTGTATTAATTAAGTATTGTTCATAATTTAGAGAATTTTGTTAGTTTTAGTCCTGATGAAGCCTGTAATCACAGACGAAATTTGACAAAAATCAATAAAAAAAAAAATTTTCTAAGCCGATACCCAATAAACTTATTATAATATATATATATATATATATATATATATATATATATATATATATATATATATATATATATATATATATATATATATATATATGACACACTTGTGATAGGGGCTATGTATTTCCAGAAAGTGACGAAAAAGTTAATTGGAAATATATAAAAGAAATTTATAATTGAATATGTGAGAATTGAAGTGATCTGAGTAAAATCAAAAAACTATTTTGAGCCGGTGACAAATGCAAGAAAAAAATAGTGTGGCTGATTTTGGAACCTTGCCAAGAAACTACATATATGTGTGGACTTAGGCCACTTTTATTTTCAAACTAAGAAAAATAACAGAAAACTTCAAAAAGAAAATGTATTTTTCATTCTAAGTTTACAAAACGTAGATAATAAAATTTTTATCAGTATACATCTTATCTCGTGGAGTTGATAAAACTAGTACATTTGGCTTTAATAAACAAAACGTTTCTTCGATTTCACCAGACATGTTTTTAAATACAACAATCTAATTCTTGTGAAACTTGGAAAATTTGAATACCTTATAGTTGGTAACGTTGTTCTTTTGGTTTTTCGCTTGCACTGTCTTCTTGAATAATGTAACTTGGTGGTTTTTGATGTCAAAAAGGTCGGAAAATTAAAGTTTATTTCCGTCAAACTTCTTGGAAATTAGGTCCTGCCACTCTTGAGACCTTTGAACTTTTTTTTGCTTCTTTTTTATTCGTTCTATAACTGAAAGTAAGCGGTCACAAGGTAGGTAACTGTGTCGTCTTATTGGTAGTCGCCACTCAATACTATCGCAACGTCCTTCAAACACTAAAGTAAAAAGGTAATTAACCATGTTAGTGTTATGATTCTGGCCTCGACAACCATCACAAAATAAATAAGGTTTTCGGACAGACGGTTTTCCGTGTTCTTCTATATATCTGTCCAAGCAAGAAAGTGCTTGATTTACACCACGCTTTACTTCAGTTTCTGGCCACATATGAATAACTGCTTTATTATGTTTGTAACTATAAATGCAGAAGTTATACAACCATAGCTGACGAAGGTAGAACACGTCAGAAACTACTAAATGCGGATAATCCCAACACAAAGTCTCACTATCCCCTGATTTTGCTTTTGTCACCAAATTCCTTGAGTTTCTTGTAGAATATCTTACCTTTTAATTTAGGCAACCAATATTTAGTTTGGAAACGTTGCCTGACGGTAGCATTCTTCTCAGAAGTGACTGATACCTTTAATTCCTCACATTTTCCACAAATATCAGTTCTGGCAAAGCCATAATTAAAATTTTCTCGGAATATTTTCTGGTAATACTAACATGGAATTTGGCATTTGTGATTCTCTGGTTTCGTTCCATCCTTGATTTTCTGATAATCTTCTGCGTAATAGATTTCTAAGAAACATGTTTACATTAGTCTGACGCTCAATGTCTCTTATGTCCATAATGTGACACTTGTTATGGAAATTGATCGATATGAGAAATAATTTTGCGTTTTAAATTCTTCACTTTTAACCATAGCACGATTGTTGTGTCTACCACGTTGATCTATCGGCGGAGAACAATCTGTTACATTGTTATTAATTCGTCTTATTCTTTTCTCACTGGCACCAAACAGACTATCATATGCAGTTCTACATTCTAAAGCTTTTTCATTTCCAATAGTAACCTCATATGCATACTGTGCTTTCCTTTTAATTCCAGGACGTCTACGGGAAATTGGCAACGTCTTTATACCAGATGGTCAATATACATCCTGACCTCTTTGTTTGCAAAGTTTATTAAAAAACTTTGAAAGATGTTTTTTCTGGTTATTGCTGAAAGTATCGGGGCATTTCTTAAGCGAAAGAATATGTGCTTTGGCTTTAGGTTATGTGTAATTACCTGAACTTATCGCCTATTTTACGAGCATGTATCGCTTTTTCTCTTTTGGTTTCGTATCCTCTGCCTTTAGCTCTGTACTTTTTTCTGATATTTACCTTCCATTTTTCCGGCTGTCGCTTTCTTTTAGGTATTATTTCACTTTCTGGATCCATAATAACGTATAACAAAAACGTGCACGACAAATGCATTTTATAACCTAACAATGTCAAACAACAACAAATGAATAAACTAACATAAACACCGCTATTGATTTTATTAAAAATGAGAGGCTCGATGGAATGCCCATCTTATGATGTAATTCGCAGTTTAATTGCTGAAAGAGTAATCATACAAAATCAACACAAATTAGCAGGGCTCGTAAAAGCCCATTTAGTTAATAAAATTTATCAAATGTGACACTCGAATACCTTTTTGTCTGATTCTATGACTCAGTACGTACTGTCTCAAGTTGTACTTGATAACCATAAAAGTCAACCAACAAAATTAATTATAGACTTGTATGTAAATATTTCACTGTTCCTCCAAACAAACAAAAAATTAGAAAGAGCAAAATATGTCCGAAAAAGATTTACTAAATTGATTTTATTTAAGTATCAATAAATTTTTATAATTTTTTAATTTATAAACATCAATTCTTTAATTCATAGTCTTATTAAATTACTAAATAAACCTTTGTTTCAAGCAAAACTACTGTTAGTTTATTAAGCCTTCCGTCCTATATACATTCATTCATCTTGCACTTAGTACAATGATTATTCGTATTTTCCTAATAATTTTTAAGACGTTAAAATGAAAAAGTATGATTAATTACTTCCACATCCAACGGATGGGAAGAACTGTATCGCTAACAAAATTTTCAAAAATTTTTATTTGCTCAATCTCTTTAAAATGGTCAAACATGTATGCCTGTGTGTCTATGTGTCTGTGTGTCTGTGTGTCTGTGTGTCTGTGTGTCTGTGTGTCTGTGTGTCTGTGTGTCTGTGTGTCTGTGTGTCGTGTGTGTGTCTGTGTGTCTGTGTGTCTGTGTGTCTGTGTGTCTGTGTGTCTGTGTGTCTGTGTGTCTGTGTGTCTGTGTCTGTGTCTGTGTGTCTGTGTGTCTGTGTGTCTGTGTGTCAGTGTGTCTGTGTGTCTGTGTGTCTGTGTGTCTGTGTGTCTGTGTGTGTGTGTCTGTGTCTGTGTGTCTGTGTCTGTGTGTCTGTGTGTCTGTGTCTGTGTGTCTGTGTGTCTGTGTGTCTGTGTGTTTGTGTGCATGTGTGTCTATGTGTCTGTGTGTCTGTGCGTCTGTGCGTCTGTGCGTCAGTATGTCTGTGAGTCAGTGTGTCTGTGCGTCTGTGTGTCTGTGAGTCTGTGTGTCTGTGTGTCTGTGTGTCTGTGTGTCTTTGTGTCTGTGTGTCTGTGTGTTGTTACGGTATAAATGGTCACTAGGACAAGGTAAAAGATAAACCTGGTTTTTGCACGGCTAGCTCGGCGTGCGGGTGAGGGTCTATTGCGACAAAGCAGTCTCGTCTCCGTTTCTACTAAAGTCGAAATCGGGAAAATGTCACAATAGGTTCCGGTAGGCGCCAGGATATTCTAAAGAACACACCAGGGTGTTTTATAATGCGAATAAAACGACGGTACGCAGTGGTCCGAATACCCAACTTACCACACTTACCACGTCGTAACGCTCGTAACTCAGGTTCCGCAATATTGATTCACCTGAAAAGGCTTCAAAAAATGCACCTTATCTGATCAACTTACCACCGTGCAGCAATATTCAAGTTCAATACAAATCTCTAATGTTCCCCTTACGTTAAATTACGAAACTCCCTTAACTTATCCAAATACCACAAACCAACTGACTTCAATTCGGTTACAGCTCTTTTCTAAACTTGTAATTTACGTTACGTTAATTCAATTTGCCCATCAAGCAAAACAAAAAAAAACAACACTTCAACTTTTCTCAAATGAAACGCGGCGACGCTTTACTATTCGAGCAATAAATCATCACCCTATGTCCAGGCTTAATATCAAAATAAATACCAAAATAGTAACTAAGTTAAACATCTATTAAACCAAAATAAATAAATAAAACAATTAAAATTTAAACAGGTCAATTTGAACATCAAGGTAATCGTATCTTCGTAATTTTTACCTCATTGAGCTCTGGCCAGTAGCAAAACTATCTAAACTAAATTGTATTCAAAGAAACTCTATAAATTTGGATTACTCCAGCACGTAAATCTTATATAAACAACTGAATAATGAAGGTAAGATTTTATTTACCTCCCTGCATAAAATATTAATGGTATAAAAAAAACAAAACACCTTAAATAGCTTCTAAATAGACAAAGGAAACTGTCCGAGAACGTTAACAAAATGACACAATACATTCAAAAAAATAATTATTTCCAACAGGTTCCTTCGTTAACACACATTACATAAAAACACAATCAAATTTTATTCTTTCAAGTCGCAAGATCAACCAACAAAATGTAAATTATATTACCTAAATCACGCAGGCAAATAGGAGATGATATCTGCTCTAAGATGGCGTCGGATACGGCACGTGCAGTCCACTGTATTACTACTGGTCGACGACACGGAGCTGCCTTCCCCCAGGTCTCTACCACGCATTCAACTTGCTTTTCAATTAATTTACAATAATGTCTCGTAACTTATTGAAGCAGCATTAACTATTTTAGATCCCTCTAATAACTTCTTTTAACTCCAAATTCAAAAGGTTCGACAAACAACAAAAATAACACTCTGCACCTCGTTTCACATAATTTTAAACAGTACGTGTGGGTGGGTGTTCGGTCACTACGTTCACTTAATCTTAGGAAAGGGGTTCTCTAATTATATCTCGTAACTAACGAAAATTCAATAGTCTTCAGGTTCGCACTACAATAAACACGAACCAAATTTCTATCATAAACGCACTCGAAGATGCCGTTCTCCTCCACTAAACTAAATAAATGCGCGAGCCCGGTTGAAATGTTACTTCACAAAAAAATCCCAAACTTGGTTATATTCGACTAGTCTTGCAAGTCCTCAACGCTACTCCCTTAACTTTCACTAGGAGCTCGCACAATGATGAAACCCCAATTCCGATAATTCGACGACTTCCCAACACGCACGACTTTACGCTTCAAAAGCTTAAGACAGAGTCTCTCTCATTCAAAATTACTTTCTCGCCATATTAAAAAAACGTTCCCCTCCATACAAATTCATTCTAACAAACCAATCAACCACTTTAATTTTAAAATTTCTACCCCCTTAAATTTACGATGCTATCTCGACTTCAGGCGAAGAAACTGCCCCGTATGCACTTTCCTTCGACACGATACAGAAACGTTATTGCAAAGGTACAACCAATCGCCCACCCATATTACTTACACGGATGAAAACCAACATTCTGACTCTACAATTGCTCCTCTACACGAATGCGACAGTATGGCACCAATGCGATAACAACGCTTCTTTATACCGAAACTAGGTAACAAAACTAAACGAATTTATCTCAATAAAAGTTTACATACGATTCGGGCAATAAACTGAAGATTGTACATA
>JARFJB010002152.1:467500-497500 GCA_036346205.1 Vesta saturnalis | reverse complement strand
GAAGTGGTTTTTTTGCGATATTTCGTACATTATGAAACGCATCGTCGCGTAATTTGGCACGTGGGCGTGCAATGACAAGACACTTTGTCACTCCAGCATGACTTTAAATGCCTAGAATTTACATGTCTATCGTCCACGGTACGACAATTTCCGCCTACTCTTTAAAAAAAAATAATACATTATTTCGACGACTAAGAAA
Source organism: Vesta saturnalis (assembly GCA_036346205.1). Lineage (NCBI taxonomy): Eukaryota > Metazoa > Arthropoda > Insecta > Coleoptera > Lampyridae > Vesta > Vesta saturnalis. The sequence continues at coordinate 497,301 of JARFJB010002152.1, read as the reverse complement.
CATTTTTTTATACAAATTTTACTTTTAAAGAAACATCTTAAACGGTTATCGGGGTGTGTTGTGAACATACCGCGGAGCGATGCTCCACGCTAGTTTAATATACATACAAAATTAAAATAACTCAAAAACAGGAGAGATGGCCTAGGACATACTTATGAAAAATAGTGTGGTTTTTTATTCTCTTTAACAAAGCGTAAAAATATACAGGCTGTTCTATTTGAGAAAAGTGATATTTTTGTATTTTAAGTTTCGCAGGGTTGAACATATATTTTGAACACCCTGTAGCATGTATCCCTAATATTTTTGCTTCAGAACATAGGCTTAAGATTGGTCCTTTCTTGGTCCAAATATAAACGTTTTCCTAACATAACGCGAGATGGTAAATAATAATAAAGTTGTACGTGTAAATGCGATTTTTTGGATAAAATACGAACTATTTCAAAAACCGAGAAATAATTTTAAATATTCATTAAATAAATACATCTAAATGATATATATATATATATATATATATATATATATATATATATATATATATATATATATATATATATATATATATATATATATATATATATATATATATATATATATATATATATATATATTATATTTAATTTAGAACAACAAAGATATGACTAAAACGTGTAAATGCATGTTATAAAAAAGTTATGTTTGTTAGTTTCGAGACATTTCTGGAAAGAATAAACACTGTGCTTTATTAAAAAACTATATACAGTACTCTTAAAATTGTTGTAGGGTAAACATTTGATAACTGCTAGAAGACTGTTGTACAGAAATTTTGCTTGATATATAGCACCATTTTTGGGAATTGATAGTCTGCAGTATTCTGTCCGTAAGTTATTTTTGTTGCGGGTATCGTGATGATGGTTATCTAAGTGCTGAGTAAATAATAAAATGTTTTTCTTGGCATAGCATACAGCTTCTAATATGAATAAAGATGGAAAAGTTAAGATATTATGTATAAGTAGGTAGTAGACAACAATATACAGGCTGGTTGTCTGTGCGTGGACGGAAGATTGCTCCTTAACTAATAGAGATATCAAAACCAATTTTGGTGTGGTAATACAAGATTATTGGACCTACATTATAAAAATATTTAGGTATGTACAGGGTGATTGATAAAAATATGCCAACCTAAACCTGTATTTTTTAAATAGAACACCCTGTATATTTTTGAATTTTTGGATTCACTGTTACATTTTGAATAAAATTGTAAAAATTTGTATCTGTATCACTAACCGTTCTGCAGATATCGTCACTTTAGTACCAAAATAGAGTTAAATTTAGAACCACGATGCGAGTATTGTCACCAAAATTTTGTAAATCTGTTTATACCACCGAATATTAATAATAGTCTACTAAGAAACAAACTGGAAAATTTTTCGAAAACATGTAAAACTATACAGAATGATTAACTTTCGCGAAATGTAATTTTTCTCAATTTTTTCAAATGCAACACCCTGTATATTTTTCACATTTCGATTCCCCGTGAAAAGTAGATACTAAATGATAATAAGTTTCATGACCATAAGACGGACTCTTCTTGAGATGTTGACGCTTTTACGTAAAAATACTCTAAAATACAAATTTACTATGGCAATAGAATTCGACAAAACAAGTCAGGTAGGCTAGCCGCTCATAATAAAGAGGAACAATTGCATCTATTATTTTGACGTTTGTATAATCATTAAAATATTGTTTCATTAGTTAGTGTGTTTTTGAGTTGTCCTTTTGTTAATTTTTGAATAAAATGAATTTTTCCAAAGAAGAAATGATCGATATGATCTTTATTTACGGCGAAGCTCAAAGAAATGCTTTGCTGGCTACTCGTTTGTATTGTGAACGATACAGCCGCGAAAAGAATTGTTTATGAATGTAGCTGAGAGATTATAAATTCTGAAAGTGTGTTATCCCAAGAGCGCAAAAACAAGCCCAAATGAAGAAATTGAGTTTCAAGTTGTTGCATCTTTTATAGAAAATCCGAAAATTAGTACACACCTAGACCTAAACAGAAATACAATTCGCAGTTTTATTTAAAAAAAAACAAATTGCATCATATCGAGCAACATCAAACTTTAAGTGAAATAGATTTTCAAAATCGTGAATCTTTCTGCCAATGGGTAACTAATAAAGTCAATGAAGAATCCAATTTTGTTAATAACATTTTATTTACGGATGAGGCAACTTTTCACAATAATGGCAATATTAACACACAAAACTATCATCAAAATTCAAATACTAATCCACACATCTTAAGGCGGCTAAGGAGAGCTATGCCATTCATATTGCTAAAATGTCCATAAAATGGCCATTTTGGACGTAATCATCTAATAAAGGAAAAAACCTATGTGTAGGACCAATTTATGTCGTATAGTGAGCAATTCATGTAAACTTTTGGTTACAAATTCAATATTTAAGTTACAATCTTGATCGAAAGTTCCTACGGAGAGCTACTACTTTTGAAACTTTCGACCAAGATTGTAACCTAAATATTTAATTTGAAACCAGAAGGTCTATATTAATTGATCACTATACTATAATTTATCCTACGCATAGTTATTTTCCTTTTTAGATGATTACGTCAAAATAACCATTTCATTTAACAATATGAATGAAATCTCTTAGCCGCCTTAAGAGTTGTTGATCACCAGCATCGATGGTCAGTTAATGTGAGGGGTGGTATAATCAATTTTAATGTGGTTGGTCCTTTTTTATTTGATGGGAGTCTCACTGGAGACAGATATTCACAGTTTTTGGAAAATTATTTACCCGCGATTTTGAAAAGTATCGAGGTAGATAATATTCGTACGATGTGGTTTCAACTGGATGGCGCCCCTCCACACTATGCAATCAACGTTAGGCAATATCTCGATAGAAATTATCCGATGAGGTGGATAGGACGAGGTGGTGTGCAAAACTGGTCAGCCAGATCACAGGATCTTACGCCCCTTGATTTCTCCCTTTGGGGTTACGTTAAAGAAAAAGTTTACCAATATCTTCCCACCACAAGCGAAGATATGAAAAATAGAATTAGAGCTGCGTTTCAATCCATTTCTCCTCTAATGTTGTTGAGAGTGAATCTTTCGTTTACTGAACGAATTGCAAAGTGTTTAGCTAGGCGTGGTCAGCATTTTGAACATTTAATTTGAATGGATGGTTTTATTCGTTTATGTTTACTTGTTCAGCTTATTTTTAGCTGCAGAGAATTATTTTATTGTTTAGTTATTAATTAAGTTTTCCATTCAGTTAAAGAATTTATTTGCCATTCGTTTTGTTTTATTCGATTTCCTGTATGTCAATATTTTCACATAAAGCGTCAATATCTCAAGAAGGACCCGTCTTATGGCTATGAAACCTTTTATCAATTAGTAACTACTTTTCACGAGAAATGAAAATGTGAAAAAATATACAGGGTGTTGTATTTGAAAAAATTGAGAAAAATTACATTTCGCGAAAGTTAATCATTCTGTATAGTTTTACATGTTTTCGAACAATTTTCCAGTTTGTTTCTTAGTAGACTATTATTAATAGTCGGTGGTATAAACAGATTTACAAAATCTTGGTGACAATGCTCGCATCGTGGTTCTAAATTTAACTCTATTTTGATACTAAAGTGACGATATCTACAGAACGGTTAGTGATACAGGTAAAAATTTTACACTTTTATTCTAAATGTAACAGTGAATCCAAAATGCAAAAATATACAGGGTATTCAATTTAAAAAAACACAGGTATGGATTGGCATATTTTTGTCAATCACCGTGTATATACCTAAATATTTTTATAATGTAGGTCCAATGATCTTGTATTACCACACCAAAATTGGTTTTGATATCTCTAATAGTTAAGAGGAAATCCTACGTCCACGTAGAAGACACCCACGCTGTATAGTTTCTATTACGTTCTTGTTGCTAATTATTTTAATGGTAATGTTTGGAATTAGATAGCCTTGCAGTGACGACGATTTCATTATTGCTGTTTATGATTTTGACGAAAGCTTATAACACTGATAAATTAATGTGAACTTTTACCGTTTTTTTTTGCTATTGTTTTTATTAAAATTTATAATTGATATAATCGTACGCTATGTTTTAAGTGAGTGCGAATATTTTGAAGCGTATACAAAAGCACAGGTCCAGTAGTTTTTTTATGCTTACCTGGATGGCGCTACTAAAGGTAAGGAAGTTTTTGTTTGTATTGAATATTACTGTGGAGTAATAATTGTATATTTGTGGACTAATTAATCCTCTATCTTGATTTTAATGATTTTAAACAAACTGACGCCCATTTGTTTATGACTTTCCTATTTTGCCTCATGTTATTTTATACACCCCACGCCAACCGTTACACACCTCCAACCACTGAGCTGTCGCCATTCACCCCTTATTTGTTACACATGTATCTACTGCCATTTCGACCCGTAACAACATGTGGCCGATTACTTAGGAGTGACCCTTTCCATAAATGATCTGTTAAATTCTACTTAACAGATTCAAGTTGAACGAATCTATGCTGCTGTTGCTATTTGGAAATTTTGGTAGTCAGGGTGTGAAATTCTCTTTAACATATATTGTTTAATTACTAAATATATGCTCTATTTAGTAAGTGTGCTAAGAAGTATTCTCAGATATCCTTAAATGTAATTTACTTACGTTTGTTACGTACACCCTTGAGCTCAACGCAATACGTACCTCCTAACCGAGCTGGTAGCGCAGTGATGACACAACCTGCTTAGTATTCGGGAGGTAACGGGTTCGATTCCCGTTACCGCCTACCTTGTACAATTCAGTGATTAGCTGACTCGTACGGAATAGTTACTAATTTATATATTTTTTACCCCCTTGAGTGCGTATTTTTTATTTTTCCTTGTTTGGTTTTTTTTTCGGAATTTAGGTGACCTTTTTGCTACCGTTGACGAATATTTATTTTGTTAATTAGCATCGTCAATCATTAGAGTGCAACCTTTGTTTTACAGCTGCCTTATTAAATTAGAAGCTGAGTCTTTGCACTGTAAATAACTATTTTTACCGAGTTTCCAATTTGTTTGATAGATACTAATTTAACTAATCCCATTTAACCACGATAACAACTTTTTTTTTCTCGTACTGAGACCAAGAGTTTGATTTAGTTTTTTGCCGTTTGACGAATCGTCTAGTTGTCTAATTTACAACTTGTAGAACTTAATTTGTTGCATTATTTACCTGATTAGGGAAACATTTTCTTCCCACCTCTGTACCAGGAATTATTATTTTTTCACAACTGATAATTTTTTTTTCGAATTACCGGTACCGCGCATTTTCAGCTCAACAAAGGCAGAAGTCTGAAATACCGGAACCGCTTTAAATCTTCGGAGACCCTGACAAACCGACGACTCCACTGAAGCTACTCGGACCGCTTTTACCTTTTAATCCCACGCGAAGTCCTCTTGTTTTGAGCATATTATTTTTGCTCTATCGTACAAGAATTTTGCCACGCCTAACATTTTGTGGTGATTGGAGTTGTAGTGTACCTCCCCGTGTGGGTAAGTTTCCTGTACACAGTTGTCGTGAACGTGTTGTCATTTCTGTGTACAAGTGCATCCAGGAATGACAGTTTTTGTTCCGACGCCAATTACATTGTGAATTTTATGGAGGGTGCGCGGTTATTTAGATGTCTTTCATCTAGCTTATGCTTGCCGTGTTGTCAAACTACGAAGGTATCGTCCACGTATCTAAGCCACATCCTTGGTTTCTCTGTGAATTCGGATATCGCTTGGTCTTCAAAGTTTTCCATATATATATATATATATATATATATATATATATATATATATATATATATATATATATATATATATATATATATATATATATATATATATATATATATATATATATATATATATATATATATATATATATATATATATATATATATATATATATATATTGCTCACTATGGGTGATAGTGGGGAACCCATCGCCATCCCATTCTCTTGTTGGTAGAATTTGTCGTCTACCTGGAAATATGTCGTTCTAATGCATATTGTCAGAAGTTCCATTATTGTGTTTACCGAGAGTTGCGTGAGTTCGTCTAACTTTTCATCTTATTCCAGATTGTTCCTTATGATAGTTAGTGCCTTATCGGTAGGCACATTTGTGAATAGACTCACAATGTCGAAGCTTACCAGTATTTATTCGTGGTTTGGTTGGATGTTTCTGATGGTTTCCACGAAGTGCTGCGTACCTAACAGATAGTGTGCTAATGGATGACAGGGTGAATTTCTCGAGCTCACAATTGGTCTCAGAGGAATTCCTTATTTATTGATACTTAACTTGTTCTCTTATTTATATTGTAACGAAACAATAATTTCCGTTACCAAAACACATAATTTCATCATCATCCGTCACCTAATTAAAAAGAAACTCAATTCTTAAATATTTTCCGCAAACTCGCTAAACTGAGATTTATTTGAACGTTCGGTATTTTTTTACAGCTGCCTTATTAAATTAGAATCTGAGTCTTTGCACCGCAAATACCGATTTTTACCGAGTTTCATGAATTTGTTTGATAGATTCTAATTTAACTAATCCCATTTAACCACGATAACAATTTTTTTTTCTCGTACTGAGACCAAGAGTTTGATTTATTTTTTTGCCGTTTGACGAATCGTCTAGTTATCTAATTTACAACTTATAGAACTTAATTTGTTGTATTATTTACCTGATTAGGAAAAGATTTTCTTCCCACCTCTGAACCAGGAATTATTACTTTTTCACAACTGATAATTTTTTTTTCGAATTACCCGTACCGCGCATTTTCAACTCAACAAAGACAGAAGTCTGGAATACCGGCACCACCTTAAATCTTCGGAGACCCTGACAAACCGACGACTCCACTGAAGCTACTCGGACCGCTTTTACCTTTTAATCCCACGCGAAGAGGAATCTAGGCCTCTATATCACTGTTTACCTACATTGGCGCCCGAGAAACCTGATTTTTACCGGATAGTTGCTCCACCGTTTATCGCTTCGCCCCTAGTAAATAACTTTGATAACGACTGACCGTCCACCGAAAGTGTAGGCGTTATAATCTGTTTGTGTATTAATATAAAAATAAATAAAAATCAATATATATAATAAATATACTCATTAAAATTTTTATAAATTACTAGTAGTTGCAAACCATGGTTAAGAATTCCTTATTTTATGGTTAGAAAAGTATCGGAATTAAAACGGTTCTCCTACTGGCCTGATCATTAACTCGTGCACCTATAAGCTATATGTTAACATAAAACAAACATTACTAATATACTACCTGAACATGAGTAGGTGTTCCCAAAAAATACAGTACATCGTTAGCAATATCTTCAGGCATAAGTCGAGGCAGAGACGCTATAGCTTTAAGCACTTCAGCTGAATGGCCAGCCGTTTTTGCAAATTCAGTTTTAACAAAACCGGGCCTATACTCCAAACAAGTATCTTAAATAAATAAGTAAGTAAGTACACAAAATTGCCATAATTCTAGTTTTATTGCCAAAAGAACTTAATCCTTGGCGAAGGGTTTCAGTTAAAGCCGTAAATAAAACTTTATTTGTATGTTTGGTATATCTGGTACGTAATTCCCTGAAACACTGTTCACATGAATAATATGTCCATCACTCGATAAGCTCGCATAATCTGAATGGCTTCTAGTGCAGCACTGCATAGCCCAAGAACATTCGTATCTAATACTTCCTTCCATTGCTGTGTATTACCATTCCGTGTTATACCTGAGTTGTTTACTAAAACACGCACAATCCCAACATTGTCGGTTACCCACCTAAATGCGCTAATGATCTCATCTTCTCTTGTGACACCAATTTTCAATGCATAAAATTTTCCTTTACTGCCATGTGTACTTTTGTAAATTTCGTCTAGTTTTCCTTGCCGCCTTGCTAAACCAACCACCTAAACAAGCAAGCTCAAGTTCATGTAATAGCAAAATATTTTGCGTACGTACTTTTAGTCTGACTTGACCAAAAGTATGGCTCTCCAATTCCGAAACTGGCACCTGTAACAACAGAAATTTTACCGTTCCATTAATATAAATGTTTACTATTTCAATTTCAATTCAATGCCAGCAGAAATCAATGTGTCGTATGTCAGATATGCTTTATTTTAAAGCACGACCTTCACCTTTGTTTATCACCGCCAGTGCCAACACTTTACAGATTATATACATCATAAAGTTGATAAGTACAATATTCGCCAAAATAAACTGTACCGAAAACAATGTCATTATTTTTTTTAATTTTTGTAATTTACCTTCATGTTCAAAATGACCACCATTACGGCGTAACATCATAAACAATGGTTGACGTAGTTATTGTAAATGGGTTATTATTGTTTCCCATGGTTCTGAAATATCCATTGGTTCATCATAAGAGCGGAATACTGACACTCATCACACCCCAAATGGATGAATCAGGTGGCGCAAGGTCAGTTGAGTGTGAAGGGTAATCGAAGTCCGTTCCACGAGAAATTATTCGGTTTCCAAAATACTTGCGGAGAAGTTCTAATGAGTTCAACTGTAAATTTCGTGCGCGGCAAAAATTTCTTAAATCTCTCACAAAACGTTTGATGATGTTCTGTCTACAACGCCTTTGTTTAACAGTAACTGTGTTTTGGTTCCCATCCTCAACAAAATAATAATAGTAAAAATAATATCGTGTCCCGATACAGCACACCAAATCGTAACCCAAGCACTGTGAAGTGGTTCTTTTACAATGAAGTCAGGACGTTCAAATCAAAGAAATCTGGTTGTTTGTGTATTGATATAGAAAATTTAGATGAACATGTCTCTCGTCTGAAAACCATACGTTTTTCAAGAAACCGGTATCTTCGTATATTTAGGCTCAACACGCGTCCACAATAAACATTCATTGAACGTTTGTCCACAGCGTTCAGTCGTTGTCCAGTTTGAATACGATGCGGATAATCACCAATGCCTTTGATATTCTGCGTGGGGATGTTTCACTGATGTTTAATTTATACGCAGTTTATCGAAGACTTCTTTGTGGAGACTGGAAAACCTGGTCAAGAACCCGTCCTTCCACTATAAATACGTTTGCCTCAATTGTCAGAACCATATTCAGTACGAATTTAACACAAACGTAGTATTATTGTGACAGTTAATGACAAACAAGCCAAACGTAACAAACAGAAATCGCCCAAGCCATTAAATTTACCTTCATATTTCAGTACTGTTTATTGTTTATTGTCGAATACCGTACCTTATCGTAATGTACTGATCCAACGTAAAATGGACTGTGAATGAAAATTCACTGTCGAAGTTACGTTGTAGTGTTTAAAGTCGTTAAGTGATTGTATGAAAATTCAAACTTTCATGAGTATGATAATTAAAATATTCTGTTTTAGGTACTGAATCGTACATTTTTTTATTTATCTTTCATTTAAATTTAATTCCTTCGACAACAACTACAGTTATTGTCTTTAGCAAATAACGATTAGTAACATAACTCACTACATAATTAACTTAAATTCGGCAACGATGCTATCTTAACACGTTTACGGACAGTAAGGGTTTTACGGTGATTCGCTGAATCACACATCTATAACCTTTGAAGCCGCAAAAAAAATCAATTGTATGGGTACCCATGGATCAGGTCCGACCCCATAGCATTTGACCCTCACGAAAAACATATGCTTGCACCCCCGCCACCGAAATTTTTGGAATGTCCTACGTTCTCATCACGCACACACATCACACATACGTACGCCACACACACACACACACACACACACACACACACACACACACACACGCTAACGAACACGCACACGCACACGAAAACGAACACTCACACGAAAACGAACACGCACACGCACATGCGCACGTGCACGCGCAGGATCACGCTCACGAGCACCTGATAATAGTCCAGATTTTAAATTAGATGTTTACAATCCTACAAAAATATTCGGAACTCCTATACTATATGGCTACCACGTTCCACCACATGCTGATACGTATTGGAGTAAAGATGAGACCAAGGGTTTATAAATTGTAAGTCGAAATAGATTTAGCAGCATTAAAAAAGTTTACATTTGTCGGGTAATGGAATTTTGGACAAATCTTATAAATTTGCTAAATTGGGGCCTCTTTGATGTACTAAATATTAGAATCAAGCAGTTTGCTATCTTTGATGAGTAAATGGGGCCTTATTACGGTTCCAACTTATGCAATACGTTTATGAAAGGAAAGTCTGTTAGGTTTGGGTTCAATCCGTGCCGTCTTTGCTTCGAATAAGTATTTGTTCAGCTTTGTACCATATCGAATCCTGAAAACGAATAGTCCCCACTTGGACTTGGTGAGCAAATCTCCATGGATCGTGTGTCGTGGAAAAACCTTCATGTTACAGGGGGTTTACGATAATTATTGTTCCTTTTACAAGTTGTTTCATATAATTAATCAATTGCAGTATTTGTCGAGGGGCACCATAAGAGAAAATAGAACAAATACGCCCCTTTAAAGTCTAAAAATTATGAAGAAAAAAGCTCGTGGTGCCAATGGCTACGCTTATGATGGAGAAACGCAACTGAGATTAGTTAGGTAGAATGATGACTCTATTGTTACTGTTGCTAATAATAATTTTTCTGTTTAACCACTACCAACTGCCAAAATACATATGAGGAAGGAACGAAAAGCGGTACAAGTCACCCAGCTAGATGATATAAAACAGTACAATAAGTGTACAGGTGGGGTGGATCTCCATGACAATGCAATTGCAAATTATAGTACAAATATACGTGACAAGAAATGGTGGGGACCTCTCTTTATAAATAAACTGGACGTGACACCTAATAGTTGGAAACTGCATAAAACCACATGTGAATATCACATTTCGCAGTTGGAATATAATTTTTGATTAGATGCGTGTTTGAGGAAACTGAAAGTGCACAAAACAACAATGTTGAAAAAATTATAGGAAGACCACCTAGGGAACCTGTTCCAAACAAGCATCTACTTATGTCAAAATGTACGTACATGTTCACCCAGATTGTTATGAGAGATATAATGCCTTATAGTTAAGTTCATCTCTACACAATACGTCCCAAATTCACTTCTCTCTTCCCCTTTGAATCTCGGCTTCTGTTATACTTACTGCAAAAGGTTAAATGGGAAAAGTTTTAGAGGGAGCTTAGAGCATTCGATGTCCGGTTTCAGATTTACGATCGGTCAATTGGTTTTGAAAATATCGGCGAAAAACCGAAAATGACGGATTTCGTTTTTCGCCAGTAAATCCGAAATGGTTAATATGACAGCTGTCACAATGTGAGATTATTCGGACACTTTTTTAAGACGAATAAGATGGCGTGTATGACATGGCACGATCGTCTTTTGTTATCCCACAATCTGCCTCAACTTTCATTTTTCTTATTCCCCCCATATTTGATTTTTCGATTTTTTGAAAGAGCGCAATATTTCCAGTTTAGTGATGTCTCACAACTGCATAAACGATTAGAGTTTCATCGAAATATCACACTTTCTAAAGTTAGGTCTTATTTATTATTAGTAGGCCATGATTTATTTGTCGCAAAATAACATTAATAAATAATGAATAAAATTCTTTGAATTTTCAATAAAACATGAAATTAAATAACGACCTCTCAACAAGAAAGATGTTTTGGGCCAAATTCCCAGCTATGAGTGTGTTAAAAATAAAGCCATAAAAATCGTCATTAATTTAATTAATACTTGAACCTTTGAACAACCTACAATAAAATTACAATTACAATTAATTTACAGATTTGCAAAATGACGTCCATTTGCATCGAGACATTTTTGACAATTGGTGACTGTTTTTCGTACAACCCTAGCGAGTGTATTTCCGTTAACACTATCTCTAAATGTATCGAAAACTATCTGTCTCAGGATTTCTATGGTCGCAGGAGGATCTAACTCTTAGACCTCATTCTTTGTGTGACCCCAGAGGTAGAAATCCAAGGGCGAAAGGTCAGGGGATCTAGGAGGTCAAGATATTTGACCATTTAATGCAATAATTCTTTCATCAAACTGCTCCCTTAAGAAGTTCCTGACTTGAATGGTGTTGTGTGCCGGACATCCATCCTGTTGAAACCAGGTTCTTCTGAACTCATCTTCGGTGAGAGTAGCTCGTAAAGCCGGCACAACCTGGTTTCGCAAAAGCTCTAGGTACCTCTATCCGTTTAAGTTAGTCAAACAAAAATGGTCCTATAAGTCGATTTCCTGCAATGATTAATAATTTATAATACACAGGTGCCCAATTAAAATAGGTAAGTTAGATTAAATTACCAATAATCCCACACCAAACGTTACTTCCAAATCTGGTCTGTAGAAGTCTCTCTGCCACTTCGTGAGGATTTTCTACAGCCCAGTGATGAATGTTGTGCTTATTAAAAACTCCACAATTTATAACCTTAACTTAAGCCAAAGTATAACAACAATTATTAAAAGGCGTCAAATTGTAACATTAATAGCGGCTCCAAGTGTATAAACACTAAAACTGGGCCAACTTATAACATTAAATAAAAAAGCGATGATGTAATATACCATTCGTAATTGATCAAATAATTTAATTAATATAAAAAATTACCTTTTAATAATCGCTACTGCCGTCGGCTCATCGGTAGATGAATATAAGGGTGGATTCTAATTTAGAGTTTACCGCGCCAAAGTATATTATTAAATAGCTTCAAACGGAAGATTAAAATAAGGGGGAATTCTAATAAATAGTTTAATTAACCTACCTGAAATGCTAGTTGCTTCTTTTCTGCTTGATTATTTTCACTTAATTCCAAAAATGTTATCAATAAATTATGAAAAAAAATAATAAATTCTCGAGCGCCATGTTGTCTTTCTTTTTTTTTATATACCTATCTAGGAACAACAAAACCTAGTTATTGAATACTATAAACAATTAACACAAATGAAAATAAAATAACAAGTTATACATAAGTTTATTTAATATATGTTTGAAAACGAAAAAAAATTCAGAAGTCATAAACTAAATTATAAAAAAAACTTTACCCTTTAACGGTTCTGTACATACACTGTTACATGTACTATGAAGCAGAATGGTTCATATGGTGAGGTCAATGTCTTCCTTAGTTATCCTTAAAATATGGAATTTCCTTGAAGTTTAATTCGCCAAATTTATTTGTAAAAGAATGTAGAACTTGCGTTGTAAAGGTAACTCAAGTAAAACTTGCCATTTAAAATAATAGTACATTAAAATATTGACTTATACGTGCCATTAAAGATTATTAAGTAGACAAATTAAGTGATTAAAAAGGTGCGTACTTAAAAAATAAGTACGTAAAAAAAGTACTTAAAAAAAAAGTGCATACTTGAAAAGTGCCTAAAAAAAAGCAAAGTCTTTAGCTTTAAATATAATGAGAAAAAAAATAACTTACCACCAAAATTCTGATGGCACCAAATATAAAAAAATTAAGTAAAAATCATGCTTATTGCTGTTAACATTCAGCATTAAGTGAATTACAAAAAAGCTTTCAGAATAACTCAAGTGTATTCCCCTTAAAAATCTTCACGCTTGCGCGAATACAAAAATATAAATCCAATTTTTTTAAGAAAGGGAACTAAAACTATTTAAGTAATATTACACCCAAAAGATTTGTTCTAGGAAACGCCAATTAAATTGCCATTCTTAATTCTACATATTAAAAACTTTTCTAATATTATGCCAAATAAATGAACGATTCTTAAATTAATGTACTTTTTAATAGAACCACAAAAAAAGGTTGTTACAAATTCGTAAACCTACAACAAAATCGGGATTTTCATTACACATTCTAGTATACCACTCGCAGAAGCGCATTCGTCTTGCAAAATCAGTTTCCTTAAGTCCTTGAACTATTGTGGGTTTGTATGGATAGTAGTTATTCTTTTTAACACTCTTTGTACCGTTGATTTTGACACACGAATTTCCCGTTCTACCGTTCTTACCGAAGCACTGGGGTTTTCGTTGACAGCTTGTAAAATGTTTCTGTCACAATTTTCATTATCAATATTGTATCCGCTTTTAGGTTGTTCGAAGGCCCCATAGTTAATTAAATTAATTACAATTTTTCTGAAGTGGGTTTTATGAGGCTGCCGTCGTTCGGGGTACATCTCCAAATGCCTCGCAGAGGTAATGTCGGCGTTTCTGTTTGACTACAAGTAAAGCGCTAACATGTCAAACTTTTCTTCATTTGAATAGGGAATACCGGCCATTTTCAACAGGCTTTTACAATGTGTGTGTCACGTTTATGATTTTAATGACAGAAAAGCGTACTACTTATGAACACACTACTTTGAATTATTTAACGTCAAAGTCAGAACCACCTTATATGGAAAAAATGAAACCCATTTTACTGACAAATAAATCATGTCCTACTAATAATAATAAATAAAACCTAACTTTAGAAAGTGTGATATTTCGATGAAACTCTAACCTTTTATGCACCTGTGAGACATCACTAAACGGAAATATTGCGCTCTTTCAAAAAATCGAAAAATCCAATATGGCGCAATAAGAAAAATGAATGTTGAGGCAGATTGTGGGATAACAAAAGACGATTGTGACATGTCGTACACGCCACCTTATTCGTCTTAAAAAAGTGTCCGAATAATCCCACATTGTGACAGCTGTCAAATTAAGAATTTCGGATTTACTGGCGAAAAACGAAATCCGCCATTTTCGGTTTTTCGCCGATATTTTCAAAACCAATTGACCGATCGTAAATCTGAAACCGGATATCGAATGCTCTAAGCTTCCTCTAAAACTATAGAGAAGCGAATTTGGGACACATTGTATAGTTAAGATTTTACTTATTTAATTTAGACCATACGAGCAATGGTGCGTATACTTTTGTAAAAGTTTAAAAAAATATATACAACTAAATATTTGTCAAATGTTACCATTTAAACAAATAAGTATCAAATAAAAATTTGGTTGTTAAATTATTATAAGTTTTGTTATGAATGAATAAGTACAAAAGTAAATATGTAACTAAAAATTATTATTAATTTTATTAAATACATAAATAAAAAGTTTGCCTGTAGTAGGATTTGAACCTACGACCGGTACTTTGCTAGAGTACCGCACTAACCAACTGCCCTATCGAGATACAAGCTCCAATTGATGTAAATGATAAATACATAGACAATATCCGCCGTTTATTGCTCCGCCCCTAGTAAATAACTTTGATAACGACTGACCGTTCACCGAAATTAAATGCGTTACAATATCTGTTTGGGTATTAACATTAAAAATCTGATATTTACAAAATTTATACTAATCTACTGTAACTAATAATTATTTCGACTTCGCAATCGAAGTGCGCTAATTACATCACTAGCTGCTGAGTTATACTTTCTATATTATGCAGGCTTGTAGCCCAATCACAATTGTATTTAGGGATTCATAAATTCGTGGTACTGCAAAAGCAAAGAAGACTCCACTGAGCGTTTCCTAATACTCTCATCGAAGCAACTCATTTGCCATTAGCAACTTTGAATAACACTTTTGAGTATTTTGGATATGCACATTACATTTCAATTTTTTGGACCGTCCTGTTCAATGGATCAGATTACATTTTTTTCCGATAATTGAAAATGCATGTTTGATTTCTCAAGGTAATCACATTAAATACGCTATTTTTAATACAAAATCTTTTTACTGCAACCACTAACAGAATTAAGCATTTTGCGGTAAATATACACATTAAAAATTTCATAAATTACTAGTATGCAGTTGCAAACCAATGTTAAGAATTCTCTATTTTATGGTTAGAAAAGTATCGGAATTAAAACGGTTCTCCTACTGGCCTGATAATTAACTCGTGCACCTATAAGCTATATGTTAACATAAAACAAACATTATTAATATACTACCTGAACATGAGGAGGTGTTCCCAAAACATACAGTACAGCGTTAGCAATATCTTCAGGCATCAGGCGAGGCAGCGACTCCATAGTTTTAAGAACTTCAGCTGAACGCCCAAGCGTTTTTTCAATTTCAGTATTAACAAAACCTGGGCTAATACTCTGTAAACAATTATCTTAGATAAATAGTTAAACAAATGCATAAAATTACCGTAACTTTAATTTTATTGCCAAAGAATGTAATTCTTGGCGAAGAGTTTCCGTTAAAGCAGTAACCCCATGTTTTGCAGCTAGATAAGTGTTTAAGTACACGTTTGGTACATATGGTACGTAATGCCCTGAAATACTGTTCATATGAAGGATATGTCCATCTACTCGATTAACTCGCATAATCCGAATGGCTTCACGTGTAGCAATGCATAGCCCAAAAACATTCGTGTCTAATACTTCCTTCCATTGCTGTGTATTACCATTCATAAGATTAGTATTCCGTATTATACCTGCATTGTTTACTAAAACATGCACAATCCCAACATTGTCCGTTATCCACTTAAACGCGCTAACAATCTCATCTTCTTTTGTGATATCAACTTTCAGTGCATAGAATTTTCCTTTACTGCCATGTGTGTTTTTAGCAATTTCGTCTAGTTTTTCTTGTCGCCTTGCTATCCCAATCACCTAAACAAGCAAGATCAGGTTCATGTAATAGCAAAATATTTTTCGTACTTACATTTAATCCTGACTTGACCAAATGTATGGCAACAGTCTCTCCAATTCCGGAACTGGCACCTGTAACCACAGCAACTTTACCGTTCCAACGATCCATTACTATAAATGTTTAATGTTTTGTCGCAATATTAACAAAATTAGATAATAATTATAATCTATTCAATGCCAGCAGAAATCGATATGCTTTTTTTAAACACAACCTTCACCTTTGTTTATCACCGCCACGGTCAAAGCTTTACAGATTATATACATCATAAAGTTGATAAGTATAATATTCGCCGAATGAACAGTACCCAAAACAACTTTATTAATTTTTTGAATTGTTGTGATTTAGCTACATGTTCAAAATAAGCCACCATTACTGCGTAATATCATAAACAGTAATTGACGTAGTTATTGAAAATGGGTTATTATTGTTTTCCGTAGTTCTGCAATATCCATTGGTGCATCGTCAGAGCGGAATACTAACACTTTCATTATACTCTAAATATATGCATCAGGTGGCGTAAGGTCAGTTAAGCGTGAAGGGTAATCGATGTCATTTACCAAATTGTCTTGTTATTATTAATTATTCGTTAACTGTCGTGCTTTAATTAAAATTCACAGATATCAGATAATGAATTTATATCCTCTCCGACGTTAATTTCAAGAACATCGAAAGTTTTTATACATCAGAGTCCCCCCCCTGTCTGTTTGTCAATCACGACCCGAGGCCCACTACCAGAAGCCGTCTCCGCCTTCCGCGGGTCCTCAATAAAACCGCAAGACGCGCTACCGAAACATGACATATGTGTTATCGCTCTTAGCTTCGCCACTCCGTACCACAGACCTGTAGCTCCCTGTGCGTCGACCAGCTTGTCGTGTTTTTGATTTTATTTACCGTGTTTCGTCATTAACTCGTCACCTGCCGCTGATCGAAATATCCCGACACCGCCACCTGAAACTCAACTCGGTATAGCAGGGCTTATGTTTGCTGCAATCCGTGATTAAAGGCAAGTAAGTCTATTACACAATATTACTTATAGGCTTATGAACGATGCAATACCGCGTTTAGCACCCAACGTAAGCATTTATTTAAGCCGTTGAAAAGAAAGGTTATCGCCTAGATTCTACCCACCCCAGGGAGATCATTTAAACAGCGCAACGGGTTTGCCCAGATTCTTGTAAATGATAATCCACCAAACATCTAGTTCACTAACTCACACAAGCACGACTACACCATGCAAGGCTAAGTAAAGAACCGAAGTGCCGGACTCCATCAGATTTATAGCCACCAGATGCCATTTGTAAATCATCTTGTGGTAACCTAGTTTCAGAAAGAAACTCCGAACTCCTTCATCTTTATCTCACGTAAAAACGGCTATCCTACAACCAGAAGATAACATAATTCTGTATTGAACAACGCGTAGTTTATCCTGTACCTAACAATCTTTAAACTACAACGTTTCTCGAAGGTTTAAATACCTTAGTAATGTTATCATTGCTGTCATTAACGCCGTACCAGGTCACTATTATCGCTATCAAAATCAAAAGCGCACCGAGAATACATAAATGGTACCCAGAAAGTAGTCATATCTAATAACCAAGAGCGAACTTGCCGCCATTTTGGTTTGGATACAATTTAGGTAAATTACTAAAGGTAATTGAAATAAATCGTAAGGCACTATAGTTAAGAACTGATTGTAACTAATTAATTAGTATACGTGAACCGTGTACATATTTATTTAGTCAATTTAATTCCCTTTAAATAGAACAGATTTCAATAATGTTATACCATAAACGTTGCTATTTTATAAAGGCAAAATAAAATCGTATTCTCGTTAGCATACAAACCAATCTCTTTAAAATATTGATTATTTTAGTAGGCCTTCGCAGGTATAAAGAGCAAAGACCCTTGGTATCCTATCAACCAGCACTTGCTATAGAGTTTAAGTAATCGCATAAAAGTATTACCTGCTCCCTCTTGCCACTGAAAAAGGCAGGACAGGCTTCATAATTTTCATTTATTTTCTATAACTTATTTTAACTAGAATTTTCCTTGTAGATTAAAATAGAACTTAAGACTAGGTAATTTGAATGTATAGCCACTATTAATTATATTTTCACAGAAACGCCAAAGAGGAGAGCCGCTGGAAACCACCATCTGTAGTTACCGAAGAACTGCGCCCATCCAAAGACTCCTGGACCGATACTTGTGTTTATTGGCTTATTTGAAGTATTTTGATTATTGTTTTGTTAATATATCTTACCTAAGTTTAAGTGTATATATTTAGCATTGTAGAAAGGAATAGGTCTAATATAAATATAAACTCCTTACAAGTTCGCTTGAGCTAGTTCCGAGGAAAATTAAAGTCAAATTCATTCGTGTAAGAAAAGTGGTTTACAATCGTTGGTACACACTCTTCTTCGAAGACCTGAAGAACTCTTGCGCTGACACAACACACTACCAGTGCAACAAAATTTCTCAACATTGCGCTTTTACTGGGTGCACCTTTATTAAATTGCTCCCGATATTTTTCAAAAACTTGTTTCATACTTGGGCCATTGCCCCGTCTACTTCGGTATGAACGAGAATTATGTTCTACTTTAAATACCTTTTCCTCAGTTATCAGAACCATTTTCAGAACGATCATAATACGAGTGTAATATTATTATGACAGTTAATGACAAACATAACAAACAGACATCGCCCAAGCCATCCAATGGCCCTTCATATTTTGGTAATGCTCATTTTGGCGAATACCGTACCTTATCATAATTCAAATCCGTATCTTAATGTTTTAATCCATTGTGAAAATCACTGTTAATGAAAGTATACGTTATCCTAATCTTATTCTATTTAAAATCTCTAAGTTGCTGTATGAAAATGTAAACTTTCACGATTTAACAATAGTTACAGTTATCGTCCTTAGCAAATGACCATACCTTCAGTATTTAAATAACGCACTCTATAATTAAGCTAAATTCGGCAACGGTGCTATATTAATACGTTGGCGGACAGTAGGGTTTTGACGTGGTTCGCAGAATCACACATCTACAACTTTTGAACCCGCGATTCAAGCTCAATTTTATGTGTACCTATGGATCAGCACCGGCCCTAGAGCTTTTGACGCCTCGGGCAAAACATAAATTTACCCCCCTCCCCCCGCCACCGAATTTTTTTAATGTCCCACGTTCTCACAATACATATCCAAGAAAAATACAAAAACATAATTAAAAAGAACGATCTTATTGATAACTCAAACAACTTTATAGATAATTATTTCAGCGAGAGATAATAACAAAAATGAAATGAAGCTACACTTAATCTAATATGCTATACATGATTAAAGGAATAAGAAATAAATAACCAAAGTAACTAAATAGTTATTTGCATTACAAGGTCAGAAAATGTGTGTTTGCGAGCACAAGTAAAGTTAAGCAAATTTACGAGTACTCGCAAACCATGTTATGGCAGAGTATTGCCGACGTCAACAATTGTTATTAAAATCAATAGCCAAATTGTTGCACTTTTTAAAATTTAATACCTGTTGGAATTAAGTTGGCAATACTGACAACTATCAATAATCAATATAACCTAAAAATACAGTTGTGAGGTTATTCATTACTCGAATTTTGTAGGTACCTTACCGATTTGTTGACTTATAATAATTTATAGATGTAATTTGTAGTTTATAAGGAGCTAATACGGCATAATAACGGATGCGTGCACGTACACGGTAACGCGATTAGGATTTGTGTGATATCAAATGTCGATTATGCCGAATATTCTATCAGTTCTGGCACTGTAATGAATACCAACTGTAATTTAGTATTATTTTTGCCGGCCTAGGCTGAAAAAGGCATAGTTTCCGGGCACATTTACTGTCTGCATTTACCCTATTACGGAACTAAGGCACAAAATGATTTTTTTCGAACTTTGCGTTCCGTGAAATCGTGCTCGACTGCCTTTAAGTTTAATTTATTACTCATCTAGTGTTCAATAGCTATCATTGCAAGTCCGTTCCGTCGATTTTGTGACTGATAGTTCTCAAACAATTCCTTATCACTTTTAGTTTAGAAAGGTTGTTCCACCTTTAGCAACAGTCGTTGGCAATGTAAATAGCATTCTCAACGCTACGCAAAGGTTTCCTTTTTTTTTGTTACTAATGAAAAAAAATTGGTTATCCCAACGGATATTTCCAGAGCATTAAGATCGGACGAATTTCCATCTGTTACGGTTATTTCCAAATCTTTACAGTTTTGGACATATCTTTCACATCGAAAACAATATACAAAAATCTGAAATAATTATGTAGCAAAGTATACCTTGTTGCAAAGGTATTGATTGCTTGATTTATGGTATAAAAAAAAATTCTACTTCATATTTTTGTTTTATCTCTTGAATGGATTTATTTGAGCGCCCATACCTTGCTTTACTTCCGACACGATGACGCTGTGTGGTGGCTACACAACTAGCTCCACGTAAACTTCAGAAGGTGTCGTTTCTAAAATGATGTTTTTAACAGACTTATTTGGTCCCAAATTTTCAAAGAAAAGCTTGAAATCGTTCATTATATCAATAGCATGTGACATCATAATGTACGGTTGCAGAAGTTTACTTACTGGGCACAAAATTTTGTACCAGGTCGCAATAGAATAGGTAGTTTTAAACTGTTTTAGATTATTTAATAATCTGCTTGCTTCATCTCTAACCATTTTATCAATTTTTCTATCTTCGTAAATTTTTAACAAGGCATCGACTTGAGTGTCCCATCGCGTATCACTCAATAGTTTTAGGGGATAACTGTCAATATGTTTGAGCAGTGTTGCCCAACGAAAACTAGAGGAAGAAAAAGATGTATATAATTATTGAACCATTTTATAAAGGTTGGCTGCTTCTAAAGAAGGTTTTGCTATATCATTCACAACTAAATTCGAAGAATGGTTACTGTATTATACATAAAATGCTCTGGGATTTAGGTTTCTGATTTTTGTTTGTACCTCCGATTTATTCCCTCTCATATTCAAACCATTTCTATGTCTTTGACCGCGCATGTTTTCTACCTTCGGTCCAATTTTGTTCAGCTCTTCTAGTAACACTTCAGATAATTCTTTAGCTGCTGACCTTTCCATGGGTAGAAAACCCAAAAAAATTTCCTTAATTTTAACTTGAGCCCCAGATTCTAATTGTTTTATGGGAACATACCCTACCACGAAGGTCATTTGTTCACCCTTTCATATATCGAGGGTACAGTCAAGAAACACAGAATAATACTTAGCTTTTTGAACTTGTTCGATGGTGTGGCACTCTATGTTGTATACAACAACTCAGTTATTTCGTTTTCAATAGTTTTCCCCAAAACATGTAGCTTTCAGTGCTTCTTTATCCAGAATCCTTCGAACGTGTTCCTCCATTCTTGCATCAAATTCAGTCAATAATTTTAAATTAATTCCATTGTTATGTTCATAAAGTCGGTCACTATCTCCTCGAAAAGCTAGAGAATAACTGATATAATGCGTAAATGAACTTCAAGCCAGTGATTTATCTTATACTCAATCAGTCTTTGTGAAGCTGCGTCTATGGTTTTACCGATTTTCAACCTTTGATTTATTTCAAGCCATGATTTTAAACAATAAATGAGTTTTTAAATTTCCGTGGAGAGTTACGGCGTCGCCTAAATGTTTCCAGTCTTTAAATCCCCAATTGCAAAGAGGACTAGAACAAGATGGGGCAGCAAAAAGTCCACATGGAAGACAGTAGAATACAAAGGATCTTTAAATATGGAATATATGATCCATTGCGTTAAATCTGCAATACGTTGACCTAGTAATTAGAATATAATTTCATTGATAAAAGTCTCATTTATTTTATCCAATAAAATGTATTGTAATTTATAAGAAGATAAGAAGTTGAGAAAGCAAAATTATGCATTTCTGGGGTTTTCTAAGATAAGATAATAATTACAGGTCGTTAGTAAGTCGATATTACGTTAATGATAAGGGGCTAGTCATAAGTGTAAACGTGTGTTGACTAGTATACATGTGAGTTAAGGTCCAGTGACCTTAATCCCGTGTTATCTGATTATTTAGTTGTTGCTTATATTTATAATAATACTATCTATTTGGCAGATCAACGGGCCTTAATCTCTTAAGTCTTTCAGTGTTATCACTATTGTCCAAAACGTTGATTGCTAATACGTTACTATGATGTTTATGTTTATTAAAATATTTTGCACTAAACTTATTAATTGTTTCTTTAACTGTGTCCACTTTCACAACACTTAATATGTCAGCATTTTTTACAAAATAAGGAGCGTCGCATAGAACTTTTGAGTGATATCTATCAATAATTTGGAGGTTGGTGTTGGCTACAGTTTCCCAGAGTTGAGCACCATAAGTCCAAATCGGTTTGAAGGCAACATTGTAGACTAATAGTTTATTCCTAAATGACAATTTGGATTTTCTCCCAGTAACCAGTAGTGGTTGGTGAACCTGGTACCAAGTTGTTTTCTTTTATTCCAAATACATGACTTTCATGTCAACCCCTTATGAAGGCGCGTTCTGAGATATTTGACCTTTATTACTTGAGGCAGTGGATTTTTGTTAATGAACAATAGTGGTGTATTGCCTCTATACTTTGTGAAAGTTATATGAAAAGATTTGGACTAGTTCTGGGTCTTTGTGCTTCACAAGGATTACTTTATCATCCGCAAAAGTGGCTGTCTGAGACCGATAATTGATAGGCATATCAGCAGTGAAAATGACATACATGAGAGGCCAGAGGACACTCCCCTGTGATACCTCTGGTATAATTGAATGTGTTTCAGAGAACGTTTGATCATATTTTACCTGGAAGCATCTTTCTTCTAGATAAGATTTGATAATAATATAGTATGACTGTGGTATCGATCATTTCAACTTATATTGCAAGCCATCGTGCCACGCCTTATCGAAAGCTTGGCTGTCGTCAAGAAAGGTCGCTGTGCAGTAGCCTATTTCTTCAAAGGATTGATTTATTAGATTAACTACGCGATGAACCTCCCTTCTGAAACCAAACTGATGTGCCGGGATCAAATTCATTTCATCGATGATTGCTACAAGTCTTTTGGCTAGCAGTTTTTCTAATAGTTTACCAAGTATGCGTATTAAACAAATTCGGCTGTATGAAGTGCCTTCGTTTGGTAGTTTCCCAGGTTTTAGCATAAAAATCACTTGAGCCACCTTCCAGAGTATCGGAAAACACTCCAGGCAGAATAAGATTGTAATCATAACAAAGCCTTTTCGGGGAAGTTCTTTGATTATCTTTCCTGTTATTTGATCAATTCCAGGGGCCTTTTTCGGATGTAAATTATTCATAACCATATCTTTGACTTCCTTTACTGAGAAAAGCTTTGGTAATGGGTCTAATTGATATGGTGAGTGGAGATAATTCTTTATTTCAGCGTCTTCTTCTGGTGTTGATGAAGAGGAAATAGGTTGAAAGACTTTACTAAGATACCGAGCAAAAACATCTGCCTTGTCCGAGTCAATGCGGGCCCAACTATTGTCTTATTTGCGTATTGGAGGAGTCTGTTGATACTGGTACTTGATCCTTTTTGTTGCTCTCCATAAAGCGGAGTTTGTACCAATGGTAGGGCTTAAATTTTCCACACACTCTTGAAAGCTTTTATTCTTTAAGTATTTGATTAAACTTTTGAGTTCCGCAGATGCATTATTATAGCGCATTTTGTCAGAAGTATAACCTCTGTTTTGCCAGATTCTCCTAAGCCCTATTTTTTCGGAAAATTTCTTTTTAATGACCATTGGGCAGCATTGCTGTGCCCGTGTGATTGGGATTTCTGGTATCACTTTCCTAGCCGACTCTTGTATTACTTGGGTGAAGGCCCTACCGCAGCCTTAACGTCAGCAGTGGTTTTTAGCGGTATACAGATATTCAGTGTATTCCCACTAAAGATCTAAGGTGGCACCAATCTGTTGTATTATTAAAAAGGAACTATACCTTTTGTCACAAAGAAATCCAGCAAGTACGGAATTTAGTTGGCATCTGTGGGCCACTATGTAGGTTCATATGTAGATAAATGGTTTAGTTGTAGTTCATGGACAACCTTGTACAGAAATCTTCCCCTTCTCGGTGGGGATAAACGGGAGCCTCAAAGAGTATTTCTCGTGTTATAGTCTCCGCTAGCTAGTAACCTGTTACCTAAGGATTGAAAATAATTGACAAAACCTTCTTTATTTGGAGGGCGATTTGGCGGGCAGTACGCTGCTGAGATTGTGAGAGGGCCATAACAGTCTTCTATACGAACACTAGTTGCTTGCAGCAAGTGCTCCTTGAATTTTGGTAGCTCGTAATGTTTAACACTATTCTAGATCAGTATAGATGTACCTCCCACTGCATGTCTCTGCTTCTGGGTGTTCTGTGGAATACATGAGTACATATTTAATAAAAATCAAGTATTGATTTTTTTTTAATCAGTGGATAAACGAAATTATACTACGCGGTACTGGTACTGCAGAGCCTGAATGTTCATCCAACTACATAAAATAAAAACATAAACTAAACTAAACAATCTTACCTTCACAAAAGCTAAACACTTAGCACAAACCCATTTTTCAAAACTTTTTTGCACTATCAATCGCCAAAAAAAATTGATTTCGCAGCGGCTGAAGTCTTATAGCAAATAACGCATTGTTTTAAGTCTATCTCCCGTTTGTGTGCGGTTAAAAAGGCCTGTTAAATCCTTTTTCGAGTATTTCAAAATTTTAGAAAACTTGTGGATTCCTGCCCTCCATGACTCAATTATAATTTAATTAAATTGCGTATAAAAACAATTTTATCGTCTCTATTGGGTTGTTTTGAGTGATTTTGGCGCCCATGTATCGTTGCGCCCTGAGCAGTTGCCCTGGTTGCCTTACCCTGCAGCCGGCGCTGGGTGGATTTCTGTTGAAAAGAATAATTGTTCTTATGTGAAAAAATACAGATGTTTATAGACGTGCTGTCCCCGCATGTAGGAAGAGTGTGTGTTCTAAGGAACAGGACAAAATAACACAAATTTAAAACATTAACAAGTATTTCTTAATACTACGATCTTAACGCACTAACTAACGAGGATTGTCAAATACTGAAGTACAAATACCTAATTGCCAAAGTTACAAATCCTTATAGAATATTTCAAAGCAGAGTGTCACACAGAAGGCGGTGCGTATTGCACCTGTATTTTGTTTCCCTCCTCACGCCTTAGTCAATGCATACCCTACATCTTAAAAAGGAAGACTTCTTTTTAGTTTCCGTCTGAGCCTTTAGCAATTCTTCAATGACATGCATAGTGGCGCACGAATGTTGTATCAGTTGATCGTTTGCCTTCCATTTTTTTACCTCCATGCATTGGTCCATGTTTCAAAATAAGCCTTCCATTATTTATATTTTCTGGCATATTGAGAAACTGTATCACTAGCGAATCGCGTAAATCTAACAATGTAATAAAAGTTAATAAAGATAATACGCATTCCAAATAGACTGTGATAGAATTACGATTTTCTAGCGAGTTACAGTCAAATTTTTGCTGTTGAGTTGAGCTTTATGGATGAATTTGTTTTACGTGTGTCGCGACCTTTAAGGATGGTGTGTTTCGAGCTTAAGTATGTTCGTTTTGAGTCATAAAGATAGAATGTGGGACTAACTGCTTGAACTTAAATGAAAATACAGAGATACCTTTCACGTTAATTCTGCTGACGTTTGGAATTTTGAAAATTATCGAGTCCTTACGGTTGAAAACGAAGTTTTTGTGTAGGGGGTATCAAATTTTCTCCTTCCGTTTCTTAATTGGTGGAACTAAATTAAATGAGATTTTTTTGTAAGTGGTGGGATTCAAAAATCCAAGATGGATTTTTGGTAATAATTTGGAATTCTGACGTCTGTTGTTACGGCTTAAGGGGTTGATTAGAACGTTGATATATTGGACGTTTTGGTGTTTAAAGAACGAACTTACGTGTTGTGAGGCTAGTTATCTACTTTTTGAAGAAAATCTGTGAAGGGATTATAAGTGAAATTGTTCAATCACCAAAGGACTAGACCTAGTGCCGATTTCGATTTTACGTAATGAAGTTACCTAGAGATCACCGTCGTGTTATATTAGTGCTTCTGTGGCATCATTGGTTTTGTCGCTTTTGCGGATTTATTAAATTAACGTTCTTGAAGTGCCACTTAATTGCCGTGCAGGGCGTGTTGAAGTATAAAGAAACTTTCGCAGAATACTAAAATTATAGTTATTTAAATAAAGTTAATAATCTTTTGGATTGGTAGTGCAAAGAAAACCATTTAAACGATAAAAATTATCGAGCAAGTTGAGCGCACAATTTACTATTTTAAAAGAAGTTTTTTTAATTAATGCAGTAACATTTTACCGAGATTCAATCAAGGAATGGTTGTTATTTTTTTATATTCGCATTATCGTATGTTTACATGTGTATTATTTTCTTATCTTATTACAGATTTGTTTAGGTTTTATAAAATTGCTTTAATTCTGTGAAAACCCTTTTGTGTTACATAAGAGTTTTTTTTGTAAATTGTAAGTTCATCGGTAATTTAGGAGCTTAAGTTTTAACGTAACGAAGTAACAGTTTTTTTATTGAGTAATAGCGTTCATGATATTCAGTGTTTTATTTGACTTCTAGTTGATTATTAATTCATTTAGAGTGCATTCAACAAAGGCGATTTTTCTTTGTTGTTTTGTTTTGTTAAGATTTTTTTTATATAATGCCTAATTATTTACACTGAGGTGTAGTAACGTAACGTAACATTATTGAGTGATTAACACGCTTATATTTGTCAGGCGTGTAGTGCTATTTTGAAGCCCTATTTCAGGTGGTTTGCTGAGTTGCTGTCCAGTACACCTGGGATTGATTGCGGGTAGGTATGCGTATGTTTTTTGTATGTTTAGACACGCTATGTACTCGTAATTTTGGCACGACGTCCCTTATTTTGTCTACCAAACATTCTGGCGCCCTAAACCAATCTGATTACGTCTTCATCCCCTACTTTGACTTACGCACGATTTACTATTCTGTTTGTGCAAAATTTACCAACATCATACCCACTCCCATACGCTGACTAGTCCGGGCAAAAAGGCCAACTTTATCTGTAATCCCGTTCTACCACCCGTTTATATCGTTACAAAACACATCAAGTAATAATATTTTTTTATACCAACAGACACTTTTCTTGGACGAGGAATAATATCTTGTCATCTGATCACTTTTATTTTTACTTTTCAATACATAATCTGTACTTCCCCGGATTTCTCATTCTGCTTCATTGTTGTTCCCCTTTTTTCAATTTTGATTTCATAATTGCTACTGGATTATGACGCCTATTCTTCCTAAGACTTCCTATGGTATGTGGTTTAGTGTTAGTAATTTTCTTGACAAACTCACACTGTTATGGAACTTATCCATGAACATGTGATGTCCTTTGTCTATATAAGGTCGCATCAAGTCCCAAACCAATTTTTAAACACCTTGGGCTATGTCACATTTTCCATCGCAAATCCGAGTATTTAACAAGTATCCATTCGTGGTGCATAACATATAAAATTTAATAGAGTATCTGGTCCCTTTTCCTTTAATGTATTGGCGGTGGTTTATAAGCCTTTTGAAAATTTCGTCAGTTTCGACAACATTTTAACCATAACTGGAAGTAAAACAACGCCATTTCCAGTTATATTATGACGTAAATCTGGATGACAATATACAGGATGGTGGGTGAACATTTTACTCATGGTAGGAAATTTTATCTGTCTGTGGATGCGCAGATCCAAAAATTCTTTGGACTCACTGATTTTGATCGACTTTATATTGGTTGATCGGCAATCCCTAGCATGTGGACGGGAAACTTGCCCTCAACGAGCACCAATACAAAAATTAAGGCTCGTTTAGAAAATTTTATTTAGATTTAGTTATAATTTACGGTATTTATTGTATGGTTTGTTGTGGTCACTCCTGCATGATTGACGGACATCGGTTGTTCGCTTCAGGGATTGTAAACGAATTCGGCGCCACCCAAAGATAGGATAATGTCCAGGCGGTCTTTGGTCCAATCCTGAACGTATGCGGTTTCCAAACGGCTGCTTCAGGTGCTACGCAGAGAAAAAAATTTTACTTGCAGTAGAAAATGTACCTAAAACAACGTTAATTCGGACGGACAGCGGATACGGAAGGTGATAATGGTCACAGGTCCCCTTGACAAACAAGGTCCTTCACCTTCTTGATAAATGCGAGCTCTGTTAATTGAGTTAAATTTCAATGGTTACGGTTTAAATATGAGCGGTAGAAAAGCAACTTTTGCTACGGGTATTACAACAAATTGAATAC
Organism: Vesta saturnalis; assembly: GCA_036346205.1. Taxonomy (NCBI): domain Eukaryota; kingdom Metazoa; phylum Arthropoda; class Insecta; order Coleoptera; family Lampyridae; genus Vesta; species Vesta saturnalis. The sequence goes on along the minus strand of JARFJB010002152.1, from coordinate 468,294 downwards.
GTACTTTTAGAGCGAGTATCTATTAACTTTAATTATATTAATAATTTAAATTACGCTTTACCTCGTACTCATTAACAAAAGCAGTTTTGATGAGCTATGTACTTAAAGCAGTGAGAACGAAAAAAGAGGGTTCGGCCGCGTCACTTGCCTATATAGAATACGAAATACTAACGGTGGGGCAGTTGGAAATCCCCAGGTTCCCTATGATGTTTTAATTATTATTAAATCAATTAATGATTTAATACTTATTTTGATATTCCCAAATTAGTGGTTATTACATAACGGATCGGTTGATATACAATTTTGCCACTTTCTACTAAAAAAATACTTATCCTACAGAATGTTCTAATTAATAATTACGGACACTTTTGTCTAGTTATAACTCAAAATTTACAGAAATCTGTTGCTTCTTGCACATATGTTAGCGGTTGGAATGTATTATTAAAATAGTTTCTTTTTCACAATGAGAACGAGATTACAATTTCCATTGTAGTTGTTTACTTGGTTCATACTCTAGAAATTCTTGCAGGTTCTACTTTACTTATTTATATCGAAAGTGTTATTTAACAATGCAATTTTCCAAAAAATAAATCAGTTAATTTATAAGAACAGTGTTAATTATTAATTACTTTATTAATTTGAGGCTAAATTATTATTTATCAAGTTTTAATTTCTCAATAAAAATAAAATTTGCGTTTATAGTTAACGGTAATCTTCTTCATCTTTTTCATTTTTGTTTGTCAAGAACAATTTTATCCAAACTTTAACATTATATTTATTTGACATTCATTACG
>JARFJB010002152.1:305000-462500 GCA_036346205.1 Vesta saturnalis | reverse complement strand
TTTGTAGAATTTTCAGAATTTGGCAAAATATAGCAAGTTTAACTAAATGATGCGAATACTTTTTTATTTAAAACATTATTTTTATCGCAATGATATTTCATCGTTTAACCCTTTTGAGGTGGGAGACATATTATCTCAAGCCAGCCGGGAAGGTACCACCACCCTTACCATGGGCTCCTTAATATTGGGTATCAAACGCTCACATCGGCAAGGGTCGCCGGTCACACTTCTTCCTGTGTTAATCTATTCTCTCCTATTCTTCCTCTGGCCCTCACTGTCTTCCTATCGGATTAAAAGCACACATTTAAAAAAAAAGTGGCTGTGGTTTATAAGGTAATAAATGCCGGGCGCAAAACGCTGCCTAGTTCGGATGTTCGGGAAGGCAACCTCAGTCATCAAAAGTACTTACTTTATGATCTATTATTGCAACCTACGTGGTATCAAGTCTAATATTAATGCTGTTCACCAACATCTTGAACAATTACAACCGGACACTTTGTCTCTATCTGAAGCGCAAATCCATGAAAGTTCTAATTTACTTTAGTTGCAATTTCCCCGATACAACCCTCACTCTTACTTTAGATACAAGCGAAGAGAGTGTACCTATCTCAAGGACAACATCGCTTGTAAGAGGATTTATTCTTTAGCAAATAAAAAAATCGACGTGATCTGGATTAAATATTCTGGTTCTACATTTCTGAAATTCTACTGCTGTATTTATAGGTTTCCTAATGACAGTCACTTTCAAGACTTCTGCGATCCTTCGTTTTAAAGTTGACTATTTTGTCTCATTTCCCGTTTTGCGATATCTCAATGTTACGATATTTCAGTGTTCATAACTCTAATTGGCCCCAATATTCATCTACTACTAATTCTGTTGGTCATAGTGCAGAAACATTTGCTGTTTCATGTGATCTCACGCAAATGTTCCCTGAACTCACAAGAATCCCTGATAACCCTAACCATATTTCACATCTTCTAGATTTATTTCTTACCTCCAACCAACTTGTTTATAGAACTTCAGTTCTTTCACCAATAGGTCTATCCGACCATTGTCTAGTAGAAGTAATCTTCACTTCCCTAACTCTTCTGTTGTTTGGAACGCTAATGAAACCTTGTGGTGTTTAGGTGAGGTAAATAAAGTGATTTGCTAGATTCTTTTCAACATTTCCATGGCCTGAATATTGTTTTAAGTCGTCCTCATTTTCGGACATTGTTCTTTCCGTACCTGAAGTCATCTTCAAGGGTATGGAGTTGCACACTCCAAAGACAAAATCGTATAGATCGTTCTCGTCCCAACGGTGGCTCAATAAGGCTTGGTTAATCGCAACATATTTAAAAAATAAATTTTATACTAAGTAGAAATCTAATAGAATGGTCGAGAGTCATGCAGAATACGTTGGTGCGAGAAATTGCTGCAAAAGTGTTACAACTAGAGCTAAAAAGTTGTTTGAACAACTAAAATGCTATGAACTAGCTACATCCCTTTCAGGCAGTCGTAAATTTTTGCCTTCAGTGAAAACTTTGGTACATCTTCATTTACCCCGTGATATCCCTTGACGGACCTGTAATTGCTGATCCTGTAGACAAAGCTAATCTTTTTGTGGATTTATTTGTATCAAGCTCGTGTCTTAAAGATTTTAGAGAAGATGTGCCCTTAGTCACCTCTTCCTCATATACTATGAAACCAATTCAGTTTCGGTACAAACTCTTAGAATTTAGAATCGATCATCAGTAGGCTTTATCTCAGTAAAGCGACTGTGCATGCGGAATCCTGGCTATTGTCTTAAAGAAATACTCCTCTGAACTAGTACCAGTCCTATCTGAACTTTATTCGATCTCTATGTCTTCTGTTTAATTTCCTTCATCATGGAGGTTAGCAAATGTTCAACCTATTCCCACAATAGGCGATAAGACCGAATCCTCCAACTACCGACCAATTGTCATCACTTCAATTTTGTCTGAAATGATGGAAAAGGCCCAAAATCAGCAACTTCTCCTTTTCTTTGCAACTAACAAGTTGCTCTGTAGCCACCAACATGGTTAGAGGCAGAATCGTTCAAAAGTTGATCTTTCATATGTGATACAAGTTCGGACCAACGCATTGGAACAATCCGGTGAAACAGTTGTAGTCGCTTTATGTATATCAAATGCATTTGATCAAGTTTGGCATAAGTGTTTACTTACCAAACTTTATCAAAAGAAGTTGGCATTAATACGAGCGTACCACTGGGATCAGTAATAGCGCCTACATTTTCTTCTATACATGAATGATCTTGTTTCTTCAAAAACTATCCCGGTCTATTTATTTGCTGACAATAGCACCTTTCGCTGTAATTCATATCGGTTTACTTATAACGGTAATCCACTTTGTATCTCAAATCAGGACCGTCAAGCTGAAATGGCAATTTCAATCGACAAATATATTCGACGTAATAATGTAGTTAAGTTTAATGCTAATAAATCTCTGTGTTGCCTTGTATCCGCCAACAAAAATATATCCTTTTCTGTGAATGAATGGCTCAGATCTTGTTTTAAGACTATTACTATGTTGTTCAAATCTGCCCTGAGCTGACTATATTCTGTGAGCTACTAAAGCAGCTCATCAAATAGTATTTTTCAGTAAAGTACAAGTCTAAGCAGTACTTTACCTGCTGACAACCCTTTCTACTGTATAAGGCCCGAATTCGGCCTCACCTAGAATGCAATTTTCACCTCTGGGTTGGTGCTAATACGCTCTAGATAGCATTGATCCTATACAAAAAAGTGCGAGTAGGCTCATAAATTACCGGTCCTAAGCTTATGACATGCAGTCCCTTGAGTACAGAAGAATAGTTTCAGTTATTTCTTTGGTATTGCAATGTCTATTACGCTACTGAATTACTTTCTTTGATACCATTTCGGCCACTTTTGCTAGGAATACTCGGTTCGCTAATTCACATCATCAATATGCAGTACAAATTTCTACTTGTTCCAAACTGGCGCAATCCACACTCTTGGGCACAGCTTCCAAACTCTGGAATGATCTCCTTAGTTTTAGTGTTCCTCTCACTTATCGTATGAAAAAATTAAGGTAACCGTTCATAGAGATCTCTTGGTAACTCACTACCCCACATCCATCCTCCTAAGTGTTTCTGTGCGCTTTAGCACGGTAGGCCAAACTTATCTTGTTCAGAACCACAATTATTAACAAAATTGAAAATAAATGAAATATTGTTGAATTGTAGCTTACTACAGAGATTTCGCATAAATAACTAGGTTAAATAGAACAAATTGGGAAAAGTTTAGATATATTAAGTAGGCAACATAATTTTCTTTTGGGTCTAGGACATTTCAACGAATTCCTCAAACGATGGCTTTGTATTTTGTAATCCAAAAGCCGAACTGGACTAGAATCCCACGACCATTTCGCCTCCATTCTGTCGAATTTTAGAAATGTAATGCCCAAAACCCCACACTGCATTTAACAGCCAAAACGCCGAATATGACCAAAACTCCGACGACCATTCCACCGAATGCGCCCGCTCCACCCTGTTTCAATTACGTCTAATGTGACCAAAACGCTGAATGATCAAAGCGGTAAATTCACTGAAACGATTACTTTATCCTTCCAAAACGTCGAAACTTAATAGTGCAGGATAAGGACGTCATCAGTTTTTATAGATCGGAGTTAGGTAACATGAAAGTTAACAGCGCTAAAAATAAATCTGGTTAGGTTTTTTCGTTGTGTGGTTTCAATAAAATAAGGTCAGTGCTAAAAACTTAAAATTTACTCATATATTAAGTTTGGAGATGAACAGATCGACCAAACTTGATTGATTTAACTTAGATTAACAAATAAATTTCAGATTGAGTGAAAATTAATAGCGAAGTTGAAATTTTAGCGTATTTGTTGAATAAAGACGATTTTAACCAAGTAACTAACTATTTTTGTGCAAGCTTTTCAGGTGATAAACATAATACTGAAAAGACAGATATTTAAAATTTAAGCAATATTTATCTGTTAACTTATCCCAGTACAGATTTCCTGGTGACGTTCTTCATCATTGGTAGTTGGTAGTTTGTCTGTAAAATGTTTCAGGTTGGTCACTACAAATTTATTATGCTTGACGTTTATACGCTAGTCGATTGTTCACATGTACAATAGTTAAGTAAAAATTTTAAATTGTGTTAATCGTTTTAAGTAGTGTCTTTGTAATTGTTAATCTTGATGAAAAATAATTTTAGTACCTTTTAAAATAGTAACTTACCAGTATCTACACACGCATGTTGTTATGCTGTCGCCGGCTTCGTTTTAACCTCACATTTTGTAGTGATCATGGATTTTTCTAGAACTTTCACTGAAAATACATTGTGTTCTTATTAACAATTTTCGGTCACACTCTTATCAAATCTCTGAATATGAATGAGTACAACCGTTACTTACTTCTAATATATATATATATATATATATATATATATATATATATATATATATATATATTGAGATAATTAGATATAAGTTTAATACAGGGACTAGAGTGAGTAAGCTTGTATTTCTTATATTGGGCAATTTGAGATAAATTACAGTATATTTGCACTGCATTTTACTAAGTTATATAGTAAACGAGTGAAAGAAATTGATTTGATTTGACGAAACAAGCTTGGTGAGATTTGCACAAGTTTGTTTAATCATAAAAAGCATGCTATGTAAGGAGCACGTCAGGAAGGTCAGATGAAGTTATATTTGTAAGTACGATTAAGTTCGTAGAACATATTTCATTAAATTTACAGTTTGTATGAAGTATTTTGGCATTTTAAAAACCTTACAAATGTTTATCACACAGTTTAGATTTATAATTATATTTAGATCATGTATCGAGTTAGATAAAATGCAGGAAAGATTTAAAATCTTAAGAAAGAGTTATGGTGCGGACATGGTTTAGTTTTTACTCACAAAATTAGTGTACAAAAAAGTGCAACAGAAGAAGTAGTGCATTGTAAACATTAAAGAGGATTTAAACAACAATTTTACATGTGGATATTTTACATATAAATACTTTTTGTGCAAAATTTTTGAAGAAGTGTGTTTAGCAATATGGATTTTTGAGTTGAGAAAGTTTTAGATAGTACAATAAAAGTGAACATTGGTGATGTTGAGGACAGTTTTAACAAATTATTAGAGTAACATTTCAAGTAATTTGGACGTTGGAAACGAAAATTATATGTATATTTGTGTAAAGTTAGGTTGTTTTAATTTTAAGGTTTTTGCAAATTTATAGTTTTTATAGAATAGTTTGAGCATAAAATAAATTATTAGAGCAAATAATAGGAGGTTTCCCTCATTTCCATGTAGAAATTTACCTTGTACAAGCTATTTAAACATAAAATTATGAAAATGGGGTTAACTACATAAATTGCTTATATGAAAAAAAATTTTCCTTTAAAATTAAGATATTTGAGTTCATATAAATATTTTCTAGTTCAGTTTTTCATGTAGATCACGAATATGTATTTAGTTTAAGTGTAGATTTTAAGCTTTTTTAGATATAAGTAAATTTAGATTAGAGTATGTCAAATCGTACATTTTTGAACAAATATATGACTCGTGAGGTATCATTTTGTGCAGAATTATGCACAGATTCCAATTCTGTTATCAAAATGTAAATCAAAAGTATTTTAAGAAAGTTATGGCATAATTTGTATTTTAGATAAGTTTTCAAATTTGTTTCAACCAATCAGAAGCTTAGTTACTTTGTTTGTATTGTAAGAAAAAAGTTGAAATTTTTTTAGCTAACAGGATAGTATATAAGGAATTGATTTTGAATTCCTCTCTCTCTCTTCCAATTGTTCTTCAAATTTTTAATTTTTCTGACAAAAAGTCAAAGTTTTGTGTTTTGTGATAACATGTAAGTTTCAATTTACGTTACTATGGGAAATTTTGAAACGCGGTTAGTGAAGGGCCGAGAAATCAGAAACAATTGTTCTTAACCTACAATCAAATATAAAGTTAGGTTAATTTTCTATAATAATAAAAGTTTGTTTCGATTCAAATTTAACGTATTCAAAATTCGGTTGATGTTTTTTTGGTTTTTGTTTATGTTTGGCGTAAATAAAATTATTCAGTTTTATGAATCTATGTTTATTTTTCTGGTGCGACATATAATAATAATAAACGATATTCCATATCGGGAACTAAAACAAAAAGTGAATAAGAATTAAAGTTTTACGAACCTAAAAATAAAATTCTTAAATCGTAAATTTTATAAACATTTAAACAACACTTAAATAAAATTTAATTAAAAACACAGTGCTTAGTCGAAGTTATTTAAGCAATTATAAGTAACATCACTATTACCAAAAAGAAAAGTCGTCATTCAACAAGGTGTACGTTAATTGAAGATTGGAAGTATATACAGCAACGATTTGAACAGCGAACTAGTAACGTCGACCACACAGCCAAATGAAAACATCTTTTGGAAATATGCTGATACACATGTGAGTCTATTTATAATAACCCTTAAATTTGTATCCATTATTTATGTAATTTCCTGCATTTGTGTTTAATTTATATGTGTATATGTTTATACAATAACGGTGTAAACATTTGTAAAGTAGTTAAACTTTTATTATTCTATCAACATTTCAATTTCAATTATAAAATAGTTAAACTCACATCTTTAAGAATTTTCCATCTGGCAATTTTGACAAGCTGCTATTTATTTCAGTTAAGACGCTACGCATGCGTTTTTGTGCAAGTTTAATTAAGGGATATTTCACATACGATCTATTTATTATAATTTGGAATTTACATAATAAAGAACCATCTCATGATTTCACCTTTACTTTTAAATGCAATTAAATTCACATATATCAAGTAAATTTATATCAAAGTGTAAATTGTATTTATTTCTTATGTCAACAAATCAAATAGAACTCTATCCCCGATTATGAGATGTATGAGCTAGTTCGGTGCATAACAATTTAACAATTATAAATTGAACCCTATCCCCATTTACAATATCCCTATTTGAGAAATTACAATCATTATTTTAACATCACTATATATATATATATATATATATATATATATATATATATATATATATATATATATATATATATTGTGTATATTGTAATGGTTAGCGTTAAAAATTAAATTATTATTTATTTTAAACTACTCAATTTACTAAATGGGGATATGGTTCTTATTGTAATAATAAATTTATAAAAAAATATATATTTGCGCCGTACTAACTCAAAATCTCTTTTGGGGATAGGGTTCAATTGTAATAAACATTGATTGTTAGCAAAATAAATTAAATCTGGGAATATTCATGTGTATGATTAAATTGTATTTTATAATAAACAGTTACAATGTGAAACCAACTATATTGAGATCTGCACAAAATACGCATGAGTTGCGTATTTAATACTGAAATAAATGTAGCTTGTCAAAAATTTCTGCAATTGATCTAAATTATTGAGCACAATTTTAATTTTGTTTGAGGTAAACTTATTAACTTTATAACAACACTGAATCATTTACTTTTCAGATATTGATAGGTGTATTCGTACAAACATTTATACATTAACAAAAAAATAAATACAGGACATCAAAAAAAATCAATGCAATAGGGTTATGATAGAGAAATACAACTCACATGTGTTGCTGCAAATTCCAAGTAATTATCATGTCGGGTTGCTCCACATTAAACGTTGGACGTAGGCTTCCTTCCATAACTCGGTGATACTGCCTTGCTGTCCCAAATACGCTGCTTAACATTCTATAATTTCATCTAAATCACATAACTGTTGACTATTCTTCATGTTGTAAATACGATGTACTTACAATGCTCAAATAATTTTTGGACAAACACTTTATTTTATTTGTGTTTTTAAAATGTTGTGTTATTTATTTAATAATTTCTCGGATTTAATATTGTATTTAAATTTTATATAGATTTTTGTATCTACTTGCACCTTTATTTTAGATTCCGTTATGAAGTGAAAATTTAGTTTATGGTCTTAATCACTGTCAACAAAATAAACGTCGAATCCAAAATAATTGAAGAAATTTATTAACATACAAAAAAATGCACATCACCCGATGTTTACACACGATCTTGAAAAACGAAACAATTACAATTTTATTGACGATTGTGATCGGTAACCCTATTTTTAGCTTTAGTTATAGGTTAAAACAATTGTTTTTAAAATCTCAACTCTACGTCGATCGCGTTTCAAATCCGATGATGTTTACGAAACCTGTTACTTACATGTTAACAAATAACACTAACACTATGACTTGTTAGTCACAACAATTTTTTAAAAAAACAAGAGGGCAAGAGAGTGAGAAATCAGGAGCAATTCCTTTCATACTTTTCTCCTAGATACCAAATATTCAATTTTTGCTCTACATTACACACAAAAGATTCTAGCTTCTGATTGGTCTAAACAAAATTGTAAACTTAACTAAAACATAAATTGTGCTATAGCTTCTTCAAAACAATTCGGATTTGATTTTTAATTACAGATTTGGAATCAGGTCAAAATTCCGCATGAAAAAACACCTCACACTATTTTTCTTCGATAATTTTCATTTTGACAACTTTACTACTAAATTTACTATCAAAAAAATCTTACATCCTACAACTAAACTAATTACATATTCACATTCCACATAAAAAACTGTATCAAAATACATCTACTTCATTCAACCCATTTTATTTAATTTTTACAAAATTTCCACCTTCACATCTAAAATTTTCTAATTTTAAGTTTATATTACATATTTATAGTTAAATTCCTTGTTGAAATGAGGGAAACCTACTATTAAATGTTTTCATAATTTATTTTAAACTTATCTTACCCCATAAAAACTATAATTTTGTAAAATTCTTACAAATAATACTTAACCTAACTTAATATAAATTTACTTTTAATTTGTATAATAACTGTCTATAACACTTAAAATGTTCATAAAATGTGTTCTTATATCTGTCTTTAACACCAATACTATTCACTTGTACTCCATAGTTCTTAATTTTGTCATTTCACATTTTCACATTGTTTAACTATTTTGTCAATTTTTGTATAAAATTTGTAATTTTATATTAAATATCACACTGCACAATTGTTGTTCAAGTTCTTAATTATGTTTTTAAGTCACTACCACTTCTTATGCTCGTTTTATATACTTTGTCTTTCAATTACAAATATACTATGTTCGTACCATACCCTTTCTTTCCTATTTCAAATAGTTTATGCATTGTACTTAACTTTATACATTCTACATACTATAATTATCATACTCCATGTGATCAATATCTGATATGTGTTCAAAATGCTAAATTTCATTGAATAAAATGCGAAACTACATAAATATGTTACACGAAACTAATCGTACCCAATAACATGAATCATGTTGACCTTTCTCACATGCTACTGGTATAGCCCAATGCTTTTATGAAAATAACAACCTTGTGCAATCCCCACAAAGCCTGTTTTGTCACATCAAAACCATAATTTTGCACTCGTAACTATTTTTTCATTGAAAACGAACTGTATACTTCCACAAATTTATCTCACTTGCCTACTATAGAGAATTTCAAACTCAATAAACCCTAGCCCCTTTATTATTCCTAATTCTAATCATCTCTCTCTCTCTCTCTCTCTCTTTATATATATATATATATATATATATATATATATATATATATATATATATATATATATATATAGATAAGCTCTAGCATAAACAGATATGTACAGTTTGTGAAGATGATAATAATCCTATTTCAAAGAATAATGCAAGGTCGTAATTAAAACACCTTAAAACATGCAAATTAGTGCAAAAGTTACTTTAAATGGTTTGAGCCTTGAGATTGGAAAATTTACATATCGATAAACTATTTTTACGGAATGTAATTATTATTAAACAGTTATACAACTATAATTTGGAAAGTGACAATTACTTACTCATTAATATACTTTCACAAACTAAAAAATTTGCAGCTGCAAAAAAGATCTAAATTAAATATCGCCTAAAATGGATGATTTATCTGTATGTTTAATTAATAGCTATGCTAATTAAAACACTTTAAATTTCTAATTTGAAATAAGGATGACATAATTTAGCTTATCCAAGTTTCATAGAAAGCATCACTATTGTCAAGATTTTGATATACGTCTTCACCCCTGAATGATTATATTGTAATAGTTTATTAACAATCCGTAAAACATCTAATATCTCCGATGTAAGCTCATAATAATAATAACGTTCATTCAATACATGCAAACATATAGCTTTTATATTACGTGTATTATTACATATCCGTCAGGTTACTCTTAAAATTAGCTGGCTTCAGCACAGCTCTGGAAATACTACACTCCCTTCAAATCTTTCTTCTCGCATTCAGAAGTTGCATCGTATTCATTTTCTTGAATTTACCTGTATTCAATTTTCGATCCGATAGTTTTTCTAATGTACAAACAGAATCATCAATATTGTGATGTATGCAGCAGGAAAATGTCAGTGTTCTCATCTTTAAGCTAGTTTCACCTTTATATTATTTTACATACAAGTCTGACATCGGAAATACTTCCTTCAAAAGCGAATCAGATTTATTTGTAAAACATAGCTCCTGGACTGAAGCAAGATATTAGTGTGTAGTTGGTTAAGAAAAGCGATACACATTTCAGGAGACAAAAACATCAATCTCCCTATGGCGGATACAGTATTGTAGTTGAAAGATTTAATAAAACATTGAAACAGGAATGTGGTGCTACCTTACGATATTATTATGATTAGGTGATTCCTCGTGTGTGGAATCCATTTTCAATTTTATGAATGCAATGTAATTTCTATTAGTTATTTCGGTATAAAGGAATTTTTAGAAATGATTGTTTTAGAAAATGACCGTGCTTTTATGACTTGTTGATAATATTATATATATATATATATATATATATATATATATATATATATATATATATAACTGTACTGAAATTTACCCTCACCTTCACTTAATTTACAATTATGCTTATATTATCTTAATTATTTTTATAATTTATTATTATGTTGTTATTGTTATAAAAAAAAATATAATATCCGATAGAACAATGAGACTCATCTAACAGGGTGATAGAGATCACTAATTTAGAAGGAACTCTACTTTTAATATTGTAAAATAAATGATCATGAATTTGAATTATATTAATTGTTTGAATATAATAATCATAGTTAATATGATTAAAATTACATTGAGTTAATGTCCTATTTATTTTTATAGTATCTGAATTGATTAAATAAATTGAATTATAATTTTTAATTCGCATAGATATCTGTGTTATACCCTGTACATAACAAAATTCTTTTAAAAATATACGTGAGCATGCGCTGTGAATACGCAACCATATGCTTTGATCATAAAGAAAAGTGAAATTTGACACACAAGCAAGTATAACGACGTTTGAATAATAAAAAAAAACACAATTAATATAAACCATTTAAATTCTTAAAACAAATAACATTCCCTTTTGACATGTATACCTGTTGTTGCACATCATGGTTATTACAAAGGATATAAATTATGAACATAACAATAAAGTATCAATGTCAACAAAGTACTCACATAAAATGTCCTTCCTTCGTGGGTTACTGCTGCTGAAGATGATTGAAGACAACAGCTCCAGCGAACTGCAATTCAGCTTCTCGAACATCCAGAGTTTTCTTTTAAATAACTAGCTTAATCACTTAGGTAGGTTTCACTATTAATATTAAAATATTCACGAATCTTTATTTTAGGCTCATCACTTCTTCATTAATTAAATTCAAAATAAATTTTGAAAAGCATGGATCGTTGATGGTTGTTGTAAATTAAACACACTTTTGATAAATAAGGTGTATAATAATAAAAAAAAAAACTTGAAGACAACACAATTAAATATGCACATCAACATAAACGATATAAATTTAATATGAACAAAGTCGAACTGCGGAAAATTTTTTTATAACGTAACGAAAACTTCCAATTTGTGGTTTGAAAAAGTAAACTAACCTTAATTTAAATTATTTCACGAACAAAAAACTATCACTTCCGATACTAAACCGCACTTTGTTATTTTCCCGAAGTGACATTAATTTGTTTTTAAATTATTTTCAAAAAAATTTCACAACAGCTTACTTTGGCAAGTTGTTGCAAAAGATGAAAATCAAGAGAGTTTGTGAAGCTAAACCACTTGTATTTATATGATTTTACTTGACAACCAAATCTTCGAATGTTTTCACTAGTTACGACAAATATTTGCTGCATTCTTATTGGCTAATGTAATTCTTAAATTACAATAATTCTTTAAAGCCGTATAACTTTCGCCCCGTTTAACATATCTTAAATCTAAAAACATTTCCATAATCTCCATAATTTTATCTTTAATTTGAAACCAAACATGATCTAAATCTTACACTTAATAACTACGTTAATTTTTACCCTTATTTATCGACTTTACACTAATTCTATGAATTTTACAGGCCTGGAAATTACCTCTACATGAATAGGGGATACTACTACACCCAAATATACATCTTAAACATGCCTACGGCCAATTTGAAAGGAAAATTACTTAAATTCTACCAAAACTCTTACAAACTAAAATTAACAAAAATGGACATAAATATAAGGAATTATAACATGAAATTGACGCTACCTCACTATTTTTGCCTCTACTAATTTATTTTCTATAAACTGTCTCAATTTTAAATACTTTTTAGAAAAATGTATGTGCGAGGGGAAAACATAACCTCATTTTGTTTTTATACTTTTAATGTTAAATTTCACACTTTTAAACACTCTAATTGTTAATGTAAGTGTTTGAATTTAATGTTCACGTCACAAATTAATTTATATGATCACTTTCGTAGGTTCATAAGTTCTCCTACGACTAGTGTTGGAATGTTGTCATACACTAGTTTAAGGTCATAAACTGTTGATTAAACACAATAATCCCAGAGCTGCTGCATGATTCATGTTTTATAGTCACTCACTAATGTGCTTGTTCTGTTTTTTCATAAATTTTGCACAAATATGTGTTTAACGCACAAATACGAATGTTTTGACTAATCTTGGCTGCGTACAAGTGAATTGCGACATTGATACCAGCCTAAATCTAGTTTTAACATTATTTCTGTCAACCACAACCTGTATTACATGTCGATAGGGAATATTGTTTAATATAAACTTACAAAACTAAATGAAAACTTGAATTAACTCATAAACGATAACAAACATCCCCTATACTTCTATGTTCTGTGCTGTCGATAACTTAAACTAACATTATTAAAATTATATTAAGAAATATTTAAATTTTTCAAACACCTCAATGTTTATTAATCATTTTATTCTAGAATTATTAACTGAAATGTACCATTTTGTACAAACTAAAGTAAAACTTCACTATGCAAATTTCATAGCTACTTGCACGTAATTAGATTCATCTCAAAATATATATATATATATATATATATATATATATATATATATATATATATATATATATACAGTTCTGCGAATATATTTTTTTACAGTTCGAAAATGTAGCACATTACAGCCATTGAAGAGATCGAATCGGCCTACGCAGTTGAAGTGGCTGGCAGGTTAGAAGGAGTATTGGAGATCATGCGGGATACGCTCCAAACCCAGCGGAGAAGATTTATCGAGGCTAGCACAGCTCTGGACCTGCACAGTTTGAAGATGCACGGTAGAAGTCGTGGGACCGAGGTCAACATTAACAGCGGAAATGAGGAAGAAGAAAAGAAGTGTCAGCGGGCACTGATAGCGTTAGCCAGACCTGTGGTGGTGAGTACATCTACAATTCCTCAGCAACCACAACCGCAAGTATGTAAAAGAAGGGGAAGGCCAAGGCCTGCACCGGTGGCAATCGCATTGCTAAAATACGTCGACCTCATGACGGTGTAGATTCCGACATCATCATAGTTATAGCTGATGAAAAGGGCGAGGAGAAGTATCAGCAACCACAACGAGTAGTACAGGTCAACCCGACGGTGAGCATACCGTCAACATCCCAAGAGGGATACCAGCAGCTATCCACCGGTGGTACAAGCCATGTCAGCGACCATCACCATGTCATTGCGAGATGTAGGGGGTGGCGAGGACGTCTCTGTGCTAGAGACGCGCCTCCTACAGGCACCACCGCTACAGGAGATTATGGATAGACAGATATCCTGTAGCGAAGAACATGATCAACACACACCATCACTACCACCACCAATAGCATCAACCAGTTCGATAGACTCCGCAGGTGTAGACGTGACTATCCCCTCACTACAGGATTGCTCCTATCACCGCTAGGGTGTAGTTATGAGGGTGAAGAGTTGGATCATGTTTTAAATGAATTGACTTTATAAAATAAAAAATAATTGTCTTTATATGCTTTTGTTTATTCATTATACCCAAACGGTAAAGTGTCAAAGTTTTATATCCTTCGACGTTTAGAGCAACTTTCTATACTGTTTAGATTCAGGTCTACTTAATACATTGTAGCACCTATGTCTAACCATGTTTCTATCATTATATTCAAAAAGAGAGTCTTTACTATTGCTAAGCACCATATCTTTCATCGATTCAAAGTTTATAATACGAGAGTTCTTATAGTTTAAAGTAATGCCCTTCACTTTACAGGTCCTGCACTAACAAATTCGGTTATATAACTTCCTTCACCATACGCACCTAGCTCATCCATCATCTGCCCAAGGAAATCTCCCCGAGTCGGATTCCAGTCGCCGGGTTTTGCGACAAATATAACGCTGTCTGTATCATAATACACAACGCGACGATCTAGTTTTTCGAGATAACTATATAGCTCTAAACGTGCATGAGCTCTAGTGTAAGCGGCTATAGACACATTAATAGTTTTCAGAGCTTCACCTTCACCCTCTGGTCTATCCCAATTTACTACTACCACATTATCATTAACAGGTATTATAGATTGTACCTGAACCAATGGATCCGTAAACAATTTGAAAAGTCCTTTGGCTCAGATACAATACTGCATTGGGTTAAATTTTCACGCTGACCAAACTTACCCAAAAAGAATTTAACATTAGTTTGGCTAAGTACCTTAAACCAGGATTTTTATTGATGTTCTTCTCGTCCAGCTGAATCCCCTCTTTATCGTAATATTCTGTTACGTAACTCAATTTCGCAGCTTCTGACGTTCAATGGCTAGGCCACCCGGAACATTCCTGCCTGAGTTTTAAGAAATTATCGATGTAACCACTAAACAGTCCACCCTGTTTCGTCGCTTTGTCATACGTGGTTACCTCATACTCCCAAATCTCAAAAACATCAAAAACTTTATAGTTTTTAGAGGTAGCCTTACGCAACTCGTCAGCTACAAGCGTTCCAACGAAACTGCACTAAGTTTCACTATTCCCGCATTCTCCTTCATTTAGCTCAGCGCGACAAGCCCTACATAACACAAACATCAACTTGCCATGCATTTTTAGAGGCAAAACAGGGTTGTAGAGATTAGAGGGTGGTAGAACTCGACATTTAACTAAACTCTCCATCGTGTCCAATGAAATGTTCTTACAATCTAACCCTACATGAATTTCTGGTTGACCTACAGGATGTTTACAATCTTTATTTACATAAGGGTATAATGAGCACATGTCATAGTACATTATTTTCTCGTTAATTCCGTCATACTCATGGTGGAGCTTCGCAGTAGTGCGCCGCCGTAAAACGCGTCTCGTGGGTTTAAGGGTTTGTTATCTTGACAACCTAGATTTTGTATAAATGCTCTTAACTCATCATTTGCATGTATTTGTTTTTTAAAATCGCATTCACGTATTTCCACTAGATTATATCCGCGCTCGCGTAGAAATTGAGATCGTGCCGCCGTGTTCTCGTTTCCGCGTAGCATGACGTATTTACACCCAGTTTAGGAACAATATTAGCTTGATTAAACATTCCTCGCAACCGTGCCAATAACATCCCTGAAACTCGTAAACTGCATTCAATTCCACGCAATAGCCGTCGACCTTAACACCTTCAGGTATCCTAAACTCACGAGCTTTCCCGGCATGCTGTATGGTCATTTGCTGTGAATGTTCAACCCAGCGTAACCACTGAATTGCGACTTTGGACTGCTTGTCGGCACGTCTATATCCACCTTTGAATAAGACCGATTGTGTTCTCTTTGAGGAAAAGCCTACGAAACACTTTGGTGGCCTCCTCAAACGGGTCGACTTTGTTTTGGGTCGTGAAGGTCGACCAGTAACTAATGCAACCTTTAACAAGGATCTTAACATCCTTTAGGCAGTACTTCACAATCTCCTTCCCCATCTTAAAAACATAATTACTCTGGGCCACGTGCCAATCTAAAAGTTTTCGCCGATCTTTCCCGGACATTTGATCAGCGCAATAATATTCAAGTGGTCGCAAAGGACCTCGTAATTCTGATTTGAGGATGTGTTGAAGAGAAACGAGAAGTATCCTTTGACTCAGGGAAATCGAAAGTTTTGGAAATGTGAGAAATACCAATATCTACAGGGTAGTACATTTTCTGGGGTGGTACACCTTTATCCCTCAAACTTTTCATGACGCCTCTAACTCTTAAAACCAAAAATCTAGATTGCCATTTGCTTTAGGAACTTTTTGTCTGCTGCTTTTTTCGAAAAGGCATAATTTTTGAGAAAATTAGCTGTAATCCAAATGGTAAGTAAAGAACGTCTGATGCTCCCGCAAAAAATAGTATGCCATGAAAAGAACAATAAAAAAAAGAATCAAATTATGTCAGTTCTCACGTTTTTTGTCTCTTAATAAAAGTAGTACTCCACTGATTTTTTCCTAACTTTTCAGTTGAATTAAATAAAGGAAAATAAAACAAAATAAATATTAAAAAATACGTATTTATTGAAAAAATTGGAAAGAATTTCTACTGAAGATTTTAACAAGAACGAAACGAACGGAATAAATAAATTAAACAAATAAACTTAACCTATAACAACAAAACAAAAGGCTATCGTAATAAATAATGAATTTAAAGAAACTCTTCAAAATGTGAACCATTTTGTTGAATACATAATTCACACCGACGAATAATTTGCACATGGAATATTAACTAAAATTGTCTTATTTCATTGCACGCATCCCTAATCCTATTAACGAGTTCATCTCTTGTTGTGACAAGAGTTACATACACCGTTTCTTTTAAATACCCCACACAAAAAATCTAAGGGATTTAGGCCTGAGACCTTGGCGGCCAGGCAACTGGACCTGCACGACCGATCCATCTTCCTGTATAATGGTTGTCCAGCCAGTTTCTAACGATTCTGCTATAATGAGCTGGACAACCATCAAGCTGGAACCAAGCCGTTCTTCGTAGATTTAAGTGAATATGTTCCACATATTCCCATGTTCATTCTCTAAGAATTCCAAAAAGCGGTAGCATTCATCCGAGGTGGTAAAAAGTAGGGCCCAAAAGGTGATTATTGTAAATACCTATCCAGACGTTCACACTAAATTCTTGTTGGAAATGTCTCGGTGAACTACATGTTGATTTTCATGTGCCCAAACGTGCTGGTTGTGAAAATTTGCTACCACGACGAGTGAAGTGGATTCATCGGTCCATAAAACATTATTTAAAAACCTGGATTGTTATTATTTTCAGCAAGAATCCATCGAAATATGTCAGGTTCGTTGACGCACCCTGTATGTAGGATGTTATAAGGTATTACGTGTTTGAGCACGAGTGTATTGAGTTTGAATGAAAAAAAATTTTTTGTGTGTATATGCATAATAAAGAGAGTCTTTACTATTGCTAAGCACCATATCTTTCATCGATTCAAAGTTTATAATACGATAATTCTTATAGTTTAAAGTAATGCCCTTCACTGGTCCTGCACTAAAAAATTCGGTTATATAACTTCCTTCACCGTACGCATCTAGCTCATCCACCATCTGCCCAAGGAAATCTCCCTGAGTCGGATTCCAGTCGCCGAGTTTTGCGACAAATATGACGCTGTCTGTATCATAATACACAACGCGACGATCTAGTTTTTCCAGGTAAATATATAGCTCTAAACGTGCATGAGCTGTAGTGTAAGCGGCTATAGACACATTAACAGTTTTCAGAGCTTCACCTTCACCCTCTGGTCTATCCCAATTTACTACTACCACATTATCATTAATAGGTATTATAGATTGTACCTGAACCAATGGATCCGTAAACAATTTGAAAAAGTCCTTTGGCTCAGATACAATACTGCATTGGGTTAAATTTTCACGCTGACCAAACTTACCCAAAAAGAATTTAACATTAGTTTGGCTAAGTACCTTAAACCAGGATTTTTTTTGATGTTCTTCTCGTCCAGCTGAATCCCCTCTTTAACGTAATATTCTGTTACGTAACTCAATTTTGCAGCTTCTGACGTACAATGGCTAGGCCACCCGGAACATTCCTGCTTGAGTTTTAAGAAATTATCGATGTAACCACTAAACAGTCCACCCTGTTTCGTCGCTTTGTCATATGTGGTTATCTCATACTCCCAAATCTCAAAAACATCCAAAACTTTATAGTTTTTAGAGGTAGCCTTACGCAACTCGTCTGCTACAAACGTTCCAACGAAACTGCACTAAGTTTCACTATTCCCGCATTCTCCTTCATTTAGCTCAGCGCGACAAGCCCTACATAACACAAACATCAACTTGCCATGCATTTTAAAGGCAAAACAGGGTGATAGAGATTAGAGGGTGGAACTCGACATTTAACTAAACTCTCCATCGTGTCCAATGAAATGTTCTTACAATCTAACCCTACATGAATTTCTGGTTGACCTACAGGATGTTTACAATCTTTATTTACATAAGGGTATAATGAGCACATGTCATAGTACATTATTTTCTCGTTAATTCCGTCATACTCATGGTGGAGCTTGGCGGCAGTAGTGCGGCCGCCGTAAAACGCGTCTCGTGGGTTTAAGGGTTTGTTATCTTGACAACCTAGATTTTGTATAAATGCTCTTAACTCATCATTTGCATGTATTTGTTTTTTAAAATCGCATTCACATATTTCCACTAGATTATATCCGCGCTCGCGTAGAATTGAGATCGTGCCGCCGTGTTCTCGTTTCACGCGTAGCATGGACGTATTTACACCCAGTTTAGGAACAATATTAGCTTGCTTGGGGAAACATTCCTCGCAACCGTGCCAATAAAATCCCTGAAACTCGTAAACTGCATTCGATTCGACCTTAACACCTTCAGGTATCCTAAATTCAAGAGCTTTCCCGACATGCTGTATGGTCACTTGCTGTGAATGTTCAACCCAGCGTAACCACTGTATTGCGACTTTTGACTGCTTGTCGGCACGTCTATATCCACCTTTGGAATAAGACCGATTGTGTTCTCTTTTTTTTTTTTTTTTTTTTTTTTTTTTTTTTTTTTTTTTTTTTTTTTTTTTTTTTTTTTTTTTTTTTTTTTTTTTTTTTTTTTTTTTTTTTTTTTTTTTTTTTTTTTTTTTTTTTTTTTTCCCCCCCCCCCCCCCCCCCCCCCCCCCCCCCCCCCCCCCCCCCCCCCCCCCCCCCCCCCCCCCCCCCCCCCCCCCCCCCCCCCCCCCTTTAATAAAAAGTAGTACTCCACTGATTTTTTCCTAACTTTTCAGTTGAATTAAATAAAGGAAAATAAAAACAAAATAAATATTAAAAAAATACGTATTTATTGAAAAAAATTGGAAAGAATTTCTACTGAAGATTTTAACAAGAACGAAACGAACGGAATAAATAAATTAAACAAATAAACTTAACCTATAACAACAAAACAAAAAGGCTATCGTAATAAATAATGAATTTAAAGAAACTCTTCAAAATGTGAACCATTTTGTTGAATACATAATTCACACCGACGAATAATTTGCACATGGAATATTAACTAAAAATTGTCTTATTTCATTGCACGCATCCCTAATCCTATTAACGAGTTCATCTCTTGTTGTGACAAGAGTTACATACACCGTTTCTTTTAAATACCCCCACACAAAAAAATCTAAGGGATTTAGGCCTGGAGACCTTGGCGGCCAGGCAACTGGACCTGCACGACCGATCCATCTTCCTGGATAATGGTTGTCCAGCCAGTTTCTAACGATTCTGCTATAACGAGCTGGACAACCATCAAGCTGGAACCAAGCCGTTCTTCGTAGATTTAAGTGAATATGTTCCCACATATTCCCATGTTCATTCTCTAAGAATTCCAAGAAAGCGGTAGCATTCATCCGAGGTGGTAAAAAGTAGGGCCCAAAAAGGTGATTATTGTAAATACCTATCCAGACGTTCACACTAAATTCTTGTTGGAAATGTCTCGGGTGAACTACATGTTGATTTTCATGTGCCCAAACGTGCTGGTTGTGAAAATTTGCTACCCCACGACGAGTGAAGTAGGATTCATCGGTCCATAAAACATTATTTAAAAAACCTGGATTGTTATTATTTTCAGCAAGAATCCATCGACAATATGTCAGGTTGCGTTGACGCACCCTGTATGTAGGATGTTATAAGGAGGTGTGTATTACGTGTTCTGAGCACGAGTGTATTGAGTTTGAATGAAAAAAAAAAATTTTTTTGTGTGTATATGCATAATGGGTGTGGGTGTATGATACGCCACTGGAAATGTAGGAAAGATATTATTTAGTATGTAGAGACGTGTATTTGAATATTATAAAGACATTGAAGTTGAAAGAAATAAATTTTGATGAATGTAAATGTGAAGAGAAATTTGACGAGGGGACGATAATGCTTACCACTGTATTGCTTCTGTTTTGCTGCTGATAAAGAATGGAATGTTTGAAGATAAAATGAGTAATCTTGGTTAGAAAATGTGAAGAATAAGTGTAGAATGTTTTAGAAAATATGTAGAGAAAGATTGGGTATGTTTTAGTGTTAATTATAGAAAGTTTTTGTAATGTTGTGCAACTGTTTTTAGAATAAATGTATGTATATGGAATTTGAGACCTTAGACGGTACTGATTTTTGCAAATGTTGCGGAACGAGATCGAGCGCAGATTGGAGATAAAGGTTAAAAGTTGTGTAATGGTCCAGAGTGGCCACTGAATGAATGTAATGACGAAAAAATGATTTCTTCATGAAGTAATTGTAAAATTTGTAAGTAAGAACAAATATGGCGATGTATTGTAATTACACGCGTGCTTGTATAGAGGGAAGCAGCTATCAGAACTATGGAATTTTGAATGAATATTATTGGAGAATATAACGCGGAAGGAAGACATGTTTAAATATGGATGATTGAAGTTATAAATAGGAAAGTCAGAATTGACGATTATTGAGGCATGGCAAGTTAGCCTTTGCAAAGGGTCGATTTATTTTGGGTACGTGCATGACCAGTAGTAATGCAACTTTACAGATTTGGAGTATTTTGGAAGTATTCAAATGCAGTAATTGTTTAAAAACTGTTAACGAACCGGGCATGAATCTAAAAGTTTCATAAATAACAATAATTAAAATTGAGTTGAAGATAAATATTAGTTTGTTTATTTTCAAGTAAATCATATTGCGTAATGATTTGAATAAAGATAACAGATGTTATGTAATATAATCGACAGTTTTTGATAACAGATATTCAGTAGACATTTATGAGACCACGTTAAGTGAACGACTGTTCGTTGTATTTAAACCAATGTTTCTAACGTTATATGACATTAAAGTCTAGATTGCATATGCTTTAGGAACTTTTAAAGGTTGCTAATTTTACGAAGCAACATAATTTTTAGATAATTACGTGTAATTAGACTATTGGTAAGTGCACAGAGGAATAAGTTTTGTTGAATTTGCCATGTGCAAAGACAATTTAAAAATCAAATTATGTACTATTATTTTTTTACTTGAAAAAAATAAGGATTAACTGGACTATTTTTAATTTTGTTAATTATAAGTATTTTAAAAAATTATAAAATATTCTTTGGTTTAGTTCAAAAATTGAATGAATTTAAATATTAATTATTTAAAAAACGAAAGATAATCGTTTTAATTAAACAAATAAATGTTGTATAAGTAGTAAGAAGGCAATCGGCTATTAGTAATTTTAATTTAAACCTCGCATGTAATTTATGTAGATATTTGTTAATACATAATTTGACGAATAATTTATATGGAATATATATATATATATTTTATTTATTCACCATCTAATCTATTAACTGGTTGTTTATTTAACCAGGTAAACACAGATTACTTTAAATTGGTGATCTTGTTTTGACAATTTAAAAGTAAGCTTTGCATATTTTAATGTATCTGGGCTAGAACAACCTGAAGTCTTATTAGCCAGGTTGATTACAAAATTTTCATGTTTGTTTCATTAGCGAATGCACATTAACAGATCAGCTGTTAGTTTAAATTTCATTAAGTATAATAAAGTTGGAGTTTTGAAACCTTAAATGTTTACGAATGTCAAATACGATTCAAGTAAAGTAAATTTAAAAGATAACGTTCATGTTAAGAATTTTAAAATTAATTACCGTTCATTGAATGAATTTGAGTGATAAATTTTATTTTGGAAGTTTTGGTATACGAGGTGTATTCAAAAGTTTTTAATAACCTGGGTAGTACTAAATTTATTTGAGTTTGAGTTGAATTGTTTGGGACGAGTGTTTGTTTAGAACCTTCGTATATGAGTTTACGAGTAAGCACAATCCTACTTTCCACAATCAAGTAGGGTTAATTAACATCCAGCTGGGCCACGTGCCAATCTAAAAGTTTTCGCCGATCTTTCCCGGACATTTGATCAGCGCAATAATATTCAAGTGGTCGCAAAGGACCTCGTAATTCTGATTTGAGGATGTGTTGAAGAGAAACGAGAAGTATCCTTTGGACTCAGGGAAATCGAAAGTTTTTGGAAATGCCGAGAAATACCAATATCTACAGGGTAGTACATTTTCTGGGGTGGTACACCCTTTATCCCCTCCAAACTTTTTCATGCGACGCCTCTAACTCTTAAAAACCAAAAATCTAGATTGCCATTTGCTTTAGGAACTTTTTTGTCTGCTGCTTTTTTTTCGAAAAAGGCATAATTTTTGAGAAAAATTAGCTGTAATCCAAATGGTAAGTAAAGAACGTCTGATGCTCCCGCAAAAAATAGTATGCCATGAAAAGAACAATAAAAAAAAAGAATCAAATTATGTCAGTTCTCACGTTTTTTTTGTCTCTTAATAAAAAGTAGTACTCCACTGATTTTTTCCTAACTTTTCAGTTGAATTAAATAAAGGAAAATAAAAACAAAATAAATATTAAAAAAATACGTATTTATTGAAAAAAATTGGAAAGAATTTCTACTGAAGATTTTAACAAGAACGAAACGAACGGAATAAATAAATTAAACAAATAAACTTAACCTATAACAACAAAACAAAAAGGCTATCGTAATAAATAATGAATTTAAAGAAACTCTTCAAAATGTGAACCATTTTGTTGAATACATAATTCACACCGACGAATAATTTGCACATGGAATATTAACTAAAAATTGTCTTATTTCATTGCACGCATCCCTAATCCTATTAACGAGTTCATCTCTTGTTGTGACAAGAGTTACATACACCGTTTCTTTTAAATACCCCACACAAAAAATCTAAGGGATTTAGGCCTGGAGACCTTGGCGGCCAGGCAACTGGGCCTGCACGACCGATCCATCTTCCTGGATAATGGTTGTCCAGCCAGTTTCTAAAGATTCTGCTATAATGAGCTGGACAACCATCAAGCTGGAACCAAGCCGTTCTTCGTAGATTTAAGTGAATATGTTCCCACATATTCCCATGTTCATTCTCTAAGAATTCCAAAAAGCGGCAGCATTCATCCGAGGTGGTAAAAGTAGGGCCCAAAAGGTGATTATTGTAAATACCTATCCAGACGTTCACACTAAATTCTTGTTGGAAATGTCTCGGTGAACTACATGTTGATTTTCATGTGCCCAAACGTGCTGGTTGTGAAAATTTGCTACCCCACGACGAGTGAAGTAGGATTCATCGGTCCATAAAACATTATTTAAAAAACCTGGATTGTTATTATTTTCAGCAAGAATCCATCGACAATACGCAACTCTACGTTCTGCATCCCTGGTTGTAGTCCTTGAACAGGTTGTAGATGGTAAGGATGTCGGTGATCCCGTCTTAATGTTCGGTGAATAGTAGTAATGCTAGTTGTGGGATCTCTGTCGAATTCACGCAAAATTCGTCGTGCAATATTTCTTTGCTGCCTATGATTATTATTTTGACGACCATGCACATTATTTAACCCCTGACTTATAATTTGTTGGTGAACTCTTACAAATACTGAAGGATGCGGAGCTCTTCTAAAAGGAAATTTTCGCCTATATTTACGGGCTGCTGCTGCTGAACTTCCATTTACAAAGCCATAAATAAAATGGATATCCGCTATTTCTAGATTAGCAAACAAAAATGGCATTTTAAAATATTACTTTTGCATTAAAAATTAACACAATAAAATATGTAAATAAATTACATTCCTTTTTATGCACAAGTCGTATTTAAAATAAAACGTGAGATTTGACATAATTTGATTCTTTTTTTTTATTGTTCTTTTCATGGCACACTATTTTTGCGGGAGCATCAGACATTCTTTACTTATGATTTGGAAGCTGTTCATGGATTACAGATAATTTAGCTCAAAAACTATGAATTTTTCGAAAAAAAAGTTCCTAAATCAGATGTGTACTAACTTTGGATTTATTATTTTAAATAGTTTTGAATATAAATTAAAAGAACTGAAAAAAAATTAAAACTTTGAAACCCTGTATCTCCAAAACTAAGCGTTTGACAACCTATGTTTATATGAACTTTTTGCCTTAATATTGAAAGCTCTATCAACTATTAAAGTCCTGCTACAAAAAACTGGAACACCCTGTATAAATATATATATATATATATATATATATATATATATATATATATATAAGTAAATTTCTGCCTTAACTTCGAGAGGAGTGGTGCCGAAATAACATGCTTTTTAAAGAACGAATTTTTCTCCAACCGTTTTCGAGAAAATCGCATTTCCCATGATAAATGAATCACCCTGTACACAAAATAAAAACGTTGAAAAACTTACAAATATTGCAAATATTTTGCAAAATTTGAAGTTTTCGAAAGATGTGGTATACCACGTAGTAGTATTCCACTTGTGATTAATAGCGCTTTAGTACTACACACAATCTGTGCCTTTATGGTTTCGAGATATTTTGAGAAATCGTGGGGCTAAAACAACGCCTACCCCCTCTTATACACTCAGGATGATGGAGACTCATGCAAAGTTTCATTGACATTATTGAAACGGTGTTGAAGGTATTTAGCTAGATGTTGTTTTTATCTCCGTCCTCAGTGTTTGAAGAATTACTCATGATTTATTCTCAAGTGACAATATATTTCAAATAACTGACGCAAACCCTTAATTCCTTCGTTATCGATGTGCGATAACACATTTGGAAGATCAGCCGTTTTTCTGTAATCGCGGGCATGGACGAACGACCGTATCAGACTGAAATGGCGAAATAATAATAATTAATAAAAAACCGTTTTTTGCACTTAAGATATTATATTTATCAAGTCATATTGCGCATTGGCTTTAATTTCTTCTTCCACAAATTACAAAAAACTGATTTGTCAGTGTTAAAAATAAGACCAACATTAGGCCCAAAAAGACATTTTTTTTAGTTCAATACTCATTAGAAACCAGAAAAGGCATACTTACTATATTCTGTGGATAAATGCACAATTAGGCACAGTTGTAACTATACAGCGTATCTCTCTTAATTCAACACAGTATGGAAATTGGGAAGAGGGGGCGTTGTACTAACCCTCTGAAATTTTTCCGAAACACTAAAAAAAACTGATGTGGTCAGCACATAACTTTCTTATGCTGTCGTAGTGTATTAGTGAATAGGGGCAAAAGTTAATCAGTTGCAATACGGAACTATTGAACTTATTCATATTTGCTCTTATATTAAATGTACAAAACACATGTAACTAATAGATAAATTTGTTTATTTATTTAACATTTCTTTCCTTATATAATGTAATACATATAGTCATTGGTTTGGTATTCAGTTGGATACAAAATACAACATTTTATTAAACTGTATATTAGTCAAACACCGACGTTTGATTTTGTCAAACACGAAAATCATTACTATACTGAAAGTTTTTCGTTATGATGTCACTATTTACACAGTATGACTAAATTAATTGTCAGGCTTTATTTAGTGTCCTATTAAAATTTTTTATTAGAGAGAGTTATTTAAAATTGAATTACCTTTAAAAATGTGGTTATAGCGTTTGTAATAAATTGAGAGAAATTCTAGTACTTACATAATAAATAATAATTAATAATTTCCACTGAACGGAAAGACGTGTATATCTGTGCTCTTAGTAAATGTTTTTTATTACGACCACAATTTTATACTTTATTACAAATAATCATGTCTAATGTTAAAACAAGTGCGGTGCGCGGTGTAAATTGTGTAATCTGTGCAAGTAAGATAAACAGGTATGATGATAGTATTGATTGTATTGTATGTATAAATTCTTATCATCTACAATGCGTGAACATTACACTCAACGAATTTCATGCCTTATGTGAATCTAAAAACGTACGTAACTGGAAATGTAATTCTTGTTTGTCAATCTCTGAAAATCCTTCGCTAGAATTATCTTCTAAGAAATAGGAACAAACGACTAGTGTTACATTGGAACAGGTTTATGCCTTGATCGTATCAATTAAAGACAAGAAATACTAAAACTTGGGGTGGTGGCCTAGGGATTTACCTTAAAGATACCCTCCGTTATACCGTTATCTCAAATTTAGATGATGATGAAACGTTTGAGCAAATCTGGGTTAATATTCAACTTGACAACAAATCATTAGTAATCGGTACAATTTATAGAAGATTAGAGTACCATTATTTGAACTTTATTGATAAATTTGAAAACTGCCTTGCACAAATCCTAACCATTACTGATGATTTTATTTGCGTTGGAGATTTCAACGTAGATTTTTTAAATTTATGCAAATTGGCATACATCAGATTTAACACAATGTTGTACGAGATTGTGTAACAACCTTTTTTTGTGGTTGTATTAAAAAGTACATTAATTTAAGAATCGTTCATCTATTTGGCATAATATTAGAAAAGTTTTTAATTATTAATGTGTAGAATTGAAAACTGGCAATTTAATTGGCATTTCCTAGAACAAATCTTTTGGGTGTAATATTACATAAATAGTTTTAGTTCCCTTTCTTAAAAAAATTGTATTTATATTAATGTATCCGCGCAAGCGTTAAGATTTTTTAGGGAAATACACTTGAGTTATTCTGAAAGCTTTTCTTAATTCACTTAATGCTGAATGTTAACAGCAATAAGTATGCTTTTTACTTAATTTTTTTTATATTTTGGTGCCATCAGAATTTTGGTGGTAAATTATTTTTTCTCATTATATTTTAAAACTAAAGCCTTTGCTTTTTTAGGCACCTCCTTTTTTTCACCTTTTCACCTTTTACTTACTTTTTAAGTACTTATGTTCCAAGTATGCACCTTTTTTAATCATTTAATTTGTATGTTTTAAATGGCAAGTTTTACATGAGATACCTTTACAACGCAAGTTCTACATTCTTTTACAAATAAATTTGGCGAATAAACTTCAAGGAAATTCCATATTTTAATGATAACTAAGCAAGACATTGACCGCACCATATGAACCATTCTGCTTCATAGTAACTGTAAAAGTGTATATAACAGTTAAAAGGTAAAGTTTTTTATAATTTAGTATAGTTCATGACTTTTGAATTTTTCTCATTTTAAACATTTATAAATAAACTTATGTAACTTGTTATTTTATTTTCATTTGTGTTAATTGTTTTTAGTATTCAATAACTAGGTTTTGTTGTTCCTAGAGAGATATACATATACATATAAAAAAAAAGAAAGACAACATGGCGCTCGAGAATTTATTATTTTATTCATAATTTTTTTGATGACATTTTTGCCATTAAGTGAAAATAATCAAGCAGAATAGAAGCAACTGGCATTCCAGGTAGGTTAACCAAACTCTAAATTATAACCCACCCTTATATTCATCTACCGATGATCCGACGGCACTTAGCGATTATTAAAAGGTAATTTTTTATATTAATTAAATTATTTGATCAATTACGAATGGTATATTACATCATCGTTTTTTTTTGTGTTCAACAACTAGCATTACAGCTATATTATTATACTCCGTTTGTAATTGATATACTTTGACAGTAGTATAGCTATACAGATCCTGGTCCACTTTTCTACTATACTTTCATCATCTTCAAGGTCACCTCGGCCACGTAGTAGGTGTGTAACCCCGCCTCTTCAAGGTCATGCTTGCACGAGTCCTTCAAGGTCACTAGAAAAGTTACTAGATTGTTGATTGTCCTGAAGGTCATTGCCCTCGGTCTCAGGCAAGTCTATGCATGTTTCAAGGCCACGCCTTATTCTGAGAAACAAAGGGGACCCATTGTTTAACGTCTATGCTTTCAAGGCCACATGAGAGAACAAAGACGATCTATTGTTTTGGTTGAGTCATAGCTTCTGAAGTTCTAGGAAATCAAGAACAAAGATGATGCATTGTTCAAGCCGACGTTTCAAAGTCTATGCTTTTAAGGTCACATGAAAGAACAAAGACGATTTATTGTTCAGTTAGAAATAGATTGTTATCTCAATTCTAGGAAATCAATAACAAAGGCGATGCATTGTCGACGGTTCAAAGCCTATTCTTACAAGGTTACATGAGAAATGAACAAAGACGATCCATTGTTCAGTTAGAAATAGATTGTTATCTCAATTCTAGGAAAGCAAGAACAAAGACGATGCATTGTCAACGCTTCAAAGTCTATGTTTACAAGGCCACATGAGAGACGATCCATTGTTTTGTAGGTTATCGTACACATCAGCTGTATCCTCAAAGTCATTGCCCTCGGTCTCAAGCGAGTCTATACATGTTTCCAGGCCACGCCCCCTCAAGTGGTTCCCCAAAACAGGTAGACGTTTCCTAAAACAGGGGGTCCGTTTCCTAAAACAGGTAGCCGTTTCCTAAAAACAGGTAGCCGTTTCCTAAAACAGGAGGTCCGTTTCCTAAAACAGGTACCCGTTTCCTAAAAACAGGTAGCCGTTTCCTAAAACAGGGGGTCCGTTTCCCAAAACAGATAGCTGTTTCACAACCGTGTAATGCGGCCCTTACTTTTAGTGCCAAATGTAATGACCCTTTGGTTCTGTTTAACTTTTACTTAATATGCGCCCTTCTGGTTTGGTAACCCAGCGCGGTTTTACTTTGCCTCGGCTTTGCTCAATCGGGTTTATTTTATAAACGGGGTGTGGTTCGTAGTGATTACCGGATGGGCTTAACACTGTACACTTAAATAAAATTCGTAAAGCATTTTTAACATGTATATTAAATAAATATTTACAATAAACTAAAATATGTATTGTTAATTAACAAAATGGGTATCGTAGAATCTCTGTGTCCGGGTCCTGGTGTCACTGTCTACGTATTCGCTTCTGTGAACAAAAATAGTCTTTTTACATCTATTCCTTACCTAAGAGATACAAATTTAGGATACGGTCCTGTATGTACGGTAGCGAGAGTGTTGTTCGATGCAGTGGTTGCTCGAAGCGCCAGCGCATTGAACTCGATTCGTTTGAGAAAATCGATATCGTGTTTGTATGCCAGTAACTCTGAAGCGCTGAAGCAAGGATGTTCTACTCTCTGGAAGTAATACACGCGAAATACACGCGATGTATCGGGACGGGTTTTCTCTAATTATAACCGGATTAATGTAGGCAATCAGATTGGTTATATAACTAAATTAATTACTGATCTCTATACTCGGTTTAAATATTTATAATTAAGCAAGGAACAACATACTTAATATTAAACGATTCTAATATGATTACGGAAAGATCGAATAATCCACGTACTCCACTTTATGTACAATCGTTCTCGCACTAGGTGTTTTCGAGGGTTATATTTATATACAAATTTATACTACAGGTTATGGAGGTATTCCTCTACTATTCAAAGACACCGTGTATGGCTATGGCGTTATTGTTTTAGTTTGTAGGTGGTGTAGGATATGTATGTATTTCTAGCGGGTTTCAGTAATGCTCAGAAGACGTAGGCGATGACCCGTCTTTACTGGATATACTAGGAAAGGTCGCAGGTCTGTACAGCCCTGTAACAACCCTCTACCCTCAGGTGGTGACGAGATACGTTGGGATCTACCCTGCGTGCCTCTAGGTGTATGTTATAACTCCTGGAGCTCAGCCCGGAATTATTTACGGTCTGTGGTGTATTTTGTAGTGGTGAGTTACGTCGGGATCTACCCTGCGTTCCTCTAGGTGTTTGTGTGCTTTGTATAACTCCTGGAGCTCAGCCCGGAATTATTTACGGTCTGTAGTGTATTGAGTGTAAATTGTCAGAATGTATAACTTTACAACTTACGTGTCTCTCAATAGCAGTACAGAATTGAACTTTAGGTTGCCCGATCGCGAAGGACTCTTCGTCGGTGAACAACAGGTCGGTGCTTACGCTAAGCAAACGGAGCGGCTGCGGCTACTGGTTTCTGGAACGGTACGGGGGCGGCTGCTGGATATCGGCTTGACGGGAATCTACTTCGATTCATCCTCTTATTATGCGCGTCGCGAGTTTATAAAGGGGTATCGGTGGGCGGCTTCGCGGCTACCGTGCGGGGAATACCGTTACATGATTGGTTAAAATCGTTCTGACGTGCAGAAACTTACGGTTTCTTAGTAATACACGTCAGCAGTGATGAATAAATTATTTGTTGTGCAATATCGCGTAAACTTATGAAATCTTACATACAGGATGGTCCGCACCTAATTTATTCTAAAACATATAGGACTCTGGTTCTTTACATACCACCCTTTCCTCTTCTTCCGGAAGATCCGTCCGCTTTACCTTGACTCTGACGCCGTCGCGGATAACGCTTACGCGGCGGCGATTGCGTCGCTGGCGGCGGTTACTGTACACCGGGGTGGCGGCATAAGGTGGGTCGGTTCGGATATTTCCTGTATCCGTAGGTCCTGCATTCCTTCGGTGACCCTGGCCGTCCGGCGTAGATGTTCCGGTGTGTCCGGGGTCTTTGGTCTACCATCGGCGTGCAGGTGGGGCGGTGACCCATACCATTCCTTCTCCATGGTGGATGGTCCTGGGGACGGTGTGCGGGGCGTAGGCGGCGGAGTTTGCTCCTGGACTGGAGTACGGCGACGCGTCAGAACGCTGCGTCCAAGTCCTCGGTCCCGGGTGGCGGTAGCGGTGGGGCTGCCATGGCGAAATCCTTAACGGAGTCTTTCGTTTTATGCATGGTTTGAAGGGGCCATATTGTGGAAGATAGCATTTCTGGTTTTTTCCTTTGCTTTTATATGATTTTGAATACGCGGGTTTTTCATAGCCGTTAAATTTTCAACGTTACCATTGGTCGTTGGTCTAGTCTGATCGGTGACGTCAGTCGCATTTCTCAAATCTTTTACATGTGCTTCTCCCGCGCTTTTCCTACTACCGGGTTCTCGGAGCTCGACAATTACGGGCGATTTTATTTTATACACAAGGTAAGGACCGGCATACTTTTCGCTAATTTCGCGGAAAATTCTTTGCTTTGCTGGACAGGTAATGTGTTTTACGATATACGAGATCTCCTTTGCGGGGCGGTAGGCTCGGTGACGCAGGTTGTAATGATACCGTTGTACTTCAAAGGTCTTTGCTAATGAATCTCTAGCAAGTTCTTGTAGATCTTTTAAATACTTCATGTGTTGCGCTTGATCAGCTGCGGTTACGGCGGTTGCTTCTGTTGTCGGCGGTTGTTTCTGGGTTGACCATGCCCTAGGTGGTTCTAATTCTCTCCCGAGATTAAGTAAGGCAGGGGAGAAACCAGTTGATCCATGCTGTACGGTATTGATAGCGAAGGCTATTTCCGGCAGGTGAGCGTCCCACTCTCGCTGGTTGTTTCGCGTAAATTGTGCGATCATCGTCCCGATCACTTTATTGGTTCTTTCCACCGGGTTGGCATGCGGGAGTATGGTGGAGTAGAACGATGGTTTATTCCATGCTCCTTCAAGAATGTGCGGAATAATTTGCTGGTATACTGTGGGCCGTTATCGGAGATCAGGTGTCGGGGAGTTCCAAAGCGGTATATTATTTGTTCCCTTAACGCTTGGATAATCGGCGGACTGGTAGCGTTACGGAGCGGTTTAAGTTCGACCCACTTGGTTAACCGGTCTTGAAAAACTAATAGGAATTTATAGCCTTTCTTGGAACGCGGCAGCGGTCCGATAAGGTCTGTACTTACATTGTTCCACGGATGTCCAGGTCGTGAAAAGTACATTTCTCCTTGCGGTTTTGCGTACTACCTTTATAAGTCTGACAACTTATACACGTTTTCACGTATTTTATCACGTCGGATTTTATGGTGGGCCAGTAGTAATTGCGGTATATGCGGCATAGCGTTTTCGCAATTCCTAGGTGTCCTGCGGTCGGGACATCGTGACATTCTTCCAGGATATCTCGGCGTTTTTCTAGCGGTATACAAATTTTCCAACTAGGATGGCTTCCCATCTCTTTTTCGGGTGTCGGATCAGGGAATGATTTAAATAGTTGACCTTCCTCTATTTTATATCGTGGGTGTTGATCAGGGTGTTCTCGGACTTGTTGTATCAAGTATTTGTACCACGGACAGGTTATTTCTTCGGTTTCTTCCACCTCTAATGGCGACAGGTCGACTTTTACGTTATGGTCCTCGTATAAGCGAGATAGCGCGTCGGCTACATTGTTAAGTGCCCCTTTTCGGTACTCCACCTGGAAGTCGAACTGTTGTAGTTCCATTATCCAGCGGGCTAGACGGGATGTCGGTTTCTCTAGCGTGCGAAGCCACTTGAGACTCCTATGATCGGTTAACACGGTGAATTTATAACCTTCTAGGTAACTTTTTAACTTTTGTATGGACCATACTACGGCCAAACACTCTTGTTCAATCGTCGAGTAATTCCTTTCCGCGGGGTTCAGTGCCCTGCTGATGTACGCTATCACTCGTTCATTCGGTGCTTGTCCTTGTGTTAGCACGGCTCCAATTCCGGTGGTACTTGCGTCGGTTTGTAATACAAAAGGTTGATTAAAATCCGGACAGGCCAATACAGGGGGGGCGGTTAAAGCTTGTTTAATGGCTTCAAAGGCGTGATTTTGTGTGTCGGTCCACTGATATCTGGTGTTCTTTTCAAGAGTTCGGTAAGCGGTTGACTTAGTTTCGCAAAGCCGCTAACATATTTGCGGTACCACGATGCCAGTCCCAAAATTGACGGAGTTGCTTAACGGTACGGGGAGCGGGTATTTGGATGATTGCGTCGATTTTTTCTGGATCAGGTAAAATTCCTTTTGCGGTGACGACGTGTCCCAAATATTTGAGTTGGGTTTGACAGAAGTAGCATTTGTCTGGTTGTATTTGAAGTCCGTTATCACGTAGTCTCTTGAATACTTCCCGTAGGTTATGCAGGTGTTCTTGAAATGTTTTTCCCAGAACTATGATATCATCTAGATATACAAAAGCGCGTCCAATCAGTTCTGGACCAATAATAGAGTCTAAGAATCTCTGGAATGTAGCAGGGGCGGAATGAAGTCCAAACGGTAGAACTTTGAACTGGTATAGTCCACGGCCGGGCACTGTAAAAGCGGTGATGGATTTACTTCCATCTTCTAGCGGAATTTGCCAGTATCCTTGTTTCAGGTCTAGGGTACTGATATAGCTTGCTTCTCGTAGCTGGTCTAAGATGCCTTGAATATATGGTAACGGGTATGCATCTTTGATGGTGACCTGGTTAACTTTTCGAAAGTCGATGCAGAATCGATATGCACCAGTTGGTTTCTTAACCAACACTACGGGAGAACTCCACGGGCTGTGTGACGGTTCTATTATGTCTTCGGCGAGCATATTATCAACCTCTTGATTGATAAGTTCTTGCATTGCTGGATTGCGGGGATAGTATCGCTGTTTGATCGGTTTAGCATCGGGCATGAGTGTGATCTTATGTATAACATCTTTGGCTTTTCCTGTTACCTTTGTGAACTTCCTCATCTCGGTTTCCAGGAATTCATTTAACTCGGGCAGCTGGTCTACGTCTGGTCCATGTATTCCACTCTCAGGTTGTCATACATACGTTGTAGTTGTTCTTCTCTCGACATGTTTCCATGGCGTCGCATTAAGGTCAGGACGGCGGTTACGTATTCCGTAGCTTTTTCTCGGGGTTTTTGCAATCTATTTCGGATTTCCTCCTCTAGTTGAAATTGATGCCGCGGTGGTAAAAATTGTATTTTAAAACTGACCAAGAAATCTTTCCAAGTCGTCCAGGATTGTTGATGGTTTCTGTACCATAACAGGGTGCTTTCCTTTAATAATTCCGGAAGGGCGAGTAATAGGTCACGGTCGGTGATGTTGTAGCAGGTTTGTAGTTCCTCTACTCTTTCCAAGAAAGATATCGGATCGCCGATACCGTCGTATTTCACACCCATTTGCGTATTCTATCGCAAATATCGGCGCGTCTGGTTCCGGTAATGTCTAGGTGTTCCCCAGCTAGTGGTGGCGGTATCGGAGCGGTTAATGTTAGTCTTTCTGGTGTTAGTGTGGTTACTTGTCCTTCTCCGGTGCGTATGTATTTTATTATCCTGGCACGAAGTGCATCTACATTCCTCCTGTCTCTAATTTATATTTCCTAGCTTCTGTTGCTAATTCATCCTTCTTGAGATGGTAAATCCATCCCACTCTTGTGTCGGTATCTTCAGAGTCCTCGGTATACTCATCCTGTAACAGACAGATTAGTGTCTCTGGAAAACAAAAATATGTGATTACTGGTACTTCTGCGGTCCTTTTGGAATCTGTAAACGGAAAATTATTTAAGGTGTTCAGTGTTTTTCGAGCCCCACGTTTAGGTGTCAAATGTAATGCGGCCCTTACTTTTAGTGCCAAATGTAATGACCCTTTGGTTCTGTTTAACTTTTACTTAATATGCGCCCTTCTGGTTTGGTAACCCAGCGTGGTTTTACTTTGCCTCGGCTTTGCTCAATCGGGTTTATTTTATAAACGGGGTGTGGTTCGTAGTGATTACCGGATGGGCTTAACACTGTACACTTAAATAAAATTCGTAAAGCATTTTTAACATGTATATTAAATAAATATTTACAATAAACTAAAATATGTATTGTTAATTAACAAAATGGGTATCGTAGAATCTCTGTGTCCGGGTCCTGGTGTCACTGTCTACGTATTCGCTTCTGTGAACAAAAATAGTCTTTTACATCTATTCCTTACCTAAGAGATACAAATTTAGGATACGGTCCTGTATGTACGGTAGCGAGTGTTGTTCGATGCAGTGGTTGCTCGAAGCGCCAGCGCATTGAACTCGATTCGTTTGAGAAAATCGATATCGTGTTTGTATGCCAGTAACTCTGAAGCGCTGAAGCAAGGATGTTCTACTCTCTGGAAGTAATACACGCGAAATACACGCGATGTATCGGACGGTTTTCTCTAATTATAACCGGATTAATGTAGGCAATCAGATTGGTTATATAACTAAATTAATTACTGATCTCTATACTCGGTTTAAATATTTATAATTAAGCAAGGGAACAACATACTTAATATTAAACGATTCTAATATGATTACGGAAAGATCGAATAATCCACGTACTCCACTTTATGTACAATCGTTCTCGCACTAGGTGTTTGCGAGGGTTATATTTATATACAAATTTATACTACAGGTTATGGAGGTATTCCTCTACTATTCAAAGACACCGTGTATGGCTATGGCGTTATTGTTTTAGTTTGTAGGTGGTGTAGGATATGTATGTATTTCTAGCGGGTTTCAGTAATGCTCAGAAGACGTAGGCGATGACCCGTCTTTACTGGATATACTAGGAAAGGTCGCAGGTCTGTACAGCCCTGTAACAACCCTCTACCCTCAGGTGGTGACGAGATACGTTGGGATCTACCCTGCGTGCCTCTAGGTGTATGTGTATAACTCCTGGAGCTCAGCCCGGAATTATTTACGGTCTGTGGTGTATTTTGTAGTGGTGAGTTACGTCGGGATCTACCCTGCGTTCCTCTAGGTGTTTGTGTGCTTGTATAACTCCTGGAGCTCAGCCCGGAATTATTTACGGTCTGTAGTGTATTGAGTGTAAATTGTCAGAATGTATAACTTTACAACTTACGTGTCTCTCAATAGCAGTACAGAATTGAACTTTAGGTTGCCCGATCGCGAAGGACTCTTCGTCGGTGAACAACAGGTCGGTGCTTACGCTAAGCAAACGGAGCGGCTGCGGCTACTGGTTTCTGGAACGGTACGGGGCGGCTGCTGGATATCGGCTTGACGGAATCTACTTCGATTCATCCTCTTATTATGCGCGTCGCGAGTTTATAAAGGGTATCGGTGGGCGGCTTCGCGGCTACCGTGCGGGGAATACCGTTACATGATTGGTTAAAATCGTTCTGACGTGCAGAAACTTACGGTTTCTTAGTAATACACGTCAGCAGTGATGAATAAATTATTTGTTGTGCAATATCGCGTAAACTTATGAAATCTTACATACAGGATGGTCCGCACCTAATTTATTCTAAAACATATAGGACTCTGGTTCTTTACAACCGTTTCCCCCATGAGAGCAAGGACGATCTATTGTTCAGGTTGAAAATAGATTCCACATCTCAATTCTGAGAAATCAAGAACAAAGGGGGCCCATTGTTCAAAGTCTATGCTTACAATTTTCAAGGTCAGATGAGAGAACAAAGACATTCCATTGTTCAGGTCGAAAATAGATTATTAAATACACTTCTATTCCAGGAAATCAAGAATAAAGGCAATCCATTGTCAACGCTTCAAAGTCTATGCTTATAAGGTCACACCTCTGATAACAAAGACGATTCATTGTTCTGGCTGAGTCATAGCTTCTGAAATTCTAGGAAATCAATAACAAAGACGATGCATTATTCAAAGTCTATGCTTACAATTTTCAAGGTCACAGTCCTGAGAAATGAACAAAGACGATACATTGTTCTGGTTGATTTATAAAAA
Source organism: Vesta saturnalis (assembly GCA_036346205.1). Classification (NCBI taxonomy): domain Eukaryota; kingdom Metazoa; phylum Arthropoda; class Insecta; order Coleoptera; family Lampyridae; genus Vesta; species Vesta saturnalis. Next base: position 425,322 of record JARFJB010002152.1, on the reverse strand, counting down.
TAGATTGTTATCTAAATACATCTCTTTCAAGAACAAAGGCGATCCATTGTCAACGATTTAAAGTTTATGCTTATAAGGTCACACCTCTGAGAAATGAACAAAGACGATCCATTGTTCAGTTATTCTAGAAATAGATTGTTATCTCAATTCTAGGAAATCAAGAACAAAGACGATGCATTGTCAACGCTTCAAAGTCTATGCCTACAAGGCCACATGAGAGAACAAAGACGATTCATTGTGCAGGTCGAGTTATAAAAATAGATTCCACATCTCAATTCTAGGAAATCAAGAATAAAGGGGGGCTCATTGTTCAAAGTCTATGCTTACAATGCCACATGAGAGAACAAGTATGATTCATTGTTTTGGCTGAGTCGTAGCTTCTAAAACTCTGAGAACAAAGACGATGCATTGTTCAGACTGATTAGGTCATCTAACAAGTAAAACGTTTTTTATAAGACTTTATTAACCACAATATACAGATAAAAATTGATTTAAGTAAATACACATATTATGGCAACATTTTGTAATACCTTTACTGGAGCATGTCTATTTATTATTTGTTTTTCGCATTCAATTTCAATCAACTGATTTTCGTTTAATGTGGTCCACAAGATATCATCATCTTTCCTAATAGGTCATCGCTTCATTATATTGTATGCTAGCCATACATTCAGCTTACTTAGAGACAGTCCGTAACTTATTACAAACCTAAGCAAACCCTGAGGTGTTGTCTATGCATGTTTCAAGGTCATCAAGCCATATCACACCCCCTAGAGCCCTGAAGTGGTCTAAACAGGTAGCCGTTTCCTAAAACAGGTAGCCGTTTCCTAAAAACAGGTAGCCGTTTCCTAAAAACAGATAGCCGTTTCCTAAAACAGGGGGGTCCGTTTCCCAAAACAGATAGCTGTTTGGTAACCGTTTCCCTCGAAGGTTATACGAGAGATCCATTGTTCAGGTTGAAATAGATTCCACATCTCAATTCTGAGAAATCAAGAACAAAGTGGGCCCATTGTTCTAGCCAACGGTTCAAAGTCTATGCTAACAATTTTGTGATGAATGAACAAAGACGATCCATTGTTCAGTTATAATTTCTAAAAATAGATTGTTATCTAAATACATCTTAATTCTAGGAAATCAAGAACTAAGACGATGCATTGTTCTAACCAACGCTTCAAAGTCTATGCTTATAATTTTCAAGGTCACACCTCTGATAACAAAGCGATTCATTGTTTTGGCTGAGTCATAGCTTCTAAATTCCGGAACAATGATGATACATTGTTCAAACTGATTAGGTCATCTAACAAGTAAAATATTTTTTATAAGACTTTATTAACCACAATATACAGATAAAAAATCGATTTAAATAAATATACATATTATGGCAAAATTTTGTAATACCTTTGCTGGATCATATCTATTTATTATTTGTTTTTCACATTCAATTTCCTTCAACTGATTCTCGTTTAATGTGGTCTACATGACATCATTATCATTTTTCCTAATAGGTCACCGCTTCATTATATTGTATACTAGTCATACATTCAGCTTATTTAGAGATATTTTTCGCGACTTATTACAAACCTAAGCAAGCCCTGAGATGCATGCTTCAAGGTAAGCAATGTTATGCCCTCAAGCGCCCTCAAGTGGTCTAAACAGGTAGACGTTTCCCAAAACAGGGGGGTCCGTTTTCCAAACCGATGGCTGTTTCTCAACACAGGTAACCGCTTCCCCCATACGAGAGAACAAAAGCGATTCCTTGTTCTAGTCGAGTTAAGCTACCCCACACCTCAATTCCAGGAAATCAAGAACAAAGGGGGTCCATTGTTCAAGCCGACGCTTCAAAGTCTATTCTTACAATTTTCAAGGTCACACCTTTGAGAAAAGAACAAAGACGATCCATTGTTCCATTATAATTTCTAAAAATAGATTCCACATCTCAATTCTGGGAAATCAACTTTCAAGAACAAAGGCAATCCATTGTCAACGCTTTAAAGTCTATAATTTGCGAGGTCACACCTCTGATAACAAAGGCGATTCATTGTTTTGGCTGAGTCATAGCTTCTGAAATTCCGAGAACAAAGACGATGCATTGTTCAGACTGATTAGGTCATCTAACAAGTAAAATATTTTTTTATAAAACTTATAATTTATTAACCACAATATTCATCTATATATATATATATATATATATATATATATATATATATATATATATATATATATATATATATATATATATATATATATATATATATATACAGATAAAAGATCGATTTAAGTAAATATACATATTATGGTAAATTTGATGTACTTAACATTTTGTAATACCTTTGCTGGATCATATCTATTTTATTTATTATTTGTTTTTCACATTCAATTTCCTTCAACTGATTCTCGTTTAATGTGGTCCACAAGACATCATCATCTTTCCTAATAGGTATTTTCATCGCTTCATTATAATGTTTACTAGCCATACATTCAGCTTTCCTTAAAGCCTTCATATCAGGATCTGTAATCCTTTTACTTTGAGACATTATCCGTGACTCATTACAAACCTACATCTCTTAAACTTATATGCAAAAACACAAATTAAAATCTTTTAATTATACAGTTACGTAAATTTCAATGTTAATTCCGAGAAATCTATTTTCAAGGTGATCCAACTTTACCCGACTATCAAATAGATTGTCAATGGTTACTACCAATTTTCTAGGTCCTATAAATCAACCTACAGGGGTATCCCGATATATCACCGGTAATGTATGCTCATCAAAGTCACGTATACTATAAGATCCACCTTCACGTTTTCAAGACCATTGCGTACACACATTGCATGCGTATAGTGATCCACTTAGTAATTTATTAAGAAGAAGTGCATTAGGTCATGTACACTTTCCATGCATCAACCAATTGTGGTTGGATCAGATCTACATGGGATATTCAAATAGACTTTTCAAGGTGTGAGGGATTTTTCAGGGTCACCAAACTGGTTGAGGCCATGTGTAGAGAAATTTTCAAGGTTAGATTTAGTAACATTCCTAATCAAGGTCGCGTATTCTTGGAAATTAAAAGTTCTTTGAAGGTGTGACGAGAGATTTTCAAGGTCACCAAACAATTCGTAGAATTTACTCGAGTCAGAGCCATCTGTCAATTCCTAGAAATCAGGGGTATCATATTACAATTCAAACAGATTGTAAAGTAGATTCATGGCTAAATGGAGTCAAGGTCTTCCTAATCAATTACTTTTGTATAGGCCGTAGAAGTTATTACAATTTCTGCAGTGGTATCTATGCTAAAAAAATAGGTCAAGGTTAAATTGGTCTTATATTAGCTAAATGCTCTTCAAGTCAAATAGAAATTAGGTCATCAGCAGGGAGGGGGGTAGATGTAGAAGTGGTTAAGGTATTTAAGCAGTAATGTGCAAATAAAATTGATTCAATATGTGGATGTGCTACGCTGCTGAATCATGGACCAAAGCGGTAGATGCACATACAGCCGTGGAACGTTTACTCCAACAATTGACGGCATTGGCATTTGATGCTAATCATGAGGCAGTATATGGTTTAGGACGCTTTTATTCGGAAGAGGACTGTCATGCACTTGCAAAGAAATATGAAAACGGTGTAAAAATATGTGAAACGTATTTAAAGGGTCGATATTGTTTGACTTGCTTAATACAAAAGTTAAGTGCGGCACAACTAGAAGAGTTCACTCTAGATTTGAAGGAGTGGGAAGATGGGGATACCAGTGAAAAGGGGGAAGAAGGGGAATATGAAGGATAGTAGTCAGTTACTAATTATATTTTCTCGATTAGAAAAAGATGTATAATTAAAAAATAAAACCTTAATTATTGTTGTTGTGTTCTTTTGCATGTGAAAAGGATGTATTCACGACTAGTCTGGATGCAGTCGGAAAAACAACAAATAGCGGTCCCCAGCCATATGTAAACATAATTTAACTAGAATACTTCATATATATCCTCGGAAAAGGAAAAAATGAGTGTGGTCTCCAAGAAATTTTCTAGACCATATGTCCTACAGGCCGATCTTACCTGACATCGTCCGATCGAAATGTAGTCGAAACCTGCAGGACCAATTCTAAACGAGTCATGGAAACAAGAAGAATGATAGGCTAATACCATGGTTATTGACTAAATTGTAATAAAAAGCGTGGGCTCATACAATAGTCATCCAGGGTGTTTCTTCAAATACAGATAACCGTTTCCCAAAACCGATGGCTGTTTCTCAACACAGGCTAAACTGAACTAGGTCAAAACCTAAACATCCGGTCATGAGGGGTTAGAAATCCCAATTCGTGGGAAGGTTCAAGTACAATCTGAAAGTAGTTTTATATTATAGAAAAAAGCTAATCACCTACTTTGGGGGTAGTACTGATAGGTGGTAGTTTCTATAAATCCCCATACTTTTTGGGCTAAAGGGTAGCTTTTCCAATAGGCTTATCATCTAGGGGTGCAATTCTGACCCCGAGAAAAATAATGAATTCTGCACCGCTTTTGAGAAGAAGGATGATTATGTTTGAAAAAAGCTGGAATAAGAAGTAGTGTTAGAAACCATGATTGTTAGGGTTTAAAAGTCCTCATTGTGTGTGTGTGTGTGTGTGTGTGTGTGTGTGTGTGTGTGTGCACAGTATACCATTGATTAGCAGCAATGATGAAAGTAGTAGTATGTAAGGTAGAAAGTACAGAAAAAGCAGTAAGTGTGGAGGAGCGAAAGAGGAGGTTGGAGACGTTAATAAAGCAAGTAAAAGAAATAAAACTCGATTTGGAGTGTTATATAGTGAAAACAAAAATGATGAAGCTGCGTATTAGCAATATGTAAAATAGTGTAGTAAAACATGAAATTTTGGGAAGGATGAGTTTAAATACATATTTTAAAGAAGAAGAAAATTTAAAAACGCTGTGTGTTGTTATAAGTATCTCACAATTGTATTAGGTTTAAATAGCTGTATCATTAAAAAATAAAGATTTTAAGCGTTGTGAATATGTTGTTCTTTTAAGTAGACGTAGCACTAGTTTTCGGTATTCTCTTCTATAACCCATAATGGTTCCTTATTGGTTATGCATATCTAGGCGTGGTTCGATAAACGTAAATTTTATCTGATATCCACCTTTACCGAAATCTCCCATAAGGAAATGGAACCCCTGCCGTACGTTGGGCCTTAAAGAGGTGAAATTGGTCTATATTCAACATATAAAAGAAGATTTATTGGAAAAGATCAATGACGGTAAAATGATCCCTAAATAAAAAGCAATTTACTGGTTTTAATGCAGATCGTTATTGTTTTTAATCATTAAATGATATTTATGCATATGTCAACTAGAATTTATTAGTAAAGCGTTATAATGAAAAATACAATGACTTTCCTTTGTATAAGGGAGAGCTTGCAGTATAGAAATGGAGTTAATTTGATGTAATTTTATATAAAAGGTTAAGAAAATCGATTTGTAGTTTTAATGTTGCAGAAGCAGACGAGGAGACCAGATTGTTTTTATATGAATAGTTTTTATTGTGTGTTAGGCGTTAGAATTGGTTTTCATTGTTTTAAAGGGATACAATAGCATTGCATTATATAATTTTAATTTAAAGCTTACAGAAAGGTTTATATACATTAAAAGTAACCTTTACTATGCACTCATTTTAATCAACGTTTTTTTGCTGTGGCTAGCATTATACATTTCCTTATAAACAAAGCGATGTCTTCTTTTTCAATTCAGTGCAAGTTGTGCATGATAATTCGATAGAAACGAATTTAATGCGGGGAAAATGATAGTAGGTAAATATACTTTAAATAATTTTTCAATTTGAATTTTGTTTCTTAGCATTACTACCCCAACATGGCAGTGTAGTGTATCAAAATGAAGCTAGTGGTAGTATACGTTTTATGTGGTAAAACAGTGCATCCACAACATCAAAATGAAGCTAGTGGTGGTATACGTTTTATGTGGTAAAACAGTGCATAGTAGTTAGTATAGCCGGTTCTGGACCAGTTCAAGGCCACATTTTTTCCACATTTTTTAGTTCTGAGAATTTTGAACTGCTATATTTTGCGCTGTTATTTGTTTAACCTACACGCAAAATTGGAATTTTTGTAAAGGACTAGTGATTTAGAAATAAATATAGATATAAATTTATAAATGTATGCAAGTTTCAACCTTTTACACACACACACACACACACATACACATAAAAATGCTGACTTATACATTTCGTAGTAGGTATACTAGACCGATTCTGGACCAGTTCAAGGTCGCTCGCCCTCTGGTGGTGATAAACGTAAGCTTTTCATATTTTTGGAATTTGAAACTGCTATGTGTTGCGCTGTTCTTTGTTTAGTATACATGCAAAAAATTGGAATTTTTGGGTAAAGGACTAAAGTGTTATGATTTATTCATTTGTGCAAGTTTCAACTTTTCTGTACATATACTAACTACAAACTTTGTTGTTAATGATAATTGAAATTTTTTTTTCACATTTTTTTTTCAGTTTCGAGAATTTTTGGATTGCTATCTTTTGCGCTCTTATCTGTTTAGTCTACATGCCAAAAATTGGAATTTTTGGGTAAAGAATTAGTGATTTATAAATAAATATAAATATAAATGTTCAACCTTTAATGACACATAAAACTTATATTACAAAGAAAGAAAAAGGTGAATAACATTATCTTGTTATATGAAATGTATAAGTCAGCAAAAATTTTTATGTGTGTATTTTAAAATAAATAAATATACTCTTTTTATCATATCAGATTAATTTTTAACTCAAAAATTTTGAATTTTTGTATATTCTGAATAAATAACAGCGCAAAGGATAGCAGTAAAATAAATTCAGAATTTAAAAAATTTCAAAACAAATAGTCTCGTGAAAATAGTACATAAAGGTTGAATATTGCGTACATTTGTATTTATATTTATTTATAAATCACTAATCCTTTACCCAAAATTCCAATTTTGGCATGTAGACTAAACAGATAAGAGCGCAAAGATAGCAATCCAAAATTCTCGAAACAAAAAAATGTGAAAAAAAAATTTCAATTATCATTAACAACAAAGTTTGTAGTTAGTATGTACAGAAAAGTTGAAACTTGCACAAATGAATAAATCATAACACTTTAGTCCTTTACCCAAAAATTCCAATTTTTTGCATGTATACTAAACAAAGAACAGCGCAACACATAGCAGTTTCAAATTCCAAAAATGTGAAAAGCTTACGTTTTTCACCACCAGAGGGCGAGCGACCTTGAACTGGTCCAGAATCGGTCTAGTATACCTACTACGAAATGTATAAGTCAGCATTTTTATATGTGTAGTGTGTGTGTGTGTGTGTGTGTGTGTGTGTAAAAGGTTGAAACTTGCATACATTTATAAATTTATATCTATATTTATTTCTAAATCACTAGTCCTTTACTCAAAAATTCCAATTTTTTGCGTGTAGGTTAAACAAATAACAGCGCAAAATATAGCAGTTCAAAAATTCTCAGAACTAAAAAAATGTGGAAAAAAAATGTGGCCTTGAACTGGTCCAGAACCGGCCCTATACTAACTACTATGCACTGTTTTTACCACACATAAAACGTATACCACCACTAGCTTCATTTTGCCATGTTGGGGGTGGATGCACTGTTTTTACCACACATAAAACGTATACCACCACTAGCTTCATTTTGATACACTACACCTGCCATGTTGGGGGTGGATGCACTGTTTTTACCACCCATAAAACGTATACTACCACTAGCTTCATTTTGATACACTACACCTGCCATGTTGGGGGTAGTAATGCTAAGAAACAAAATTCAAATTGAAAAAATTATTTAAAGTATATTTACCTACTATCATTTTCCCCCGCATTAAATTCGTTTCTATCGAATTATCATGCACAACTTCTTGCACTGAATTGAAAAAGAAGACATCGCTTTGTTTATAAGGAAATGTATAATGCTAGCCACAGCAAAAAAAACGTTGATTAAAATGAGTGCATAGTAAAAGGTTACTCTTTTAATGTATATAAAACCTTTCTGTAAGCTTTAAATTAAAATTATATATGAATGCAAGCCTATTGTATCCCCTTTAAAACAATGAAAACCAATTCTAACGCCTAACACACAATAAAAACTATTCATATAAAAACAATCTGGTCTCCTCGTCTTGCGTTCTGCAACATTAAAACTACAAATCGATTTTCTTAACCTTTTATATAAAAATTACATCAAATTAACTCCATTTCTATACTGCAAGCTCTCCCTTATACAAAGGAAAGTCATTGTATTTTTCATTATAACGCTTTACTAATAAATTCTAGTTGACATATGCATAAATATCATTTAATGATTAAAAACAATAACGATCTGCATTAAAACCAGTAAATTGCTTTTTATTTAGGGATCATTTTACCGTCATTGATCTTTTCCAATAAATCTTCTTTTATATGTTGAATATAGACCAATTTCACCTCTTTAAGGCCCAACGTACGGCAGGGGTTCCATTTCCTTATGGGAGATTTCGGTAAAGGTGGATATCAGATAAAATTTACGTTTATCGAACCACGCCTAGATATGCATAACCAATAAGGAACCATTATGGGTTATAGAAGAGAATACCGAAAACTAGTGCTACGTCTACTTAAAAGAACAACATATTCACAACGCTTAAAATCTTTATTTTTTAATGATACAGCTATTTAAACCTAATACAATTGTGAGATACTTATAACAACACACAGCAGCGTTTTAAATTTTCTTCTTCTTTAAAATATGTATTTAAACTCATCCTTCCCAAAATTTCATGTTTTACTACACTATTTTACATATTGCTAATACGCAGCTTCATCATTTTTGTTTTCACTATATAACACTCCAAATCGAGTTTTATTTCTTTTACTTGCTTTATTAACGTCTCCAACCTCTTCTTTCGCTCCTCCACACTTACTGCTTTTTCTGTACTTTCTACCTTACATACTACTACTTTCATCATTGCTGCTAATCAATGGTATACTGTGCACACACACACACACACACACACACACACAATGAGGACTTTTAAACCCTAACAATCATGGTTTCTAACACTACTTCTTATTCCAGCTTTTTTCAAACATAATCATCCTTCTTCTCAAAAGCGGTGCAGAATTCATTATTTTCTCGGGGTCAGAATTGCACCCCTAGATGATAAGCCTATTGGAAAAGCTACCCTTTAGCCCAAAAGTATGGGGATTTATAGAAACTACCACCTATCAGTACTACCCCAAAGTAGGTGATTAGCTTTTTCTATAATATAAAACTACTTTCAGATTGTACTTGAACCTTCCCACGAATTGGGATTTCTAACCCCTCATGACCGGATGTTTAGGTTTTGACCTAGTTCAGTTTAGCCTGTGTTGAGAAACAGCCATCGGTTTTGGGAAACGGTTATCTGTATTTGGAGAAACACGCTGGATGACTATTGTATGAGCCCACGCTTTTTATTACAATTTAGTCAATAACCATGGTATTAGCCTATCATTCTTCTTGTTTCCATGACTCGTTTAGAATTGGTCCTGCAGGTTTCGACTACATTTCGATCGGACGATGTCGGGTAAGATCGGCCTGTAGGACATATGGTCTTGAAAATTTCTTGGAGACCACACTCATTTTTTCCTTTTCCGAGGATATATATGAAGTATTCTAGTTAAATTATGTTTACATATGGCTGGGGACCGCTATTTGTTGTTTTCCGACTGCATCCAGACTAGTCGTGAATACATCCTTTTCACATGCAAAGAACACAACAACAATAATTAAGGTTTTATTTTTAATTATACATCTTTTTCTAATCGAGAAAATATAATTAGTAACTGACTACTATCCTTCATATTCCCTTCTTCCCCTTTTCACTGGTATCCCCATCTTCCCACTCCTTCAAATCTAGAGTGAACTCTTCTAGTTGTGCCGCACTTAACTTTTGTATTAAGCAAGTCAAACAATATCGACCCTTTAAATACGTTTCACATATTTTTACACCGTTTTCATATTTCTTTGCAAGTGCATGACAGTCCTCTTCCGAATAAAAGCGTCCTAAACCATATACTGCCTCATGATTAGCATCAAATGCCAATGCCGTCAATTGTTGGAGTAAACGTTCCACGGCTGTATGTGCATCTACCGCTTTGGTCCATGATTCAGCAGCGTAGCACATCCACATATTGAATCAATTTTATTTGCACATTACTGCTTAAATACCTTAACCACTTCTACATCTACCCCCCTCCCTGCTGATGACCTAATTTCTATTTGACTTGAAGAGCATTTAGCTAATATAAGACCAATTTAACCTTGACCTATTTTTTTAGCATAGATACCACTGCAGGAATTGTAATAACTTCTACGGCCTATACAAAAGTAATTGATTAGGAAGACCTTGACTCCATTTAGCCATGAATCTACTTTACAATCTGTTTGAATTGTAATATGATACCCCTGATTTCTAGGGATTGACAGATGGCTCTGACTCGAGTAAATTCTAAGAATTGTTTGGTGACCTTGAAAATCTCTCGTCACACCTTCAAAGAACTTTACCCAACTTGGGGATTGATTTCCAAGAATACGCGACCTTGATTAGGAATGTTACTAAATCTAACCTTGAAAATTTCTCTACACATGGTCTCAACCAGTTTGGTGACCCTGAAAAATCCCTCACACCTTGAAAAGTCTATTTGAATATCCCATGTAGATCTGATCCAACCACAATTGGTTGATGCATGGAAAGTGTACATGACCTAATGCACTTCTTCTTAATAAATTACTAAGTGGATCACTATACGCATGCAATGTGTGTACGCAATGGTCTTGAAAACGAGAAGGTGGATCTTATAGTATACGTGACTTTGATGAGCATACATTACCGGTGATATATCGGATACCCTGTAGGTTGATTTATAGGACCTAGAAAATTGGTAGTAACCATTGACAATCTATTTGATAGTCGGGTAAAGTTGGATCACCTTGAAAATAGATTTCTCGGAATTAACTTTGAAATTTACGTAACTGTATAATTAAAAGATTTTAATTTGTGTTTTTGCATATAAGTTTAAGAGATGTAGGTTTGTAATGAGTCACGGATAATGTCTCAAAGTAAAAGGATCACAGATCCTGATATGAAGGCTTTAAGGAAAGCTGAATGTATGGCTAGTAAACATTATAATGAAGCGATGAAAATACCTATTAGGAAAGATGATGATGTCTTGTGGACCACATTAAACGAGAATCAGTTGAAGGAAATTGAATGTGAAAAACAAATAATAAATAAAATAGATATAATCCAGCAAAGGTATTACAAAATGTTAAGTACATCAAATTTACCATAATATGTATATTTACTTAAATCGATCTTTTATCTGTATATATATATATATATATATATATATATATATAGATGAATATTGTGGTTAATAAATTATAAGTTTTATAACAAAAATATTTTACTTGTTAGATGACCTAATCATCGTCTTTGTTCTCGGAATTTCAGAAGCTATGACTCAGCCAAAACAATGAATCGCCTTTGTTATCAGAGGTGTGACCTCGCAAATTATAGACTTTAAAGCGTTGACAATGGATTGCCTTTGTTCTTGAAAGTTGATTTCCCAGAATTGAGATGTGGAATCTATTTTTAGAAATTATAATGGAACAATGGATCGTCTTTGTTCTTTTCTCAAAGGTGTGACCTTGAAAATTGTAAGAATAGACTTTGAAGCGTCGGCTTGAACAATGGACCCCCTTTGTTCTTGATTTCCTGGAATTGAGGTGTGGGGTAGCTTAACTCGACCAGAACAAGGAATCGCTTTTGTTCTCTCGTATGGGGGAAACGGTTACCTGTGTTGAGAAACAGCCATCGGTTTGGAAAACGGACCCCCCTGTTTTGGGAAACGTCTACCTGTTTAGACCACTTGAGGGCGCTTGAGGGCATAACATTGCTTACCTTGAAGCATGCATCTCAGGGCTTGCTTAGGTTTGTAATAAGTCCGAAAATATCTCTAAATAAGCTGAATGTATGACTAGTATACAATATAATGAAGCGGTGACCTATTAGGAAAAATGATAATGATGTCATGTAGACCACATTAAACGAGAATCAGTTGAAGGAAATTGAATGTGAAAAACAAATAATAAATAGATATAATCCAGCAAAGGTATTACAAAATTTTGCCATAATATGTTTATTTATTTAAATCGATTTTTTATCTGTATATTGTGGTTAATAAAGTCTTATAAAAAATATTTTACTTGTTAGATGACCTAATCAGTCTGAACAATTTATCATCATTGTTCCCGGAATTTTAGAAGCTATGACTCAGCCAAAACAATGAATCGCTTTGTTATCAGAGGTGTGACCTTGAAAATTATAAGCATAGACTTTGAAGCGTTGGTTAGAACAATGCATCGTCTTAGTTCTTGATTTCCTAGAATTAAGATGTATTTAGATAACAATCTATTTTTTAGAAATTATAACTGAACAATGGATCGTCTTTGTTCATTCATCACAAAATTGTTAGCATAGACTTTGAACCGTTGGCTAGAACAATGGGCCCACTTTGTTCTTGATTTCTCAGAATTGAGATGTGGAATCTATTTCAACCTGAACAATGGATCTCTCGTATAACCTTCGAGGGAAACGGTTACCAAACAGCTATCTGTTTTGGGAAACGGGCCCCCCTGTTTTAGGAAACGGCTATCTGTTTTTAGGAAACGGCTACCTGTTTTTAGGAAACGGCTACCTGTTTTAGGAAACGGCTACCTGTGCAACATGCATAGACAACACCTCAGGGTTTACTTAGGTTTGTAATAAGTTACGGACAATGTCTCTAAGTAAGCTGAATGTATGGCTAGCATACAATATAATGAAGCGATGATCTATTAGGAAAGATGATGATATCTTGTGGACCACATTAAACGAAAATCAGTTGATTGAAATTGAATGCGAAAAACAAATAATAAATAGACATGCTCCAGTAAAGGTATTACAAAATGTTGCCATAATATGTGTATTTACTTAAATCAATTTTTATCTGTATATTGTGGTTAATAAAGTCTTATAAAAAACGTTTTACTTGTTAGATGACCTAATCAGTCTGAACAATGCATCGTCTTTGTTCTCAGAGTTTTAGAAGCTACGACTCAGCCAAAACAATGAATCATACTTGTTCTCTCATGTGGCATTGTAAGCATAGACTTTGAACAATGAGCCCCCCTTTATTCTTGATTTCCTAGAATTGAGATGTGGAATCTATTTTCATAACTCGACCTGCACAATGAATCGTCTTTGTTCTCTCATGTGGCCTTGTAGGCATAGACTTTGAAGCGTTGACAATGCATCGTCTTTGTTCTTGATTTCCTAGAATTGAGATAACAATCTATTTCTAGAATAACTGAACAATGGATCGTCTTTGTTCATTTCTCAGAGGTGTGACCTTATAAGCATAAACTTTAAATCGTTGACAATGGATCGCCTTTGTTCTTGAAAGAGATGTATTTAGATAACAATCTATTTTTATAAATCAACCAGAACAATGTATCGTCTTTGTTCATTTCTCAGGACTGTGACCTTGAAAATTGTAAGCATAGACTTTGAATAATGCATCGTCTTTGTTATTGATTTCCTAGAATTTCAGAAGCTATGACTCAGCCAAAACAATGAATCGTCTTTGTTATCAGAGGTGTGACCTTATAAGCATAGACTTTGAAGCGTTGACAATGGATTGCCTTTATTCTTGATTTCCTGGAATAGAAGTGTATTTAACAATCTATTTTCGACCTGAACAATGGAATGTCTTTGTTCTCTCATCTGACCTTGAAAATTGTAAGCATAGACTTTGAAGCGTTGACAATGCATCGTCTTTGTTCTTGATTTCCTAGAATTGAGATAACAATCTATTTTTAAAATAATGGAACAATGGATCGTCTTTGTTCATTTCTCAGAGGTGTGACCTTGAAAATTGTAAGCATAGACTTTGAACCGTCGGCTTGAACAATGCATCGTCTTTGTTCTTGATTTCTCAGAATTTTAGAAGCTATGACTCATCCATAACAATAGATCGTCTTTGTTCTCTCATGTGACCTTGAAAATTGTAAGCATAGACTTTGAACAATGGGCCCCCTTTGTTCTTGATTTCTCAGAATTGAGATGTGGAATCTATTTTCAACCTGAACAATAGATCGTCTTTGCTCTCATGGGGGAAACGGTTGTGAAACAGCTATCTGTTTTGGGAAACGGACCCCCTGTTTTAGGAAACGGCTACCTGTTTTTAGGAAACGGGTACCTGTTTTAGGAAACGGACCCCCTGTTTTAGGAAACGGCTACCTGTTTTTAGGAAACGGCTACCTGTTTTAGGAAACGGACCCTCTGTTTGAGGAAACGTCTACCTGTTTTGGGGAACCACTTGAGGGGGCGTGGCCTGGAAACATGTATAGACTCGCTTCAGACCGAGGGCAATGACTTTGAGGATACAGCTGATGTGTACGATAACCTACAAAACAATGGATCGTCTCTCATGTGGCCTTGTAAACATAGACTTTGAAGCGTTGACAATGCATTGTCTTTGTTCTTGCTTTCCTAGAATTGAGATAACAATCTATTTCTAACTGAACAATGGATCGTCTTTGTTCATTTCTCATGTAACCTTGTAAGAATAGGCTTTGAACCGTCGACAATGCATCGCCTTTATTATTGATTTCCTAGAATTGAGATAACAATCTATTTCTAACTGAACAATGAATCGTCTTTTTTCTTTCATGTGACCTTAAAAGCATAGACTTTGAACCGTCGGCTTGAACAATGCATCATCTTTGTTCTTGATTTCCTAGAACTTCAGAAGCTATGACTCAACCAAAACAATAGATCGTCTTTGTTCTCTCATGTGGCCTTGAAAGCATAGACTTTAAACAATGGGTCCCCTTTGTTTCTCAGAATAAGGCGCGGCCTTGAAACATGCATAGACTTGCCTGAGACCGGGGGCAATGACCTTCAGGACAATCAACAATCTAGTAACTTTTCTAGTGACCTTGAAGGACTCGTGCAAGCATGACCTTGAAGAGGCGGGGTTACACACCTACCACGTGGCCGAGGTGACCTTGAAGATGATGACCTTGATAAACCATGTACTTGAACGTAGGTAATGTGATGACCTTGAGCAGAAACACTCGTAGAAAAAGTATAGTAGAAAAGTGGCCCAGGATCTGTATAGCTATACTACTTTTGACGCCTTTTAATAATTGTTTATATACTTTGGTTTAAGTTAAGGTTATACTTTGGCTTAAGTTAAAGCATTATACTTTGGCGCCCGAGCAGGGACATTGATTCTTATTACATTCAGATTTATTACTTCAAAATTTATTGCTTATTTGATATTTTATTTACATTTGTGTATAATATTACTGTGGGGCCAGAAAAAGGGATATGCAGTTGTTTCTAATGCTAGTTGTTTTCACTTTTGTTTTGATTATTTAGTGTTGACATAATTTTAAGGAGTGTTACGGTTTATTGTTTTACGCTGAGAGTTGTGAAAAAACTGCTTTTACTGTTCCACGTAGAGGATTATTTGAGTATACTGTTATGCCCATGGGACTTACAAACGCACCCAGTACATTACAACGATTTATGAATTCCATTTTAGGACATGATTTATCTCAATCAGTTTTTGTTTATTTAGACGATATTGTTATTTTTTCAAATACTTTCAAAGAACATATTGATATTTTAACGGAAGTTTTTAAAAGGCTTAAGGATGTCAATTTGAATATTAATTTAGATAAATGTGAATTTTGTAAACCTCGTTTATCATATTTAGGCTTTGTTATTGATAAGAATGGTCTTCACACCGATCCTTCAAAGGTGGAAGCTATTACTCAATTTCCTCAACCACATACTTTTACAGAAGTTAAACGTTTTATTGGAATGTGTTCTTGGTATAGACGTTTCATTCATGATTTTTCCACAATTTTAGCTCCGATTAATAATTTATTGAAAGGTAAGAAGAAATCTCAGAAAGTTTTAAAAATTTTTAAAAATTAAATCTTTATTAGTTGATGCTCCTATTTTAGCGAGCCCTGATTTTTCTAAAACATTTTATTTACAATGTGATGCATCTAATTGTGGAGTTGGATGTGTATTAACACAAGGAGTAGGAGAGGAGGAAGTTGTTTTGCCTATGGTTCTCGTACTTTAAACAAAGCCGAGCAAAATTATTCTATTACAGAATGTGAGTTACTTGCAGTTATTTTTGGTATTCAAAGTTTAGACCTTATATTGAAGGTACCCATTTTAAAGTTATTACTGATCATCATTCATTGATTTGGCTCAATAATTTAAAAATCCTTCTGGTAGATTAGCCAGATGGAGTGTTAAACTTCAACAATTTGATTTTGAAGTTATTCATCGTAAAGGTAAATTAAATGTAGTTCCTGATGCACTTTCTAGAGCACCTTTGAAGTTAGTTCTTTAGAATTTTCTGTTGTCGATTTAGACGATTGGTATAAGAAAATGTTAGCCAACGTTTCTAAAAATCCTGAATTATTTCCTGATTGGAGAGTTGAAGATGATAAACTCTACAAATTTATTTCTAATGATTTAAACATCGAATCGAATTTAGTGGAATGGAAATTAGTTGTTCCGAAATCTTTAAGGAAAGATATTTTACGAAAATTTCATGATGATCCTACGTCATCACATTTTGGGGTTTTAAAACTTTTCAAAAATTAAAGAATTTTATTACTGGCCAAAAATGAAGTCAGCTATTTCGAAATATATTAGGAATTGCAATGTTTGTAACCGAAGCAAGTCTTCACAATTTAATCATTATGGTTTATGGGTAAAGAGAAAAATGTTTCTTATCCTTTTCAATGTATTTCTATTGAATTAGTGGGTCCTTTTCCTAGATCGAAGAGTGGAAACACAGTTTTATTAGTTATTTGTGATTGGTTTACTAAATTTACTTTGATTCACCCTATGCGCAGTGCTACTGCTAAAAGTATTTGTCAATATATTGAGAATTATGTATTTCTAGTATACGGTGTTCCTCAAATTTGTATGGTGGACAATGGTCCTCAATTTAAAAGTTCACAATTTAAAAATTTAATGAGTTCTTACAAAGTTCAATCCGTTTGGTTTAATGCAAGTTATCATCCACAAGTAAATTTTGTTGAGAGAGTTAATAAAGTAATAGGTACTGCGATTAGATCTTATATTCAAGATGATCACAAGGATTGGGATGTTGAAATTCACAAAATTGCGCATGCTATTCTTAACGCTGTTCATGAGTCTACGAAATTTTCACCTTCCTTTTGGCGTTTGGTCGGACAGTTCCTATTTCTGGAGATTTTTATGGTCGACTAAAGGATTTCAAAGAGGATGATTTATTTATTACTAACCGTGAACAATTAGTTCAAGATTTAAATGAACTTTCACGCATTTTTAAACATGTTAAACAAAATTTACATGCAGCTTACGAAAGAAATTCAAAATCTTACAATTTGCGACGTCGTCCGTTGAAATTAAACGTTGGCGATTTGGTTTGGAAAAAGAATTTTACTTTATCTGATGCGACTAAAAATTATAGTCAAAAGTTAGCTCCAAAATTTATTGAAGTAAAAATTATTGAGGTGATAGGTCCAACTACGTACCGATTGGCCACCCCTATTGATAATAAACCCTTAGGTGTTTTTCATGTTAAGGATTTAAAACCTCATTAGTTCTTATTTTTTAGTATTCTTTTTAATTATTTTTCTATTTTAGTATTTTTTACATTCTGGTTTTCTTATTAATATTTTTTAATTATTTTGATAATTTTTCAAAATAATTTTATTTTGTGCTTATTTCGCACATTATTTTATTTTATATTGTTGTGGCTTTGCTAACCACTTAATTATTTTTTTTTACATTTGTTTGCATGATGGTTGATATTTAGATCCCATTGTGTGATTGAATTGCCGACTTTGTGGGACATTAGTTCTCAGGCAGATTATCTTCCTTTATTGGATTTACAATTTGCTATTTTTATAATAGTAAAATTGAAGATAACTATTTTGAGTTTATCTCTGATCGTTAATTTGACGTGTAAAACTCATAACCATGGATAAGAAAACTAGTAATGCTTCTATACATTTTTATTTTTTGATTAATTTAATTATTTTATTTTTTCCTGATTTGTGTAGTGTTACTATTCTTGGACGGTGCTTGAGGACTTCGGTTCGCCTCGTGTCAACCTCGATTAGTTCACTTCCTGATTATGACGTTTTGGTAGTTTTAGGAGGGGGTTGTTGTGTTCATAAGAGTGCTTCATCTTTCTCTTTGCTATCTCACCTAGATTTCGATTTATTTATAAAATGTGCGTGTTAGTTAGGGTATGTTGAGTCTTGGACGATGACTGTGGAGCAACATGAAACCTGAATCTCGTGAAGGGTAGAGTGGCCTCTCTTGTTCTCCACGACGAAGCATCCTGAGCTAATTTGCCATGAAAATAGTCGTATCTTGGATTTACCGATTTTGACTTACTTATCGAACGTGACTGTGGTAGTTGTGTTATGTACCTAGGAGGCTTGGTTTGAGACCACCGGGGTAGGGTAATTGAACCGCTCTCTCTCGACCTCAAATCTCGCGATTATTTATTGTTAGTCCGCAAGGATTTTTTTTTAATACTTATACTCTCGAGTAGAGTGGCGTTTAGCCTTGATTTGTTATGAAGTTGCACGATGACCGTTTCCGGGTTCTCTGCCCACAGTCCCTTCAGGTCATGGTAGGTTACGGTTTCCGTTCGTTTTTTACCTTAGAATCAAATTTTTTTACTGGATACTCATTTTGCTCTTCTGATGGTGGTTTGCTTCACTAACCCCACCAGTTAAAGTTTTTACTTTATTTAAGGTTTCGGGTCCTTGATTCTCGACTAGTGGCGTGTGCGGGTGGTAGCGCGTCATTAGCTTTTTTGGTGTTGCGAGGGGTCTTTCCTGACCGACATCACCACATTTTCCGTACTTCTTCGTACATTTTCTTGTTATTTTTTCAATATTGCTTATATTTTAATTAGCTTAACATTTTGTATTTTTTAAATTTTAATAATTTCATTTATTAGCTTAGTGTTTGGAATCTCCGCTTTGGTGATCTCCGAGTCCAAATTTTAGAAGGGGGTGTGTAACAACCTTTTTTTGTGGTTGTATTAAAAAGTACATTAATTTAAGAATCGTTCATCTATTTGGCATAATATTAGAAAAGTTTTAATTATTAATGTAGAATTGAAAACTGGCAATTTAATTGGCATTTCCTAGAACAAATCTTTTGGGTGTAATATTACATAAATAGTTTTAGTTCCCTTTCTTAAAAAAATTGGATTTATATTAATGTATCCTCGCAAGCGTTAAGATTTTTTAGGGAAATACACTTGAGTTATTCTGAAAGCTTTTATTAATTCACTTAATGCTGAATGTTAACAGCAATAAGTATAATTTTTTATATTTTGGTGCCATCAGAATTTTGGTGGTAAGTTATTTTTTCTCATTATATTTTAAAATTTAGAGCCTTTGCTTTTTTAGGCACCTCCTTTTTTTCACCTTTTCACCTTTTACTTACTTTTTAAGTACTTATTTTCCAAGTATGCACCTTTTTTAATCATTTAATTTGTATGTTTTAAATGGCAAGTTTTACATGAGATACCTTTACAACGCAAGTTCTACATTCTTTTACAAATAAATTTGGCGAATAAACTTCAAGGAAATTCCATATTTTAATGATAACTAAGCAAGACATTGACCGCACCATATGAACCATTCTGCTTCATAGTAATTGTAAAAGTGTATATAACAGTTAAAAGGTAAAGTTTTTTTATAATTTAGTATAGTTCATGACTTTTGAATTTTTTCTCATTTTCAAACATTTATGAATAAACTTATGTAACTTGTTATTTTATTTTCATTTGTGTTAATTGGTTTTAGTATTCAATAACTAGGTTTTGTTGTTCCTAGAGAGATATACATATATATATAAAAAAAAAAGAAAGACAACATGGCGCTCGAGAATTTATTATTTTATTCATAATTTTTTTGATAATATTTTTGCCATTAAGTGAAAATAATCAAGCAGAAAAGAAGCAACTAGCATTCCAGGTAGGTTAACCAAACTCTAAATTATAACCCACCCTTATATTCATCTACCGATGATCCGACGGCACTTAGCGATTATTAAAAGGTAATTTTTTATATTAACTAAATTATTTGATCAATTACGAATGGTATATTACATCATCGTTTTTTTTTTGTGTTCAACAACTAGCATTACAGCTATATTATTATACTCCGTTTGTAATTGATATACTTTGACGCCTTTTAATAATTGTTTATATACTTTGGTTTAAGTTAAGGTTATACTTTGGCTTAAGTTAAAGCATTATAATTGGTTTAACTCAGATTATTAAATAACCTACCAGAATCACAGCTACCTCATCTACCCTACTTCACCTCATAATCATCCCATCCCACGTAACTGTCACTGACTGCGGAGTGACTCATGTACATCATATCTCCGATCATTCCTTAGTTTTCTGCAAATATCCAATTAATTCTACTCTACAGAAGTCACTTGAGAAAACGTATCGAGACTTTACTAAATTTGACCACTATAACTTTAGCTCCCTCTTGCGGTCGGTCGATTGGAATTATTTGTACGAACTTAATAACATAAATGATATTGTCAATTATTTCAATGCATGCATTCTGTTTATCTTTGATATTTGTGCGCCCATAAAAACGGCACGCATCACCAAACAAGGATCTCCCTGGCTTACTGACACAATCAAGAGCATGATGTCCCTGTGTGATGCTGCGTTACTGAAATTTAAAAAAACAAAAAATAACACACACTGGAACTATTACAAGAGGCTTCGAAATCACACAAATTATGCTATAAATAAAGGAAAAAGTGTTTATTTAGATTACCATATTCGTACAAATAAATCACACAATATATGGAAAGAGCTTAAGCGATTAAACATTTATTCCAAATCACGTATTGTAGAAATTCCATCTCATCTGAACAATCCCAATAAAATAAATGAAGCTTTTGTTTTTACATCTAAAAATAGAGTCAACAATGATCTAATAAAATTTTACATGGAACACCTTATGTCCGACTTCCAAAATAAGTTAAAATTTCAACAAGTTACTGATATCGATGTAATGAGTATACTTTACAATATTAAGTCTAAGGCTGTGGGTGAGGATGGAATAAGTGTGTATATGCTCTTGCTATGCTGTCCTTTTTTTAATTCCGTACATCACTCATATTATAAATGTATGCATACAGTCTAACTCTGTACCTGAAGTATGGAAAGTTGCAAATGTAATTCCTGTCAATAAAAATTGCAGTCCAACGAACTACACAGACCTGCGTCCAATTAGTATTCTCCCAGTACTGTCGAAGGTCCTAGAAAAGGTGTTATCTAATCAAATGATGGATCATATTAATAAATATTCTATTTTCCCTAAAACCCAATCAGGTTTTAGAAAAGGATACAGTTGTGCAACTGCTCTGTTAAACATAGCTGATGACATCTTTGCTGCTACGGACTCGGGAAAATTATCAATATTAGTATCGCTTGATTTTTCTAAGGCCTTTGACACTATTAGTCATGATTTATTAGTGAGCATACTGCATTATGTTGGTATCAGTTTAGACGCTTGTAGCTTAGTTGGAAATTATCTTAAGGATAGAACACAACTAGTAGTACTCAACAATAAAAAGTCTGATGCACTGCCTGTAACCTGTGGGGCTCCACAGGGATCGATTTTGGGCCCCTTGCTTTTCGTCTTGTATACTTCGAATTTTCACAAAAGTCTAAAGTATGTAAAGTTTCATCAATATGCAGATGACACTCAACTATTCTACGATTTTGAGGAATGTAGTACAACGCAAGCGGTAGGGTGCTTAAATAGTGATATCTGCAGTCTTATTAAAACGTCTGAGGACCACGGGTTGCATATCAATGCATCAAAATCATCTGTGATGCTATTCGGTAAAAGTAAGGCAAGGGACCGACATAAATGTGCCGTACAAATTCGTGTTAAGGAGTCTATATTACTTGTTCAGGAGCAAGTTAAAAATCTTGGAGTGATTATGGACTCTAACCTTAGATTTAAGGCACAAGTCTCAGAGATGATAAAGAAAGCATTTTTAAATTTAAAACTGATCTTTCAGAATCGACACAGCATTGGTCAAGATTTAAAAATTATCCTTTGTGAGTCACTTGTCCTCTCGCAGTTTAACTACTGTGACGTTCTCTATGGACCTTGCTTAGATGCTACGGACAAGCAAAGAATTCAAAAAATTCAGAATTCCTGCCTACGCTTGATTTATGGTATAAGGAAGTATGAACACATTTCACACAAATTAATTGATACACAGTGGTTAAATATGAAAAACAGAAGATTTGTGCACTCTGCTACTCTGTACCATAAAATCATTACTGGCAAAATACCACCGTACCTCTATGAAAAGATAAAGTTCAGTGCTAACACCAGATTTTGTTCCTTAATTACTCCTCCTCTGCATAAAACCTCACATTTTGAACGCTTTTTTAGTTATAATATCGTCAATGTTTATAATTCACTACCTGACTATTGCAAAAAACTAACCACGAACCAGTTTAAAAAGCATGTCCATCAATTCATACTTGACCGTCAAATGTTGCAGTAAAATAATGTTGAAAATAGTAAACTACTCATTCATAGTTAATCAGTCATCCTTTCTTTACTTATTCTAATTCTAGCTAATTCTAGCTTGGTCAATTATGTTAAATTCATTTACACTGTGTCCACCATCACTATGTACTTTTACATTTACATCTACACACATAAACTTCTCCCTAAATTGTAATCTTCCGTTTAAAACTCATGCTAAATAAAATGGGTTAAGTGGAAGAGCAGAAGTAGCGACGTATGTAACTACTAACTGAACTTCGCCCAGTTGATTACATGCACATGCATACTTATATAGGTAATTTTATACAATTTCATGTAACTGTAACTGTGTGCATCAAACTAATAAAAGGCATTATTATTATTATTATTATTATTATTATTATTATATCTTTAATAATGGCGTTTTTTCTTATTTCATTATAGTTAGTAGTTTTCGCGGTATTCACAAAATAAAGTACCTATATTAGTAAATAGATTTTAACCAAACATTGATAAATTGAGGTATTCTAAAAATTATTTTAAATAAGGAAGTTCATTAATATCGCACAAACGCACGCACACATACACATACGCGAAGTACCGAATTCAGTGGCGTGTTTAGAATTTCTCTAGGGTGTGCAGCTTTGAGTAACAATCTAGACTTTATTTTTTAAATGGGAATCATAGTTGGCTTGCCTACCAACAGCTGCAGTTCTTTCTTAGGTTTTCATAAATATACACATCCAAGCATTTATTTTTTAAACTGATAGATATAACAAGGATTTTCTTGAGAAAAAGGCAAGATAAGCATTGTAAAATCAGTATACCACAAAAACGGACCAATTTCAACATTTAAACAATTGTTTGAGAATGTCATCCTTTCAATAAATCATTCTTCCTTTTTTCTGCAAAATATTTGACCTGACGTTCAAAGTATCTTGTGAACATATTTCTGTGAATTTAATATTGTTGCAAACTTATTATTGTTGTAACTGTAATGGGGAAATATGGTGAGCTACGAAAATTTTGAAAAATATGATATGGTAAAAGCATTTATAGAAAGTAGAAAAAATTCAGCTTTTCAATTATATTTCAACAGGTATGTTCATATTTTCACCGGTGTTGGCATAGTACATTATTTAATATCCGGAAAAATTCCATCAGGCAGCATTGTGCTGAATGTAATCGGCAATGGAAACACCAATGCCTCGATATACGTTTGATAAAATAATTAAAATGTACCATAATTTGCTCATCTACTACTACAATGGAAAGCCGGTATAATATTGGCCACAGTGCAAATGCTATTTATTAAAGTTCGTCCCAGAATATCAGAGAGCAATAAATCATGTTATTAGTGAAATAGTGTCTTTTTTCCATGAAAGCGGCAAACCGAAATCAGTAGCAAACTGGGATCATGTAAACGAAGGTGCTATAAATGGGCCACCTGCAAAATATTGTGTTAAATAAAGACGGTTCAGGCAAACAACAAACGAAAGACGACCCTTTAAAATTTGACTTAAGCCTGACAATTCAGTTGGGATTTCAGTGTATTAAAAATTGTAGATTTTTTATTTTACACACCTTATAGTATGTGCCTTTAATAAGTACGCCACTTACCTGTCTCTGTCAAGAGGATTTATTACTCTCTGATATTCTGAGACGTACTATATATAATTTAAATACTCTCTCCTTCTAAGACTCTGAGGCCACTTTCTAAGAAAAGAAAAGGTTAAATAATCAAAAATCGCTTTTACTTTCTTTAAACAGACCATGGCACTTCTTGGTTTGTTTTAAGATTTTAGGTTGATTTAAGATGATTAGAAAAGCTAAAAATAGTAGTAGTAGTTAACGTTACCTAATATAGCTATCCAATCGGCTCCGTTTACATCATCGTTGATTAAGTCAAAGTTAGCTGCCTTAAAACTAGGTTTGCAAAAATAATTGTTTAATCTCACTAATTTATTCGAAATTTTACTCACAATATCCGAGCTATAAGGCAATCCAATGCGCTGTTAAATTTTCCATTATGGCGTCTGTAGGACATATAATTAGAGCTTATATTGGAATTTATTACCTTTTCAGTTTATTTTATTCTCCTAATAGTAGACATCTTTGCAAATGTTAGGCATAATTTTAGCAACATTAGAAATGTGTGAAAAAAGTTCATATTTTATATAATTAAAATCTAAACAATCAAGAACATACTATCAAAAAATCATTTACTTTATCTTGTCGTTATTTACATTCACAATTAACAACACAGCGAAATACAACCATTATTAAACTTGAATAACTTTCGCTACGTCAAATTTTCAAAAAAGATTGTAACTTTATGTTACAAAACTCGCTTTTATGTACTAAAGGCGCCATTTTTAAAGACCATTGATAGTAAAATCACAATTGTTGCGCAACATTGCATGTTATTCCTGTTGAGACTTGTCTGTGACTCCACCTATAAATGCAGCCAGTGAGCATCTGTGTGTTGGTTTCGTAGTAAATATCAAACTTCATGCTATACTCTAATAAGAGGTACCTAACAATTGAAAATATGTAGTGAGAGAGTGCTTACGAATAGTGAACTTGAGAAACTTTTGTGTGTTTCTGATAGTGATTCTAATGCTTCTGAAGAAGAAGACCATTTGTCCGAAACCGAGATATATAATAACGAATCGGATGATGAAGTGAAAACTACGATTTGAGATGAAGCTGATACGGATAATCACGTAACTTCAAAAGATAGCAATATAGTATGGAATGAAACATCAATCGGGAAGGTTATCAGCAACAAATATTATTTCGTTGATTCCTGGGCCAACAAGGTATGGTACGTTGCGAATAATTGATAGAAAATCCGCGTACCTCTGATATTTTGCACCCAAAATCGTAAACCTAATTTTGAAAATGTTAAATTTAGAAGGCAAAAGACTTTGTGGCTACACGTTTCAAGAACTAACATTAGTTGAACCATAAGCATATATTGGCCTGCTGTTTCTAGCTGGAGTGTATAAATCTCATGGAGAAGCAACAGCCAGTATATGGGATGGCAATGTAGGTCGTTCAATATTCAGAGCAACGATATCCCTACAACGATTTCATGTAATTGCACGTATAATTCGCTTTGGTGATAAAAAAAACTCGACCACAACGACACCACACTGATAAATTAGCTCCCATATGGGACTTGTAGGATGAATTGGTTGCAATTCTGCCTAAGCTCTAAAATGTTCACGCAAATGTTAACAGTAGATGAGCAACTGGTACGGGAAAAAAGAAGGTGAACCTCCAGAGGGAGGTCAAGGTAAAAGAGTTGTGCTAGATCTTACTTATAGTCTAAAAGGTCACAACGTAACGTGTGACAATTTTTTACCTCGTACGATCTGGGGCAGATGTTGGAAAGAAAAATAACCATGCTAGGCACTATTCGCAAAAATAAGCCTGAATTGCCAACCGCATTGGTCTGCAACAGGAAATCTGTTCTTTCTTCAAAATTTTACTTTAACAAGGGCACGTCTACAGCTTCCTATATTCCACGATGACGGAGTGTGTAACCAAGATCATAAAAAGCCGTTTATGATTTTAGATTACAACAAAACTAAAGGTGCTTTAGACACGTTAGACAAGTTAATAATAACATACACATGCAGACTAAAGAATGGCCAATGACTATTTTTTACAATATCATGGACGTTTCAGCTTACAACGCTTATGTTCTGTAGTGTGAAGTAACTCCAACTTGGAATCCTGGAAAACTTACAAAACAGCGACTATTTCTTAAAGAACTTTGTAATTCCTTGATCACTCCATTACTGCAAGAAAGAAAACGTCTCCCCAAAATATTCCTCTAGCTGAAACGGTTGTAAAGTCACGTTCTTCAACCAGTAATGCCGAAGTAAGGGAACAACCAACCACAACCAAGCGTAAAAGATGTAATTGTTGGCCCTCTTCAAATGGTAATAAAACTAATATGGTATGTTGCAATTGCTCAAAATACCTATGTAAAGCTCATGGACATTACTGATGTCAAGACTGTAGACTCTCGGATCACAATGACCCGAACACAATAAGTGAAACCAAAATGTTAACACAATAGGAGGGTTAAGCAATTACATTTATTCAAGACCCAAATAACAATTCATTTACCATTTTGGCTATTGCAGCTAAGGTACGGCTGCGACAACATCATAGCTGCTTAATTATAGCTGTATTTTTTACTGATAGAATTTAGGTTTCTAATTATCTCCGCTAACTCATTTCCAGCTAAACTTCTAGAGAATATAGCCACTATTGCCATTTCGCTGCATACATGTCATCACAGCTACAAACGACAACCAAATTGCAGCTATTTGGCTTTTAAAACTATTTGGCTGCTATATAGTCATTCTTATAGCCATCACAGTTAGGATGGATAACCATATTGTAGCCATATGTCATTTAAAGCTATTAGGCTGCATTATAGTTATCATAGATAAGAGGGATGACCAAACTTCAGCCATTTGACTTTTAAATCTATTTAGTTGCAGGAATGGTTGCGACAGCCAATCCTAGTCTGTGGCTAAATTTAAGTTTTTAGCTGTAAGGTGTCTTTTAATGCTATTTAACAGTCAAGTGGCTGTGTCTGGTGAGAAGTATCAAATAAGGTTATGTAGTATTCTAAATCACAAAAAAAAAATACTTACCTACTGTAACAATGGAAAAGTTTAAACTTTCCGTGTAAGGTATTGCAAAAATAAAAAAACTCAAAAACAGAACAACATATTTAATTAAAAATTTATTAAATACGTAAAGAAAAAGTTTACCTATTATTATTTACATGTAAAGTTTTATGACAAATGTAGATCATGTGAAAGTGATTCTTTGCTTTAATCCTTAAGATTAATGAAAGATACATACCCTAAATAAACAAAATAACAATTGTTTTTTATTAAACAAAGAACACTTCTCCTATATCTATTTCACAAGTTTATGATCTTTGGTACAGATCCCTGCAACATACGTAATGACAAGATTGTAAGGGAAAACATCAACGGCGGTAAGTAGTTCAAATCCCCACTGTGGACACGTACAGAAATAAAAATAATATTCATATCAATACATTACTATAAACCACTTTCAATAAAAGATGCGCATATGAATTTTAACAAAATACAAAAAAAGTGACGAAATGTGCACCAAACATGACTTCAATTTTTGTACGAGTGTAGTATTTAACCCCAATTGGTGTTTGTTTAAGGTTAGAGTGGTATTAATATTTATTCTCACATGTTTTAGAATTTATTATTTATTGTACACATTAATAATGATGTACTTAACGACAAGAGTATCTGTTTACAATCTGTTCATAATCTGGTTATAAACTGTTTATCAACTGTTCTAATGAGTACAGTTACTTCTATTTATAATAGTGAAAGTGTGTTGATAAGAATGCATGACTGTTATTGCATATTTGCATACTAAGTAATTTAACTAGTTTAACTTTTAGATGTGTTTTACTTATTCTATCGAAATGGAATGAAATTGAATGTTTCGTAATTGCATCACACCTTCCCTTTTAGGAGAATGATCCTTGCTATGGCCACTTGCGAGGGCATTCTCGAATAAAGGAAAAGATTTGATTTGTATTAAAAAGATTACTTAAAATAATTACAAGTACATATCTAAGGTATAAAATAACTAACTAACTACAAGTATCCATCCCTGCTTAAGGAGAATATCATTAACATTAACATTATTAAGGTACATTATCTGTCTACTCTCACTCTTAAAACTATACTTATGTTCTAACATACTACTTTGACATATATTTTCGTATTCGATTTTTGTGTACTGTCAACTGTCTTCCGTCTACATTTTTAATTGTACAATTCGGTTCTTGAACACTAACCACTGAATACGGACCCTGGTACCAAGGATCAAATTTGTGTCGTTCCTCATTGGTTAGTATAACAAGATCACCTGGTTTCAAATTTTCTCGACAAGCATTGGTATTATGAGCAGTCGCACGGT
The DNA here is from genome assembly GCA_036346205.1 of Vesta saturnalis. NCBI lineage: Eukaryota > Metazoa > Arthropoda > Insecta > Coleoptera > Lampyridae > Vesta > Vesta saturnalis. Next base: position 396,612 of record JARFJB010002152.1, on the reverse strand, counting down.
CTATTTTAGCCTTTTCTAAGTGCTCTTTCGCTCGCTTATGAGCGTATTGCAACCTATACCGTAATTCCTTATCATAAGCGTCTGTATTGTTAAGAGGGTCTACACGATCCGTTTAGTGACTCTGGGATAATGGCATTTCTGCCGAATACCAGCTCGAATGGAGTATAATTATGGTACGTACTTGGTGTTGTGTTATAACAAAATGCATAATATTGTGTCCAAGTGGACCAATCTGATTTTGAATCATTTACATACATACGTAAATATTCATTCAGAACACGGCGGTTTCTTTCACAATGTTTATTATCACTATGTATTTTGTTAGTTCACACTGTATTGTTATAGCGTATTGATTCCCATCATTTGATATTGGTAGTTTCCCAATCGTATCAATACATACGATATCGAATGGCTTTTGAGGAGTCGGTGTTATAGTCATTGGTACTGGTTGTTTTAATTTGATTTTATTAATTTGGCATTTGTGACATTTTTTAACAAAAAACGCTACGTCACGAGACATTTGTTTCCAAAAATAACAGGACTTTAGTTTTTTCAGTAACCGTTTTTGACCGCAATGACCTCCTAGTAGTGGATTATCGTGAAATTGTTCTATAAGTTTCAATTTCTCATTTTTATTTGTTATAAGTTTTCTTTTATTACATAAAACAATAGTTGTTTTTCTAAGGCACTTTTCTCTTACATCCTTAAATGTATTAATAGAGTATTTTTTAAATATATTATCACCTAGGTTTATTTTAACATTTTGAAATTTACAATCACCAGCCATACTGTCTAGCTTAAATAATAAATTATCGTTAGTAATTGAGATTTCTTTTTGTGGGCATAATTTTCTTTTACTCATGATTGTTATTTTTAATGATGCATCGTTAACTTCGAATTTTACTAATGGTAATTTAAGTGTCTCAGAATTGTCTATAACTTCGTAAACTTTAGGTTTTATATAAACATCATTTTTATTGTTTTTATTCGAATTACCTTTACTTTGCGTTAGTTGATTCGCTGAGGTAGTTGTGTTTGGTATTGCATTTGACCTAGTTATAGCGAGTATTTGTGTCGCATTGTTGTGCATATTTTTTAAATCGTCTATACTAATCCTAGACAATGCGTCAGCGCAAACATTGCCTTGACCTTTAACATATTGGATTTCCAAATTGTACTATTCAAGTTCAAGACGAACTCTCGTTAATTTAGAAGTTGGGCCTTTCATTGAAAATAAATAAATTAAAGGACGATAATCAGTTTTAATGAGAAATTTTGTTCCATAAATGTAGCAACGAAAATATTTGATTGCCCAATGTATTGCGAGTAGTTCTTTTAAAATGATGGCTTTATTAATTTCGCTTTTTGTGAATGAGCTTGAAGCGTATGTTATTGGAAGTTCGTGTCCGTTAAAATTTTGAGAGAGAACAGCCCCGCAAGCAGTTTGTGAAGCGTCTGTTGTAATTATAGATGGTTTAGAAAAATCTGGATACTGAAGAATTGGAGGGGATAATAAGGAATTTTTTAGTAAATTGAAAGAATTTTGACATTCATCTGTCCATATAAATTTTGCGTGTTTTCTCGTTAATTTGTTTAATGGCAATGTTATTTTGCGAATAGTGCGTATAAATCTGCGAAAATAATTTGTAAATGCAACCAGTCTTTTACTTCATCCGCGTTTTTCGGGATTGGATATTGTTTAATAATTTGAAATTTTGAATCATCTGGGAGAATCCCTTTATCTGTAATTTTGTGACCTAAATACGTAAGTTCGTTTCTGAAAACTTTACATTTTTCCGGATTTAATTTTAAATTAAATTTTCTACATGTTTCAAATACTTTCTGTAAATTTGATAAATGATGTTTTTCAGAGCAACCAATAACGATTAAATCGTCCATATATAAAAATGCTTTTTCAGGAGTGATTCCTGCAAATACAATTGACATCATTCTTTGAAAACTATTGGGAGTCACTGAAAGTCTGAAGGGTAATCTAGTAAATCGGAAGGATCCAGCGTCTACACTAAAAGACGTCATATCGCGTGAATTTTCTTCCAGCGGTATTTGATGAACACCTGATATTAAGTCAATTACAGAGAACCATTTAGCTCGACCTAACTGATCTAAAATGTCGTCTATACGAGGTAATGGAAATTTGTCGGCGATTAATTTTTTATTTAGTTGTCTGTAGTCGATTACTAAACGCCATTTTTTAATTCCATTTTCTGATTTTTTGGGAAGTAGTAAGATTGGACTGTTGTACTAAGACCTAGAGGGTTCTATTATTTCTTGTTCTAGCATTTTATTTATTTGTTGATTTATTTCCTGTTTATGCGAATGTGGACTTCGATAATTTTTTATGTACACCGGTTTCTTATCTACTAATTTTAATTCTTGTTTATAGAAATTGTTGATTGATATTTTATCCGGTTTTAATGTGAAAATATCTGCAAATTTTTGACAAATTTTACCTACTTTATCTTTAACGAGAATTGGAACCGTGTCTAGGTTTAATTGTTTAGCTAATTCATTTAACCTATGGTCTTGATCGTTGGTAATATGATATACATGGAAATCATCTAGACTGAGTGTATCAACGTGAATATTTCTTAATGTGATTGTATCGGAATTTGTGTTAATAATTTTTACAAGAGAATTACTTGATACAATTGTACGTGCTACAAAAACTCCTGGATATAATTCTTTGTTTACCACTACAGCGTCTTCTTTCAGCTCTTCGAATTTTTGGTAATGCCGTATAACTTCAGAACGTGCTGGCACTCTCATTACATTATTTGCCTCTGGACTACTATAAATGGGGACAACAACATGTTGATTATGTAGAATTTTCATTGTCATAGTCCAGTTTGAATAATTTAATGTGCATTTGTATTTAGAAATGAAGTCTCTACCTAAAATTGCATCTGTTGGTATAGAAAAATTTTCGTCTACAATATGGAAAGTATGTGAAATTTTGTAATTGTCAACAAAAATATCTGTTTCAGTAATACCTAATGATTGGATGATGCCTTCAGTAACGCCTTTGATATTGCTAATATTAGAAGTGTTAATTATTTGATTGTTATTAATTTTTGTACATTTAAAAATTGAAATATCCGCTCCTGTATCTAAAAGAAATGTACATTGTGAACCAGTCATTTTTGTTGAAAGTCTTACGAAATTAGTGAAAGATAATTGGCAATTAAAAATATTTACGCAGCGTCCCCCAGTTGTTCCTGCTGGGGGAACTGCTCGTTTCCCGATTCTAATGCTAATGGTCTTACGGTTCGGGTGAAATTTCGATCGTTATGCCTATTATTTCTAAAATAATTGTTAAATCTAAAATTTCGCCCACGACTTTGTTGCGTATGTGGTGATCTAATATGAGGTTGGAAATTATTGTTTCTGCCTCGGTTGTTATTCCACCTATTTAACGATCTATGTCCGCGATTTGAGTTATTTGGCCTAAAGAAATTGGTGTTCCGGTTTGTGTAAAAAACGTTCGGGTTATTAGTAACTGTCGACATGGATGATGTTATGTTTGCAAATTTAGTTAATGCTTCCTGTACATTTGAGAAATTTCCAGCTTCCATTATCAACTTGGTTCTATCTGAATTAGCATTTTGAGAGAGTGACCTAATGACATTGTCAGTGGCATATTTACCTGCTACTGCTATTGGTACGCCTTCTGAGATAAATGCTTGTTTTAAGTTTTCTGCTAAAGATTCTATTTCCGCTGTATATGATGTAGCATCTTTGTGATTTTGTTTGCAATTTAAAAGTTTCGCGGTTAAAAGCTGTGAAATTTCACCCCTAATTCCATTTTTTAAAACATCTACAATTGCTTGTATTGAATTTTCATTCGTCACTAAATCGCGTGCTTTACCTATTAAGCGTGTTTTAACGTAAGCTACGGCATTATTGTCATGATCCGCTGAATTTTCATTTAATAATATAAGTTCGTCTACGAATGCGCGTAATTTTGTCGGATTTCCGTCAAATTCGTGCGGGAGAATCCTACTAGCTAAGTTAAAAAATTCAATATTAGTTAAAGTCATGTTTTCAATATTTGAATCCTCGTCACTATAATTAATGTCTTCTTCGAGTACTAATGGATTTATTTGTTTAACACAGCTATTACGGATTTTATAATTTATTTGTAACGCTTGAAATGACCTTATTACTATATCTCTAATGATCCAGAATAATTCTTTAACTACCACCCTTTGATTATCGTTTAACTTTTCAAATTGACTTCGTACGCTTTTAGTAAAATGATTAAATAACTGTACTAACCGTTCGCCTATTTCTTTTCTAATTTTTTCACTTTTGGGTACTTCCTTTTTTATAGCCCGCTTTGACTGCTTAATAATTTGGTCTTTTATGCTTATAATGTCTTGCAAATATTGATCCCAAGTGATTGACATAAAAAAATTTTTTTTCTTAAATTATCTAGCCTATACAATTATTGTCTTAAAATTAAACACTGTCACTTACTCATGTTTCTTGCGCTGTTTATGCACCGCACTTGTTGATCGTGCGTCGTCAGGGTTGATTCAAAGTTGCGAATAGACTCTTTCTTCTAAACTGCATCTAACCTGGCATTGCTTCTTGCGGTTTCTTCCCGTATTGTCCCAGCTATAACTTTCTTGCATTTTGTCCATACCATCCATAAAGTTATTAAAAGAACCAACACTATTATTATTGTGTGTAATATATCTTGGGTAGAGCCGAATTTGGTATCTGAGGACTGACCACCGCTGTTACCTGCTTGTGCGATGATCACCTCTTCTTTTGTGGCGGACTGTCCCATAACTTTTGGTATTATCCTTTAGTCTTGTAATCTTCGGATCTCGGTGTATTCTGCTTCGGCAGGGTCGCCATGTAGTATTTAACCCCAATTGGTGTTTGTTTAAGGTTAGTGTGGTATTAACATTTATTCTCACATGTTTTAGAATTTATTATTTATTGTACACATTAACAATGATGCACTTAACGACAAGAGTATATGTTTACAATCTGTTCATAATCTGGTTATAAACTGTTTATCAACTGTTCTAGTTTTACATAGTTACTTCTATTTATAATAGTGAAAGTGTGTTGATAAGAATGCACGACTTTACAATTCCTTTAGTACATTGGTCTATTTATATTGAAATAATTGTTATTGCATATTTGCATACTAAGTAATTTAACTAGTTTAACTTTTAGATGTGTTTTACTTATTCTATCGAAATGGAATGAAATTGAATGTTTCGTAATTGCATCACACGAGACTGCCAATACAAAAACCTGGAAAATATTTTCATGTTTCTGAAATGGCCGCTAGGGGGTGTAACTGCAATCTTGAATCTAAAAAAGTGATGTTTCTGTGAATTCTGCTATATTAACCTAATAAAAAATAACTGATCTTTGAAGTCGAGGATAATCTGAACTTTTTTTGTTTGGCACTTTTTGACGTATCTATAATAATATAAAGTAATGGGGGGTATTCAAAGGTTTCCTTAAATCAACCCCCCCCCTCGTATCTACGAAACGGCTAATCTGATCTTAACAAACTTGGGCGCGTTGAAAAGAGCTTTTCTTGGGCTACAAATGTTAAAATAATTGAAGTTGTTAGTTTCAAATGTCGTCGCTAGAGGGCTTTGTTGGACATTCCGACGGAAACGGTTAATTTTCGCAAAAAAAATTAAATGCATTGGTATGACTTTTTTACATGAACAAGTAGTTAAATGATGCCTAAACAAGCTCGCGAAAACCGCATCTCGATGTCTTGTTCCTAACCTAAAATATCAGCCAAAGAAAACTTTATGCGAAAATCCCTTAGATTTTTATTTTTTTTAACTATATTTTTCTGAAATTGTTTCTATTATGTAAGTTGTGGCCCTAAAAAGGACCAATTTAAAGGAGGAATGTTTTTAATGCCCCCGTAAATGCTCGAAATGCTGACCATCACTCTGTGTATTGATGAGGCCTCTTATGGGTAGGCAAAACTGCAGCTTCAATTTCGGCTCTGAATAGGTTACCTAGAAATTACGATTTTAAATGTTTGTAAATTTATTCACCAGAATAAAATCGCCCTTTTTGAAATTACTACTGGAAAGTAAGCAATGCTGAAAGTTATACGAAAGGCCTATTTTTTGTTTGTTTAAATGCATATTCACTATGGATATATAAGAAAAATACAATTAATAGAAGCAGGCAATGAAAAGAGATACCTAACCAATCATACATAATCCTCAAATTGTCAATAGTTGTCAATACTTTCGCGTTACTTTGAGCAATTTTTATGCTTTCAAAATGCGTTTTACGAATAATGAAGCTGTTGATATGCTTGCGGTTTATTTTGAATGTCTCCAGAATGCCGCAGTAGCTAAAAGAGTTTACGCGGCTCGATATCCAAATCGGCGTCCTTGCGATGTAAGAGTTTCTTTCCCGATTAGTGGCGAGCTTACGAGCCAATGGTAGTTTTCGGCCTACGTTTCAACGGCAAAGAATTGGGAGAACCCAAGAAAATATTAACCGTGTACTGGGCTAGATTGAAGGAAATCCTCATGTTAGCACAATAATATTATCCACTGAATTGGGAATATCACGGACAACGGTTCAAAATACTTTGAAGGACCATAGGTAAGTTCTAATGGCCATCAAAAATATATAGGCATTCGTTTAAACTTTTTTTAATTACTTTAAAATGCACCCATGTCATGTCGTTTTGCATCAGGCCTTGAAAGAGGAAGATTTTGATCGAAGGTTAGACTATTGCCATTGGATGTTCGCGAAATAGGGAATTTTTATTTCAAATTCTTTGGACCGATGAAGCCACCTTCAGTAGTGACGGAAGAGTCAATCTGCACAATATGCACTATTAGTCTGCAGAAAATCCCCATTAGTTGCGTGAAGTTCAGCGCCAAGGACGTTGGAGTTTAAATGTATGATGTGGCATACTGGGAGGCAGAATTATTGGGCCATATTTTTACAAGCAACCCCTAAATCGCTTTTCGGCCAATCAATTACCGCTGTTGTTGGAAGATGTTCCTCTGGAAACAAGGCAAAAATTGTTTTTGCAGTTAGATGGTTGCCCAGCACATTTTGCTATTAATAAGCGAGAGCATATTAATGCAGTATTTCAACAGCGGTGTATTGGAAGAGGAAGTCTATTTCCTTGGCCTCCGCGATCGCCAGACTTAACTTGCCTCCATTCTTATTTATGGGGGCTCTTAAAGGACATCGTGTTTCGGACTCAATCTATTACCAGAGAAGATATGAAAAACCGGATTCGTAACGCAATGCGTAACATACCGAGCCGAAATTGAAGCTGCAGTTCTGTCTAGTCATGATAGGCTTCAGCAATGCATAGAGCGCGATGGTGTGCATTTCGAGCATTTACGGGGGCATTAAAAACCTTCCTCCTTTAAATCGGTCCTTTTTAGGGCCACAATTTACATAATAGAAACAATTCCAGAAAAATATAGTTTAAGGGATTTTCGTATAAAGTTTTCTTTGGCCGATATTTTAGGTTAGGAACAAGATATCGAGATGAGGTTTTCACGAGCTTGTTCAGGCATCATTTAGCTACTTGTTCATGAAAAAAAGTTATACCAATGCATTTAATTTTTTTGCGAAAATTAACCGTCTCTGTCGGAATGTCGAACAAAGCCCTCTAGCGACGACATATGAAACTAACAAAACTTCAAATATTATAACATTTGTAGCCCAAGAATAGCTCATTTCAACGCGCCCAAGTTTGTTAAAATCGGCTTAGCCGTTTCGAAGATACAGGGGGTTATTTAAGGAAACCTTTGAATACCCCCCACCAGTTTATGTTTAGAATACGTCAAAAAGTGCCGAACAAAAATTTCAGATTATCCTCGACTTTAAAGATCAGTTATTTTTTTATTAGGTTAATATAGCAGAATTCACAGAAACATCACTTTTTTAGATTCAAGATTGCAGTTACGCCCCCTAGCGGCCATTTCAGAAACTTGAAAATATTTTCCCGGTTTTTGTATTGGCCGTTTTAGTAATAACTTTTTTTGCGCAAGCTTCTACGATGGATAGTTTCCCAGATATAGCACCTCGCATGTTTAGTTGGTCACCCTGTACATATCAATTTAAAAACGCCGAAATCTGACATAATAGTAAACTACAGTGAACATTATACTAACTAAATAGTAATAATAGTACTATAAATGTAATTTTTGCAGTACTTAATTAAATTTACCTAATCTATTTTTTATAAATTAGCCCCGACAAAATTACGTGTATATTATTGCAGTGAAAATTATGAAAGAAATTAATAGGTATACGTTAACTATACAATTATATAGTTGATTATAATGCGGAGTTGACATCCTTCGATCAAAATGTGTTGACAATTATGTTACGTTGCATTTATTCAGTTGTAGAGTATTAAATGTTAAGTTTCACATAACATTGTTAGCTTTAAAAATTGCAAACCAGCATATAAATATGATTAACAATGTCCACTGTTAAGATTCAAACATTTTATGATAACTAAGAAAGGAAACTTTGCGTTTTTATTGTATTTATACAGGGTGTATTTTAAAATCAACGACAAACGAAAACTGGAGATTCTATGATTCAAAATAAGAGAAAAATTATCTTAAATGCTTTTCCGAAAATGCTTCCTAACCGAGACACAGGTTGATTAAAAAATACTTTTTTTAAGGTTTTTTTAAGATTCCCCAAAAACTACAAACGATATTACTCTGAGATTTGGTACACCTAAATGTCTAATTAAATATAATTAATCAGTTGAGTTTGAGTCAACTGAATCCATCCAGTGGCGTAGAATATTTTAAGGTAATCAGTTTAAGTAAAAAAAAACTCACGCCCCTGGTTTTTTTGAAGAAATATTTTTTTGTTAAATTCAACATTTAATTCTGCAAATAAAATCATACTTAGTATTTTTTCGATTAGGCACCCCGTTTTTGAAATATTTTGCATTAACATAAACGACCACATTATTCAATAAAAATCAAAATTTGCAAAATGTCTTCCTTCCTTTTGAATGCAAGCCTATATTCTTCTTAGCAAATGAAACCTAACACGCTGAAAAATTTGTGGCATAGCGCTAATCTCATCGCACGCCATCTGCATGCGATTCCAAAGTTGCTCTCGATTATCAATTTGAACAGAATAGACACGAGTTTTCAGATACCCCCACACAAAAAAATCCAACGGGTTTAAATCTGGCGATCGTGCCGGCCACGGTACTTCACTTCCTCGTCCAATCCAGCGTCCAGGGAACCATGCATTTAAAAATTCTCTAACGTTTCATGTAGAATGTGGTGGTGCACCATCATGCATGAAATACATGTTCATTCTAACATCTAAGGGTACGTCGTCAAACAATTCTGGCAAGTCTTCTCTCAAAAAATTTAAATAGAATTCGCCAGTAAGTCTTTGACGAAAACGGGTAGGTCCGATTAGGTGATCGTCTAGTATACCTATTCAAATATTTTCGCTAAATCTATGTTAGTGGGCTGTAACTACAGTTGGATGCTGATTTTCATCTAACCATTTGTGGGAATTATGCAATATTATTCCATTTCCGGAAAAAAATACACTCATCAGTGGTCAATAAGTTTCTAACAAATATCTAACGCGTACTTATTGATGAATTTTCATAAACTCTATCTAAAATTTGTTCCTCAATTTCAACTGGTACACGAGCATTTCGTTCGGAATTCTTCTTTCCTTTTAGACTTCCATACCCTAACAAGTTACGATGAACGGTTCTAAACATAGTATGATGTGGATGTCTTCTATTTGGAAATATTAGTTCACAAAGTCGAGCAGCTGCACGAGCATTGCAATTAGTATTACAATAAATGCATATCGACCAGTTCTCGTTTGGAATAATTCATTTTTTCCCAGTAATTAGACACAAACAATGAATTACAAAACACGCGTAAATGCAACTATTTTAGCAAACATAAGATATGTAACTGTCAAATGCAAAGCAATCTCTGATTTATTTAATTTGGTTATTACTGAATAATGTAGTCGTTTATGTTAATGCAAAAAATTTTAAAAACGGGTGCCGAATCGAAAAAATACTAAGTATGATCTTATGTGCAGAATTAAATGTTGAATTTAACAAAAAAATATTTCTTCAAAAAAAGCAGGGACGTGCGTTTTTTTTACATAAAGTGATCAACTTCACATATTCTACGCCACTGGATGGAGCCAGTTGATTCAAACTCACCTGATTAACTGTACTTAATTAGACATTTAGTTGTACCAAATCTCAGTGTAATATCTTTTGTAGTTTTTGAGGAATCTTAAAAAAACTTAAAAAAATTATTTTTTAATCAACCTGTATCTCGGTTAGGAAGCATTTTCGGTAAAGAATTTAAGATCATTTTTGTCTTATTTTGAATCATAGAATCTCCAGTTATCGTTTGTCAGTGATTTTATAATACACCCTGTATATTCTTAGAACAATCTTTGTTTTACATAATATAATACTTTTACCTATTTTTAGGTTAGTTTGTTCCGGTTCACGTTATAAATTACTTTTGAAAAATTTTGTATTTTTGGTAAATAAAACAAAAGTGATGAAATTTACAGCAAATTCTAAAACAAAATTTTGAGCTACATCGAATTTCAAATACTATCGGTATGTTTCATTTCTTTAACTCTTTTGAGTCTGATAAAGTTCTAAGTTTTAAGAACCTAAGTCAAAATTATACAGCAGATGTTTTTTGTACAACTTACATTGGATAATAATAAAGCAAAGGCAAATAGTAAAGCTACAGTGTACCAATCTTTCAAATGTACCTTATCGTGAAGTGGTCTTGCCTTTTATTTACTACATCTACTAAAATATCGGATAAGAACTGAGCTGTTACGAGGGATAAGCTGCAATTATTGAGAATTGAAAAATCTAGTTACCCGTGTAAAACAAATTGTTGTTTATTAAATAGTGCATTAAATTATCTGTCAATTGCAGTTTAGCTTGTGCAATTCGGTTGAGTAGTGTCTGAGGAATAGTCCATAGAATAAGCTTCTGTTATCGAAAAAATGGAATTATCACGAGAGAACTTTCGGATAATGATTTACTATGATTTCAAGAAAGGTTTGAGCGCGTATGAGTGTGAGGAAAGTTTAAAGTTGGCATTTGGGGTTCTCGCACCATCATTGGCTACAGTTTATAGATAGTATAAAGAATTTGAACGAGGTTGCAAGTCCCGAAAACATTGCTGCGGTGAAGAAGATGGTGGAAGAGGACAACCGCATTACCTATGCAATGATAGAGTCCAATCTGAAGATTGGATCCTCGCAAGTGAGATCAATATTGCACGAACACTTACATTTGAAAAAGGTTGCAACACGGTTTGTACCCCATCATCTTACAGATTTACAAAAATCAGAACGTGTTAAAATTTGCCAACAAGCTTTAGATATGTTGAATGCTGGAGACCATCAAATTATTTCTAAAATTGTAACTGGCGATGAAACATACATACCGTTTTTTGATGTTCCCACTCGCCAAGAAAGCCGAATCTGGATACATGAAGATGAGGAAACCCCTACGATGGTGAAAAAACAACGAGCAATGAAAACAGTTATGTACTCAGTATTTTTTAAAAGTACGGGTTTGGTGGCCACAATTAAATTAGAAGATCAGAAGACAGTTACCGCTAAATGATATGTTGAAAATTGTTTACCTACTGTGTTCAGTAAAGTGCCAAGAAAGGGAATCATGTTACATCATGATAACGCGTGGCCCATACAGCGGGGACAACTGTGCAGTATTTAGCAGAAAACAAAATCAAAATTATAGAACACCCTCCTTACTCACCGGATTTGCCGATGTGTGACTTCTTGAACTTCTTGAAACATTTGAGAGGGGAAAGGTTCCAGTCAGAAAAAGAGATTGACATCGCCGTTAAGTGACAGCTGATTGAACGCTTTTAAACTATGAAAGGAGAGAACGGTTAAGTGCATTATTGTAAACGGCAATTACTTTGAACATATTTAAAATAAAAATTCTAAAAACTTGTATCAGTTTTTCTATTCCCAAAAATTGTAGCTTGTCCCTCGTATTTATGGAATCTGGGAATTGTCTAAGATTATATGAGCATTTATTGATTATTTCTGATATATTTTTAATATGCTATTATAAACGGTGGTACACCACTGCTAAATTGATCTTTGATAACTTGATTAATTAAAAACAAACATAGTTGGATGTTTAATATTTCAAGAGGAATGTTTATCTTTAAAGTATAGATATGATTTTGATTTTATATGGACTCTTCAACTGAATTCTTTAAAAAGGGCGTTCCACACCAACCTTAAACTGTTTTTCAGCATTTTGTCGTAATCCTTTTAAACATAAAACAATACTTTCTGTTATAGAAATCGCCACTTCTAAGTCAATGTCAACTTTCTGTAGGAAACGACCAAAGAGGTAAGCTATAGCTAAATATGAAGTAGGTACACCCAATAATTCGGAATCGTAAACACTATTTTGTAACATAATTGTTCAAGGGTTTTCGCGGAAAGATTTTCAACAGATTCTTCAATACTTTTTAAGGAGACATTTTTGCTTGTTGGTGTATTAAAAGTCATACAATATTCCAGTGACATTAAGACAATTTCTTATTCGTTGTACCTCGCAGGTTTTTAACACTGCTAAATTCAAACAGTGGGCAGCACAGTGTACGTTTATGGCTACTAACAATAACAAGAGCCTGAACGCCATAAAATTTTCTCGCCATATTACTCGCCTGTTAAATTTTCGGGCACAACAAACTGTAAGAAATCTTCATGAATTTTGTATTTACTGACATATCTCACACATAGAGCTCTATTGTTGAAATGTCAGTAGTTTCGTCTATTAAAACAGAAAACGCCCGCACCTCATTTATTTTTGTTTCAAGTTTATCACAACTGTAGAACCTCGGCACCTTCCGCCATCTTGAATTTTGACGTCACAAGCCCCGCTTGTTTATTGTATATATATATATATATATATATATATATATATATATATATATATATATATATATATATATATATATATATATATATATATATATATATTATATATATATATATTTGTGCAGAATCTAGCTCTTGGGCCTGGGCCCCTATCGTGGCCCCCTTGGTGCAATTGCATGTGGGTTCTAACCTAATCTTGCAGTTGTAGGCCTTCGACCCGTCATAAAAAATTTGTATTCTAATAAGGTGGCCCTAGTCTTGTAAGACAGGACTTGTATCAGGATCTGCGCCCTGTTCCCCTTTGAGTTAAAATTGATTTTTAGCCCTTTTTCGACAGTTCATCCGAAACAGAACCTGTACGTAAAGTCGTATTATGTGATAGCATGGCCCTTGTCGGTAAAAATTCAAAGATTAAAAGAGGCCGGTATTTTAAATTTGATTATAGCCATTTTCTTGACAGAGGTAATTCAGCTAAGGTAGAGCTTGTATGCTGTATAGACGCAAAATCTAGCTTAAAGAAGAAGAAGGCACAAACCACTTTTTCGGCGTATATACCACTATATTGAAGATGCTACTGATCCGGAATTGGATAAAGAACGATGTATGCGATACAGCTTCAGGGGCAAAGAAAAATTGAAAGCATATGTAGTATTTCAAGGTAGCGTGGAGAACTTGGCTAATTTTTTTTAAGTATAATCCCATATCTGTGTAATACTAATGGTGAAATAAAATAGTAGACATTAGCCCTTGCCTGTATTTAAAGTGCAGTTACTAACGGTTGAACATTATTATGAAGCAGCATCAGGGTATTAGATGTTTTTACTAATCAATAAGCTATAATCGCTCAAGATGAAGCGGATGAAGGAAATGATTATTACTTCACTTAATACTGGACCTTAATTTTTTTACAACAGCAAATTTTTTAAATAATTTGTAGACACATTAATTAAGACGACGCAACTTTCCAATCATAATGAAGTGGTATGTCCGTTAATAACAAAGTGCATTGCATAATGATGGGAAAGCAATAGCCAGTTTATATCCAACCATTCATAACTACAAGACGTGTTTAGTGAGGCTACATGTAGATACGTTGTATAAAAAAAAAATATTTCAGTTCAACATATGGTTGTTATTAAAACAGTTGAAAGGAAAATACATCTGAAGGTATGCGCATTATTTTTTAATATATGTTTCACTTGATATTGCTGACAAAAATGTCGACAAAGATTTTTAAATATATTGTTACTCTTATAGGATGACATCATAAAATCAGTTACTACAATAGCTGGTACGTATTCGTAGACTTTAGACTTGTAGTTATTGATTCTTATATAATAATAAACCATTAAAACCTTTTGTCTTTTATTTCCATTATATCAATTTGATATTTTTAAAACATGTTAATTTAATTTAACTTATAATATATATATATATATATATATATATATATATATATATATAGTAATTATTACTTTCCAGTCCTTTAACGAGGTTTTTATAACTGTTAATGAACGCGATTCTATAAAACAATTTTGTGTTCATGTAAATGAACATGCAAATAAAATCAGACATAATTTTTCAAATGTATAGGTGGTGACTGTTTAGAAAGAGAATCTACCTATATAAAAAGCACCATTGCGTTATAGTAGAAATTATTTATTATTTCACGTAATATTTAATTTAGACTTTATTATGTATTCAGTTTTTAATTGTAACCTGGTTCCGCAAACTGTGAGACATGGTTTATTGATTTTGGTTGATTGATTGAGATTGATCTGATTGATTTGATCAAGCATGATTTGTTTGAGGTTGATTGATTAATTAATTAATTGATTTGTTTGTGTGTGAGAAAGAGCCGAAAGAGAGAGAGAGAAAAGGATAAACGAGAGAGAAGGAGAGAGACGTGCATGATCAACTTCTATTACAGAAAATGTTCATTAGTCTATACGCCACTAGATGGCGCTAAAAATCAATTTTAACTCAAAGGGGGCCAGGGCGCAGACCCTGATCAAGTCCTGTCTTACAAGGCTAGGGCCTTGTTATTAGAATACAATTTTTTTTATAACGGGGGCGAAGGCCTACAACTGTAAGATTAGGTTAGAACCCGTATACAATTTACAAGGGGGCACGATAGGCCAAGCTCAAGAGCTAGTAATATTATTATATATATATATATATATATATATATATATATATATATATATATATATATATATATATATATATATATATATATATATATATATATATATATATATATATATATATATATATATATATATATATATATATATATATATATATATAACGTTATATACCATTACCAACCAGCGGGCCGCGACAGGGGCGAAGGACCGAGAACAAGTTTTGAAGAGCTACATGTTAATACAGTAGTGCCGTGTGTATTATTGCTGGTCAGCCTACTCTGATGTATAGCCAGTGTACCATACTTGGTTTGAGTCCCATTGTTTTATCATAAATGCGTTTAATTATGACGAGTATGATTTTCGCTTTTTTGGTGGTTACAAAATGTGAGTTCCGGGTAAGCTGATAATGACTCCCAAGTATTTTACATCCAACGGCAAGTTTCACGCCAACGAAGGGAAGACCCAAGTTCCTTATTCGTCTTTTATGTGTGAATGTTGCTATTGTGGTTTTTTGAGAACTAACTTTTAAGCCTTCCTTTCGTAAACGATTAAAGGTTACATTGAGAGCCGCTAGCTTACATTCTCTTACTGTGTTTACAAATTTCCTTTCTGCTAAAATGACCAGGTCATCTGCATAAGCTAGGGATATAAATCCTTTGACGCTGAGTTATCTCAGTTTTTTTTAATAATTGTGGACAGTGACAGGAAAACAGGAACTAGTGAAAATATTCCAGATTCAGAAGCCGTGTAGAAATTACTGCATATTAATGATGCGAATGAGCAAATCGAGAATTTCTAGCCAAGATGGTGATCCGAAATGGTATCAAAGAGTGTAATTCAGCAGCGTAATAGCCGATTGTAATACCGATAATAAAAAGAAAGAACTGAAACTAACCTTTTGTGCTCAAGGAGCGAGTTGTCGTGAGGTAAAGTATTGCTTAAATCTGTACAAAAATATTATTTTACGAGCAGCTGCTTTAGTAGCTGGCAGAAGCCAGATAGATTTGAAGATACAATAATTCCCAACATAGTAATAGGGTCTGAAAATTTAAGATCTAAGCCACTCATATTTACAGCAGCAAATTATCGATCTTTTTTGGCGAATACAAGGTAATACTGAGTAGTATTAGCATTAAATTTAACTAGATTATCTCTCATTTGAGGATATGTTGAATACCTTCATGAGTAGACTGAGATAAACAACAATGAAGAGTGCTGTCGCCAGCAAATCAATGGACTGAGTTAGTCTTTGAAGAAATAAGATCATTTATACATAGCAGAAAAAGTGTAAGCGTTGTAACTGATCCCTGTGCCACGCCCGCAGTAATGCTCACTTTTTTTTTGGAAAAGCGACTGCAATTGTTTCACGGGATTGTTCTAATGTATTGTTCCAAACTTGGGTCACATATGAAATAATATCACCCGCTGAACTGTTGAATTACTCTGCCTAAAGCCACATTGGTGGTCACTAAGGAGTTTTCTAGTTTTACAAAAATCGAGCAGTTGCTGATTGATGGCCTTTTCCATGATTTTGGACAAAATGGAAGTAATGGCAATTGGTCTGTAGTCTTATCGCCTTTTTTGGGAATATGTTGAACGTTTTGATAAAGGAAATTCCCCAGAAGAGATAGAGTGCGAATACAACATGGATAGGACTGGTACTAGTTTGGTGGAACATTTATTTAAGACAGTAGCTGGGATACCGTTTAGGCCAGTCGCCTTATTGAGATGAAGTCTACTGATAATAGATTCTAAGAGCTTGTACCGAAAATGAACTGGTTTCATAGGGTATGAAGAAAAGTTGGCTCCGGGCACATCATTTCCAGAATCATTGAGACGCCAGTTTGATGCAAATAAATCCACAAAAAGATTGGCTTTATCCACACAATCAGCAACTACAGATCAAAAGGTGCCATGGGGGGAAATAAAATTTACTGGTGGCTTTAGCTAAAGAGGAAAATTTACGGATACCCTAGCTAGTTCATTGCATTTGTGTTGTTCGAAAAATTTTTTACTTTAGTTATAACACTTTGGCAGGTATTTCGCACCAGCGTGGTCTGCATGACTCTCGACCTGCAAATAAAACTTCCTCTTGCGGACAAGCCCTTGCCACTCTGGTCGCCAAGGTCTCCCCCAGCATTCTTGTATGCACTACTCGATTCCTTAGCGTATCTCTTGCAGCGGTTATCCTCTAGACCCCGACTTCTCAGGCCCGAAGTTCAGTGACCTATTTTCAAATGTTCATTCTATGTCCAAAAATGCCCCTAGAAGGATCTCTTTACGTTTTAAAGTATTCTTAACTCTTCTAATGAGGTGATGACAGTCCCGATCTATAGGCCAATTGGTACCGATGTAGTAGATAAGTTACCAGTAAACCCTCCTTAATGTGCATATTGAGCAGTATTTCAATTACCTCAAGTACGAATACCGTAAGACAAATGGAGTGATATACCTTGCCTGAGAGTAATCGGCTGTCCGGTCTCTGGATTGAAGATTACCCTAGTGACTTGCCATCTCCAGGGAAAATAATATTACTGCGAGACCAGCTCCTAAAATAGAACATTATTTGCAATTAGTTCTTGAACAGTTTTATTTGAAAATTCCAAACTTAATCCAACTTTTATTTTTGGTACAATATCTAATTTTCAGATTAATTATAACATTATATTTCATATCATTTTATACTATGTTTTTCTTTGACTGCAAATTTAAAATTTAATCTAACCTTTACCTTTGTTACTATGTTTAGTCTTAATTATAATTTATTAATGTTAAAAGTGGGCAATTATAGTCGGGAGGGCTAACAGGGTCATTATTGTTATTTATTATTACCCTTCAATAAAACAAAAGTGAAATTTAAAATTATAGAAAAGTTCGGTTATCACAATTCACGACAATGATAAAACAGATTTTATTAATTTAAAATGACAATAATATGCAACCTAAAGTATAAACCAAAATAAACAAATTATTTTAATCTTAATGCTGTCAACACCCAAGAAACTAATTATAAACAAATTGGCGTACTATATAACCTAAGCACGATCTTTTCTTTAATTAGGATAACGAATATTCAGTTTTGTTTCCAGTGAAGTTACTTTACTCTACAATTGTACAAACATTTGTTTGCATGGTGCAGTTTAAATGTTTCCTTTTCAGCTGTAATATTTTGCAACTCCATAGGTGGCGGAATGTATACCACATACCGCCGCACTCTACAACTGTACAATCGTACAAACATTTTTTTTTGCATGATGCAGTTTAAATTAATTAAAATATCCTTTTCAGCTCAAAAATTTAGAACTCCACAGGTGGACGCATGTATACCCCATGCCGTCCGGTGCAATACCACCACCTTGACCATGAACACCTTAATGTTGGTGCTCTAATTTTCTGAGTTCGGTAAGGGCTGCCGGTCACTGTCTTATCCATTACTTATACGCTCGCCAACACGCACTAGCCAATCGTGGCGTTTTGGCGGCCAAACCCTCAAAATAACGAGTTCTAAAACAGGTAAGTAAGGCGAGACGCCCCACTCTCACATCAATTCGTCGATCCGTCCCAAGGATTCTGTGAGGGGAGGAGCAAAAATTCGTCAATGCCAAAATCAAGATTATGAAGAATCCTACCCCATTCGGATACCCGGGAGAACAGGACTCAAGCAACCTCGGCCATCAAAACTACCAACATTCGGGTACATTACTGCAACATACGTGGTATCAGGTTGAATCTTAATTCTGTTAACCTACACCTTGAACAAGTCCAACCAGACATTCTGTTTCTATCAGAAACACAAGTCTCCCCTGAAAGCACTGATTCGTCTGACCTCCAATTTCCCAGGTACAACCTCCACTTTTGCCTTAAAGGCGGAGTATGTGCGTATACCAGGGACAACATAGGTTGTAAGACGATGTCCACTTTGGAAAACTACAAATTCGATGTGATTTGGTTCAAACATTCTGGGCCTCAATTTGTGAATTTTTACTGTCGTTTGTGTAGGCCTCCCTATGATAATAACTAAATAGACTACCTCTTAATATATTAAAATAGTTATCTTTTTTTTAATGGTGTATTTGTATACGTATTAAAGTTATACAATCTAAACGTTACGATAACACTTAAAGTTATCTTCGTCAGTAGTAATATTATCAATATGTAAATATACAAATACACCATTTAAAACCCCAAAAAAGATAAGTACTTTAATATGTGTAATAATGTTGAAATTTTACATTCTCATACCTCTTATCATAGTTTCCATCTTTCGATATCTCAATTATGGGAGATTTTAATGTCCACAACACCAACTGGCTTCAATGTTCATGTACCACTAATCCCGCAGGTCACAGTGCAAAATCATTTGCTGTATGCTGTGATCTGGCACAAATGATTTCCGAACCCACCAGGATCCTTGACAACCCTAACCATACTCCACATCTCCTGGACCTGTTCCTTACAGCTAACCCACTAGTCTATAAAACAAGAGTTCTTTCCCCACTTGGTCAATCCTCTGTATCAATCCATTTTTATTCGAAAAACGTATAGAACTTAAATCAGCTAACCGGAACGAACTGCGAGATTTTTTAAATCTTCCCCTGGCGTGAGTGTTGCTTGATGGGTGTGGACGTATACATTCCCAAAAAACATAATCGCGTAGGTCATGCCTGTTCCCACCCATAGTTAATAGAGCTTGCACTGATGC
The DNA here is from genome assembly GCA_036346205.1 of Vesta saturnalis. Classification (NCBI taxonomy): domain Eukaryota; kingdom Metazoa; phylum Arthropoda; class Insecta; order Coleoptera; family Lampyridae; genus Vesta; species Vesta saturnalis. The sequence continues at coordinate 376,782 of JARFJB010002152.1, read as the reverse complement.
ATTATCGCAAAAGTATAAACTCTTTACCAAATTGAAATCAAATAAATCTGTTGTAAATCACGCCCACTATATTACCGCAAGGAATAGTTGCAAAATTGCCAAGACCAAAAAGACGTTTGAAGAACATAAATGCAAAGAATTAGTCTCGTGTCGTTTGGGTAGTCGTAAATTTTGGTCATTAGCTAAAGCCATGAGTAAAAATTTCAGTACATCTTCCTTTTCTCCCATGACGTCTCGTGACGGAGCTGTAGTAGCTGATCCTGCTGACAAAACCAACACCTTTGTCGATTACTTTGCTCAAATTCTATGTCTCAATTATTCTGGTAAAATTGCGCCGTCGCCCAAATCTACCCCATCCGCTATGAAACCAATCTACTTTCGATACAAGCTGCTAGAATCAATTATCAATAAACTTGACTCAAACAAGGCGACTGGTCCTGACGGTATTTAAGGTAGCCGTTCATAAACATTTATCGGGACCCTAGCAATATCCCAACCCCCTCCCAGTGTTCCTGAGTGGTTTAGCACGTTAGGCAAATATTAACCTGTTCAGGAATACTGTTAGTAAAAAAACTACATTTCACTGTTACGCTTAATGGGAGTGCACTATAAGGCTATTGATGTTTCATTTTTTGTCACCATTTTTGATTATTGTTGTATTTTTCTTTTTTTATTGGTATGACTAAATTTAAGATTGGTCATTCAAATTAAATAAAAATCCTATTTGCAATTTTTCTTTCTATTGATGTTTTGCTCATCTTCACAGATTTTCAGATCGAAATAGTGAACCATTGGCGTACGCTGCGAAGTTCATGAAATCAAACTTCTTGTTTGTCTTGGAAACGAGCCGTCAAATAACAAAATCGCAAGTGTCCTTATTTGTGTATATTTAGTTGACAAATACGGGAATGGAAACAAAATTCGAGTATATCCAGTGACGTAGAAGTTTAACCTAAAAACCCTTTCGGCCTTTCTGGATCTCCGCCACTGCATCGAGTAATTGAGTCTCGTGAGCATCAATGTATGACTGTGTATGAGTGTGGGTAATGTACATAAATCGGATTGTCTGTGTGTATAGCTCCTGACAAATCAAAACACATCGTCCTTTTTTTCGAATCTTCAACACTCTGTATCTCGAAAATGGTGGTCTTTGGTCCATGTGTTCATTTGACAAAATTTCACATACAGAATACATCCTAGAAATTTTAGCAGACATTTTTTAAACACCGTGAATTTGAATATTTCATTAAAACGATTGACAAATACGAATTAACAACAAAAGTAGTGTCAATGTGCGCTGACAACACAAATTCTAATTTAGAGGAGCAGAAAGACGTGGCCAAAATAACGTCTTCCTAAAGATCAGGAGTTACTTAAAAGACCATTAGTTGGGGTGAGCTGTGCTGCTCATATCCTTCATGGCTGTATTCAAACATCAGCAGACGGTTTGCGTATTGACATTGAAGCCATTATTGCGAAAATGTATGACCATTTCTACATTTTTTTGGGTTTGTTAATGTTGAATACCAAAAACTGTTGAAATACAATAAAACCAGATGGTTAGTATTGTTACTTTCGATAAAACTAATATTAAAAATTATTATTAATTTTATTAAATACATAAATAAAAAGTTTACCTTGAGTAGGATTTGAACCTACGATTTGTACTTTGCTAGAGTACCGCGCTAACCAACTGTGCTATCGAGCTACAAGCCCCAATCGATGTAAATTTTGTCTTTATGTATGTAGAACTGATGTAAATTCTAAATATAATAAAAAATAAAAAAAAAAACTTATAATACTATTAAAAATGTTCAAACTGTTACAGAGTTACTTTCTCTCTAAAGAAGAATGTCCCACGTTGACTTTGATAAATGTGTGCTACAAGCGGAATCTGAAATATCTTCAATGGTAGAAGTATACATTTTTTCAGATAGGAATAAAATTTGGAACTCCAAGAGGATTTTTAATGACAAAACATAATTTTGAAATGAATTGCATTGAATTTTTTTAAGTATCTGCGAGATCGCCCAGATATTTTACGAATGGTGTTCAATGGAAAAACGTAAAAATGAGTAACGTTTCGTTCGCCATTTCACATACTTTTAAAAACGGAAGTAAAATACAGAATTAAATAGATTTGTTTTTATTTTTTGACGCTATTGCATTGTGACATGGGACGCCTAAAAATTTATAACCACTACATTTGCCACTTAGATTAGAAAGCACAACAACTCATAATGTTGTATCTGATTTAAAAGAAATTGTTCCGTCTTTCCCCATACTGAGGAGTGATGCGCCCATGACCCGTATTTCCTTTTGACATAAATGGTCACCTTACGAAAGACCAAACTACAGTCCATGTTATTTGGTTAGGCAACATCCTGTATACAATATTACGAGGACGTTCAAATAGCCAGGTATTGTAAATCTAAATATTGTTTGTATTAGCCAAATCTTCTTTGATTTTATAATCATTAGAAAGTTTTATCTTCAACCTTGCATATCTGAATAAACTGCATCAAATGAATACAATATAACTGTTGCGTTTCATAGGCCAATGGCAATCTCTTTTATAAATTCAATCAATATATAACACTCATACTGGTGATTGGAAGAATAAACGTAATTACGTAATGATTACGTAAACTCAGAACTCGATCCTTATTATTAGTTTGTAGTCAAGTTGGAGCTTATTCACACAATTATCGCCGTGTTGGCTGTCGGCGTCGCTAGGGCCAGGACATTGAACGTCCGTAAGTGATTGGAGATGCTGAGGTGAACATAAGACACGTTTTAATGAATGAAATGGATTTAGACCGCAATCGTGAAAAACGACTTGACCTATTAAGTTAGCGATAGTCCAAGTTTGTGACTTCAATTTTGTGAAGTTTATTTTAAATAGGTACCTATATTGTTTAGTGAACATTGGTTTACAATATTTTCCTTTTGTAAGTATAACGTATCTTAAATTCTTACCCAATGTACTCATTACAGACTTATTTACTTCCGTTATAAAACGAATAATGACTAAAAGACAATCTTTTCTTCAACCTAAAAATCCAAAAATGAAAGTAACTCGAGCGAAGATAATGGTATTAGTTCCTTGGCTTTAGGCTCAGTTTCGACCATTCCAGGTGAGCCTGTAGTTACTACAAAGTCATTTGGGAGTGATGTACCTAGTACAAGTTTAAACTTTCAACTAAATATTATTGCTGCTCCTTCAAATGCAGACATACAAATGAACAACTACGACGTTGGACTTGACGTAGATAAGAGTGATACGACTTTACGAGATGACATAAAACACAAACCGTCGGCTTTCAGTGCAAAGTTTTCTTTCCCTTTAAGCGAGAGGAGTGGTTTCATATTGTTCGTTATCAACTGGAAGTAAAACGGGATAACAGATCAAATTGAGGGTTTCCTCGACTGCTCAGGGGTTGGGGTAAGTAAGATACCATAAGTCAAAATAGGGGTTGGAGTAATCATAAAAACCGGAAAGGGGCGCCAGAGTATTTGAAAAGTCGCAATTTGTCTAAGTTCACAGCTTGTCTAAATACTCACTTACCTGTACGTAACACAGGTGGGCCTGAGCCAGCAGATCTTCGTTACACTTGAAATCCTACAAATATACTCGCACGTTTATTTAAACTAATTGTGTGCCGCAACAATAAATAAAACCAATCGTTACCCTAAATAAAACAACAGTTGTCGTTACCTTTACTTCATTTAATATGTCTGATTTTCAATTAAACATATCTAAAAAAAACTAAGAAATTTACTTTACTCTAATCTGCAAACCAGATGGAAAGATATCAGATCGCTATAAAATACGAGGGGTCGTTTTTATATTCTCGGACTAGGCATGATAAGAGTAGATTAGAACAACAACAGAAATTTATTTTTCAATATAGGCCCCTTGGTCTTCAATACAAGTATTACATTGTTTCAATAACTTCTTTTATCCATTATAAAAATATTCTTTTGGTTTGCTCGCAAAATGGCTTTCAACAGCCGCTATAAGTTCATCATCGTTCCTAAATTTTCTTCCCCTTAGTGTTCTTTTGAGATCTGGAAACAAAAAATGGTCACTGGGGTCTAAATCTGGACTATAAGGTGGATGATCAAGCTCTACAAAGCCACATTTAGCAACGGCAGCTTTGTAAAGTTTTGACTTATGGGCTGGTGCATTATCATGAAGCATCAGGACACCTCGCGTTAGTTTTCCGCGTCTTTTCCTTTAATAACATCTCTGAGGCGATGCATTAAGTTTGCATAATACTCTCCTGTGATTGTACCACCCTTCTTCAGATAATCAATCATTAAAATTCCTTGGCAATCCCACAAAACAGTTGCCATTATTTTTCCTGCAGAAGGGGTGACTTTAAACTTTTTGGGAGGACTGGAACCCCTATATGCCACTGCATCGACTCTTGTTTCGACTCAGGATCAAAATGATGGGCCCAAGTTGCATCTCTGGTGACAAGTCGATTGATAATTAAATCTGGTTCGTCCCCACAAAACGCCAAAAATTCTTCACACTTCTCCATTCGAGTAAGCATTTGAAAAGGCGTAAGCATTCGTGGAACCCATCTCGCACTGACCTTTCTCATGCCAAGGTAATCGTGTAAAATTCTGAAAACTGTGGTTTCTGAAACTCCTAATAAAGACGCTAATTGTCACTTCTTTAATCTTGCATCTTCCAATACCAAACACATGGTTTTTTCAATAACATCCGAAGTGATCACATCAACAGGCCGACCTGGACGGGGATCATCGTTTAGTGATCAACATTTCTTCACGAATAACTTTTGGAGATTTTCCTTGTTTTGAAAGAAACTGCATAACAGCTCGATATTCAAGTTTGTCCATTTTGAGACACAAACTGACAGATATTAGAACTAATAATGCTGCAATTGTTTTGTAAATTGTCAAACACGTTACCATGGCATACGTGATTTAAAATCATTAAAATGAAAAATTACATTAACATTGTAAATTGCCGAGTCCAGGAATACAAACACGACCCCTTGTATACTCAAATTCAAAAAAAGGATGCATTAACGCAACAATCTTTAAATGTTACATTATAATAGATAAATACTTATAGCGTCGTCGAACAACAAGGAAACACTGAGTTCTATTTGCATTAAATTCAACTAGATTATTACTTCCCCATTCAAAGATACGTAGACTGAGATCAACTGCAATAAATGGATCGGTTTTCTCAGAAAACAGAAAAAGTGTAGGTGCTATAATTGCTCCACGTTGATGCTAATTTCTTTTGAAAAAAGCCAACTACGAAACGTATTTGTCATTTATCAAGGAAACTAGAAACTCAGTTGATGAGTATATCATCTAACCCAAACGAGGCGAGTTTGGCAAGTAAACACTGAGTCAAATGCCTTTGAGATATCTAAAGCGACTACAACGGATTCATTGGATTGTTCTAATGTATTGTCACATATGAAAGAAAATCATCTGTTGAACGACTCTGCCTAAATACATATTAGTGACCACTAAGGAGTTTTTTCAAGGATAGAGAGCAGTTGCTAATTTATCACTTTTTCCATGATTTTAGAGAAAATGGAAGTGATGGCAATTGGTCGGTGTTATCGCATTTTTCGGTAATAGGTTGACTATTTGCTAAATTCCATGATGAAGTAAAATCCCTAGAAGACATAGAGATCGAAGAGAGCTTAGATAGGATCGGCACTAGTTAGGCGGAACATTTCTATAAGACAATAACTGGGATACCATCTGGGCCAGTCGCTTGATTGGCGTCAAGCCTACTGATGATCGACTCTAGGAGCTTGTACCGAAAATGAATTAGTTTAATAGTGTATCAAAAAGAGTTGACAAGGGGCACATCTTCTCTAGAATGACAGTGACGCTGGTTTGATGCAAATAAATTCAGAAAAAGATTGGATTTGTCTGCAGAATCAGCAACTACAAATCCGTCAAAATATGTCGGGGGGGGGGAAATGAAGATGCTCCTAAAATTGAGTTCTATAGTTGGCTTTATACGTTTCCCAAACGGTTATATTAATAGCAGACTTATGTTTATGTTTTAATTTTTCAACTTTAACAAAATTGTTTCTGCGTCTTTAACAATTTTACTAGTTATTACTACTAACCAAGATAACTGTTAAGTGTTATCGAAACGTTTAGATCATGTAATATACAAATACACCATTAATTGATTAATTGATAATAGTTTCTTCTGTAATCACGCTTAGATTGCGAAATATTGACTATTCAAGTATCTACAAGGTGTAGGACGTTATCAGTTTAGAAGTACCTGATTTTTTCATAATTTAAATTAAACAATCAAATATTATCGACAGTTCTAATAAAATTTTAATTGAATCTCCTAATGCATATCTGTGTAATTTTAAATTGTAGCATTGTTAGAAGCAAATAATTTTTTCACGTTTTGGTGTGCATACTAAGAAACCAGCAAAAGCCAGCCCTTCAGTTACTGACACAGTAACAAGTCCATTCTCGTCTTCTTTATTATTATGGTCCAAATTCCTCTGATACTCCAGCCAAGCATTGCATACTGCCAGATTGAAGTAAAGGAAAATAACTCTCAGGGTCCATTTCTATGATCTTATAAAAGTACGATAAAGTTCAATGAGGAAGCCTCTTCGTCTCCCCTGAAAATATTATACATTTGTATAATAGATGGTCTTTTTAAAAAAACTTAATTTTCTATGGCTTTCTTCTTAGATTGTGCTCGAGCGTTTGATAGTATGTCACATGAGATTCCAGTTCAGAAATTAAGACAAATTTATAATTTTGATACCCTTTGTTGTAAATTAACTTACTATTACTTAAAAAAACAGACGCCAGGGCGTAACAGTAAAAGATAAAACATCAAATTCTCGTTTATTGACTGTGGGAGTTCCCCAGGGATCAATATTGGGACCACTACTCTTTTTAAATTTATTAACGATTTACCACCTTATTCGTCTGACATTAACCAATGTCTTCTGTATGCAGATGACACCACATTAATTATTAATGATAGTGATCTTAATAAAGTTTTAGCTTTAAACAAAGCAGAACAGTGGTGCCAAAATAATCTTTTAATTTTAAATAAAAACAAAACCATTCAAGTGTTGAACACCTTCAAACCTCATTCATTTCATAACCCCAATTCGTATAATTTTTGGGAGTCAAAATAGATCCAAAACTAGGCTTTAGACAAATTACTGTGTTCTTATGTACATCTCATGCGTCGTCTTGCAGATAATATTTCAGAAATCATGTTAAAAATGGCCTATTTTTCATTTATCCACTGACATCTGTGTTACTGCAACGTGGCTTGGGGTAACTGCTCTAATAGTCATGCATTTTCGCTCTTCAACGTCGTGCTATTCCAATACTAGGTGGATTTGGGTACATTGAAGATTGTAAATCACTGTTTATGGGTCCAGTGTTCACGACTATGGGACGATAATAGTGTTGGTTTGTTAAAACGCAAAGTTAAGTCCTGTTTATTAAATTACGCTTTTAATTGTGTTCATGAATTTGAATCTAGTAATTTCAGACTTATTATTACTATTATTGTTTACCTCATTTTTTGGTTCAATACCTGTAAAATTAGAGGCCAAAATAGTCATAAAACGGTTTGTGTCCCCTATGTTCAGGGATTCTCAGTGATAGATGCATCACCAGTACATTTGTAGCTGAATATTTTTCTTGAACAGTAGTAGGGAGTCTGGTAGAACCTTGATATATTATGAAACGGTATATGATACAAGAGGCACCACACAACATAAATGCTTTTACACTCAAAGGGTTAGGCTTTCACTTTATTTATTGTTTTACTTCGGCTATACATCAATTTTCTTCTATTTGCAATCTGTTTTCAAATGAGTTGACTAGTGGCCGTACTTTCCATAGTTTATCATCGTTATCATGCCCTTGATTGATGTCGACAATATGTAAATTGGTTCTAAGCAATTCAAATCTATTATGCGTTATTCCAATGTTATCCAAAATTGAATTCTTGTAGCGGGTGTCCAATACATTCTTAGTCTAGGCAAAAGTATTATACCCATAACAATATGTAATGCTACAAGTTTTTTTATTTCTTGTTCATTGGTGTTTACATTTTTCCCGTACTTTTGAATAGAATACATGTTTGTTTTCTCTGCTAATTCGGCGAAGATTTCATCCGGAAAATAATTTGAAAAATATGTCAACGGTGTCTGACCGGCATAAAAATTTCCATAAAACTGGGTTTTTCCAGGTTACGTTCTTTCCTTGTTTTCCTTTTCTCAATGTCTCTAGAGAAATATTATACCTTTGGTCTGATGAGTAATTTTCATTTTTAATATTAATATTGATGTTTTCCTTTCCACTTCAGTTTGATCTTCCAAGTCGGAGTCAGGTATGGCAGTCTCAGCATCGACTAATGTTACTGTTCTTGTCAATGTTTTTAAATGTCCATAAGTTTAATTGGGGGTATACCTTCACCATCTGAAGAAAAAGCAAAAACAAAGAAAAGAAAATTATTATTTCAGTTTAGGAATAGATTTCTCCTAATCGTCAGATGGTGGCAATTGCGTACATAAATTTCAAGGACATTTTTCAGTTATTTATTTTTCAAAAATCGACAACCCAATATTATACACATAATTGCTTGTATAAATTAGTTATATTTCATTTGAAATACAGAAGTAAAATTGCATTTTGTACTTACCATAGATTTGTTGGAGCTTATCAGAATCCGTGTTGTCGCACACTCAATTGTTTGTCCCTTAAAACTGTAAATTACCAGCTGCTCTGATTCTGTGTAAGAATCATCTATAAATCAGTGCACTAAGCTGACATCTAGTGATAGAAGCAGCAAAAGCACTAGTTTGGTATAGTTAGAACTCTGTAAGCACAGCGGTGGCAAATACCACTAGTAGGGCCGAAAGGGTTAATAATTAAGATAAACTTAGTGGCTAAATATAAAATATAACAATGCAGAATGATATCCTTGAAGAAGTATTAAATAACAGTGGATACAGATAACATCGAACGCAGACAACATTGCACTGGATTTCAGAGATTACTGCACGCAACGCGTATGTGTGTATTGAAGTTGCTTATATTTTTTTGGATAGAAAGCGTTTTTGAGACAGTTTTTTTTTAAAATGATCATAAATTTTAAAAAACTCACTTTTAAATTTTTAAATAAAAGACATAATAGTGTAATATGGATAATTATGAAAATATATATTCGTTGGGATACATGAAATTTGCATTCTTCGTCTCTTTTCCCGTCTTTGCAAATTTGTTTTCTGTTTGTTTATAATATAGTATCCTCCCATTTGTAAGTTGTTCATTATAAGGGTATTTTTACTTAAAATTCAAACCCAATGTTATTATTATTATTATCATGTTTACTAAAACTTACATTTGCAGTAGGCATATACTAAGTATTGTATGATTTGTATTGAATTCAGTCGAACACCTTTGCAACATCAAAACAACAAAATTATTTTTAGAGGTTCTCAGAGGGACAGTGGTATGAGTCTCGATCAGGCGGGAAAATCTATCTTGTCTACTCAACAGTTTTTCTTACGTAAAATCTTAAACGTGTACGTGTTATCTTATACATGATAACAGAACGTTGAGTTACTTGGAAGAATCCAAAAAATCACATTCTATTAAAAGAAAGTTAGTCGTAGGTTGATAAGTGGCTTTAACAGTTCACCGGAAACGGGTCGAAGTGCGTATACGCACACACTAAACCGAGCTGGTAGCGTTGTGGTGACACGATCTGCTTAGCATTCGGGAGATAATGGGTTCGATTCCCGTTACCGTTTACCATGTGTGAGGTTTTTCAGGGGGTTTTCCTCATACTCCTGTAGCGGCATGGTCACTGCGTATATGCACACCATGTGCGGCTGCTTAGGCGAATGCTGGGGTAGTATTTTCCCCCTCAGAACACTAACTCCGTTCCTTCCGATCCTATCCTGACCACACCCATCTTTAATCCCATCATGCATATATACCTAATGTATGTATGTATGCTGGGAATCCATGATTGTGGCTGAAGGAGCTCGGAAAGCTCGAGCAACCCGCTCTCCCCCTTGGGGAGGGAATGAAATACGTGGCCTTTTCCTTTTTTCGCACACGTTAACTATACATTCAATATAATCTAATTTATTAGAAACTCTGCACGTATGTGAAATGTAAAGGCAATTCACGAAAAAACCGATGAACGTTATAAACTTATTTAGCTAGTTCCAACAAATTATTTATGTAACTATTTGGTATGCCCCCGTGACTCAAAAGGAGAAACAATCTGGAACGTTGGGACTACCTACTTACATAAATTAATGACGTGCAATTGAACTTACATGATATTTCTTATACTTTAGCAGCGCAGTACCCACCGCAAAGCAAATGTTGTTAGTTTAGGATATCAACAAAATTCAAATGTATGTTTACTCAAGAAGATTGCTCTGCAAATGATGAATTTCTGGCAGATATTTAGAAATTTTGAGCAAACCTAAAAAATCATAATAGTTGGTGTTTCGACACTATACTAATGAAAATTAATTTTTCCCAAGAAAATTAATTACAAATGCAGAATCCCTTTATTCCACTAGTCATCTTGTCACGGAACACAAAAATCAGTGATTAATGTTCGCAGATAACATATTGCAAATACGATTTTTTTCAATAATGCTGCTTGGTTTTTGTAAAATAGTTGGCCTACAAATGAAGAACTTCAATGGTTCTCAATGTCTTTTACCCAAATATAGATTTTTTTTCACGGACATGAAGATAACTGAAGCAAACCTTTTTCCAAGAATATTAACTTAAAACAAAACTTGAAATTCATTATAGATGTTGTTTTGATGCCAAATCTCTAAAAGTGGTGTTTCACAACAAAATTGTTTAAATAGGTCTTTTCCTGCACAAATTGGTCCACAAGAAAGAAATTTCAATAAAACTCTTGAAATTTTTTGTTCAAACACAAATAATCAAAGATGATGTTTTCCCGTAGAAAGATATAAAAACAAAAATTGGTAGAAATTTATTAGCAATTCATCAAAAATAATCATTACTTGTATTGAAAAATCTGGAGCACTGGAACTGTGGCAGGATATGTAACAAACAAAATACAGCCACGTACCACACAAAATTAAAAAACACCGAACGCGTTCCGATAGCTACGCTATCATCATCAGCGGTCGACTAAAGAAAATTTCTAACATATATACCATCAGCGAGTAACGCTTCGTTGCTAATCTGGTGAAAGTGAAAGTGAAAGTTTAAACAGTTCAGAGTAGTCTAAAGGTCCTTGATCATCATTATTCATTAGAATTTGTTTGTTTTGAAGATCTCTAAACTTTCACAACAATCAAGTTCGTGCTTATTACTAACATGTTTGATTAATTATACCTCATCTACTACATGAGTTTTATAAAACAAATGTAGGGCTACGGCAGACTTGTCCCAAGTTTGTGTTTTATATGAGCTAAATGTTCTTTAAAGCGAATTTTGATAGGTCGTTTAGTTTGCCCCACATATTTGTTCACAATTTTTACAATTAATCTTATAAATTCCCGAACGATCCTGCTTATCCACTTTATCTTTTGGATTGCCTAAGAGAGTTTGCAAAGAATTATCTAAAGTAGTGACTGTTTTCAAATTAATTTTAAAAAGATTTTATGTAGACTTTTGTATAAGCAGGATAGTTTGGTAGCTTTACATACTTTGTTTCTATTCGTTCTCTAGCGTTACCTAATGTAGTTACGTTCTTAACCCTCATCCTATGTGTTTGTTTCCTAACTAAATTCATAACCACTTCATCTGAAAACCCATTGTATGAAGCAATTCCTTTAATAGTGCGCAATTCTTTATTATAATTTTGAACTGAAAGAGGAAAGTTAAGCAATCTATGAACCAAAAGTTAAAAGCCACGAGTTTACGCTGTCTACAGTGATTTGAGTCATTGGTTATGAATCTTTTAGTGCTAGTTTCCTTACGATAAATATCTATATCTAGTTTACTACCATTTTTTGTTAAAAGAGTATCAAGGAACGGGAGACTGTTATTTGCCTCTATCTCATAGGTAAATTTGATTGTCGGAAATTCAGAATTTAAAGTTTCTACAAAGTTCTCAACGCTACAAACTTTAGTATTAAGGATGGCAAACACATCATTCACATATCTAATCCAAACTCTAGAAAAATAAGGCAAATCGCGTTTTAAGTCTGTCCCAAATTTACCCATGAGTAGATTGGCTATAAACGGAGATAAGCTATTGCCCATTGTCGTACCATGTTCTTGCTGGAAAAATTGATGGTTAATTTTGAAAAAGGTTCGTTTCATACACAAATCTGTCAATTTAAGAAAATCTTCTACTTCTCTATAGTCCACATTAGAAGGTTTTCTTAGAGATCTTCAAAAACAAACAAATTCTAATGAATAATGATGATCAAGGACTTTTAGGCTACTCTGAACTCATTAAATTTTCATAACTTGTACTTTCATTCACCAGATTAGCAACGAAGCCTTGCTCGCTGATGGTATATATGTTAGAAATTTTCATTAGTACGCCCTGGTAGACCGCTGATGATGATTGCGTAGCTACCAAAACGTGTTCGGTGTTTTTTAATTTTGTGTGGTAGTACATACAAAATAATGTATTATAACCTTGAATCCAATGGACTATAAAAGATATTCAATGTGGTGGATTCACATTGATGTCTAACAAGATAAAACCAAAACATTTTACGTCTGTCTATTATAACAATGTAACTACACCGTTTCCCAACAAAATGTATCCCTAAGAAAAGGCGTAAGATACAGCGAACTCGAATATGTCTGTCTTATCATATGCCTATTCCTTACCTCAACAAACTTAATCTATAAATAAACACTGTCAAAATCTTGGAGACAATATAGTGTCCAACACATACAATAATAACATTACCACAATAATTTGGACACTTGTTACACTGTCCAGGGAACAAGTATATGCAATACAGCGGATTCGAAATAGGGTCTAATAAGCTAAAATTTGAGTTTGACCATAAGGCTATGACTACTCGTTTTCCCAACAAAGTTAGTGTCAAAATAAAGATTTTTAAATATGGCGGACACAAAATGGTGTCCAATAGCATAAAATTAGTTTTGCAATCATACCAATATAACTTTGTTTCTAACCAGATCGTTACATAATGTGAAGTTTTTCGATATAGAGAATGTAATATGATGTCCAATAAGATAAACCTAAAATATTGTGTCCCACCACATTTTTCCCAACAAGTCAGTCTTAAAATAAAGATTTTTAGTTTAGTGTTCATCCACCATAACACGATGGCTATTTGTTTTCTCATAAATATTTTTAGTACGCGAAAGCAGTAATTGTATAAAACAGTCAATCATTAAAATACGCCTAAAATCTGGCAACTCATCTTACCCTAATTTTAGTTGAACTAAGGGAAGCTGTGAAACATGATTTCATACTAAAAACTAGTTAATTTACTTAAACCTTTGAGAATCAAGTAAGTTCTTTTTTAGCTATAGGGACAATGCATTTGTCCGTATTCTGAACGAGATTGGAAAATAAATAAAGATCTTGGGAACCTTTGGTACAGAATGATGACAAACGCACTAAAGTCACAAAATTTCGTTGTTGACCATCAGGACAATGCTTTTGATCGTTTTCAACGAAATTTGTAAATAAGTAGTGTTTGTGCAATTTTAGTCCCAAATGAGGACCAACGCCATAAACCCATCACACTTATTTTTGCCCATGTAGACAATACATTTGGTCGTTTCCCCAACAGAATTGGTGGATAAAGTTTTTAAGCATCCTTAAGTCCAAATGATAGCCGACGGTCTACAACCACATAATTTCGTATTACCAATGTAGGTAATGAGTTTAGCCGTTTTCCTAGTGCAATTGGTGAGTAAGTAAAGTTTTGAACATCTTTGGTCTGAAATAATGAACAACAGCATAAAACTACATCATTTAGTTGTTACCCATCCAGACAATGCGTAGGCCTCCATTTAAATCCAAGTCTAAAACCATAAAAACGAAATAACGTTTATGTCCAACAAGGTAATGTGTTTAAGCGTTTTCCCAACAGCATTGGTGCATAAATAAAGATTGTAAGCATCTGTTGCCTAACACAATGCCCAATGTCCTAAAACTATACAATTTCGTTGTTGCTCATAGAGGCAATACGTTTGGTCCCCCTATCCACCGAAATAAGTCAATAAATACAGAGTTTGGGAATCTTTGGTTCCAAAAAAATGTACTACCCCGTACGAACAACATTTAGTTGCTGTCTATCTAGGCAACGGAATGGGCGAATAAAAAAGTGTTCGGACATATTTGGCCCAAAATTGTAAACAACCCCCTGAAACCATAAAGTTTTTTTTGCCCATCTAGACAATTCGTTTAGGCGTTTTGCCAACGAAATTAGTGCATAAATAACATTTTTCACATCCTTGGTCTAAAATGGTGACGAACGAGCTAGCATCATAATATTTCTTGTTGCTTAACACCATTTGTGAATAAGATCTAGCGCAAAAATTTAATATGATACAGTACTTGTTGTAACACGTCACAACGGCGACATAATGTCGTGTGATCGTTTATAATGCAACGTCATTTTTGATTCTTAATTACATATTTACGTAAACGCTAAGGTACCTAAAATATGCAGCAACAACCATACAGTAATAAGCATGTAGTCTTCTGAACGTTCAGGTTTCAAGGAATAAAGTTACAGAATGCATTTTTCATTAGGTAACATATTTCCAGAGAAAATTAAAAAAAAATTGGTAATATTTACGTCATTTACGATTAAATCTGTGTAACGAAATATTCATTTTTAGGGAGAAGGTGTTACAAAAGTTTCGTAGAAAATTTAATTCCCTTTTGAAAAGTTCAAAAATTTTAAAAACTGAATGGATGATTTCAGTTTTTATACTATTATGCAGCGACCGTCTTTATGACGTCATTACACCATGACCACTCTTGTAGAAAATAATTCCAAACCTGGTAGAATGGATGAAAATCGGTGTTTGGTGTTTACCACTCGGATAGTGGGAACATCGTTGTTTGAAGCGTTAGTAGTAAACGTTTCTATGTTATGTTGTTATATAAAACCTAAACAATAATAATGATAATAAGATGTCGCTCAATAGATAAACATTTCAATCATAAATGAAACTCGCTTGCATTTTCATACTTACAAAATAAAAATAACTTACACAAAAAGAATTAAATCAGGGTTCTTAAAATGCAATAGTACCGCATTCTGCATTTCATTATTAATTGCGATAATTAAAATTAATACTAAAAAAAGTACATTTTAAGCTACTTCAAAACAGGAACTTTATGTTATATAGAACAAATCCTATCCTTCAAATCACAGAATTTTACACACTACATTGAAATCAGATATCATGTAGATAACATTCAAGAAATTTAATAGAGTATAGTAATATAAAAAAACCGCACGATCTTGTTGTTCTATAGAAGATATAATATACAACCACAAAAACAACGTTACCGTTAACTTCAAATACTCCAAAGCATTTCAGTTAAAAAGTATACCATGAATGGGTCCACTGCACATAAAAAAACACCAGATTTTCAATGGTATTGTGCGAAAATTTTCAATTGTGAAGTTTTTTAGGGTAAAGAGACATCGTAGATGAGAAATATACAGGTCTTAAATTGTGTGGCCATGTGTATAGTCGCACTGTTGGGGGATCGCCACAACATTGAGTCTACTGCACACACATGGCCATGATAACATATATAAACCAACACAAACACACACGCACGCACGTACGAACGCACACACGCACGCACGCACACAGAATTAACACTTTCATTTTGATTATCCCTAAAAAACACTGAATCACGTGCTTGAACGTTCAGCTAAAAACAAGCGATTTCATGGAAGATTAAATCAAAAAAAGTTGTAAAGCTAAATGAATTATAAACGAACTTAACTCTCTAATTTTGATTGTCTCCAAAGAAAATACTTTACGGTTAAATTAGAATCATTTAAATCAGTAATCTTACGTGGAAGAAAAGAAATTAATTGAGAAAAGTTGTTGAACTAAATGAGTTATACATGAAAATAATATTTCGAACTATACGTATCAACTTATTATATAAAATTTATTCTCAGTTTATTTACCTAAAGTATTGAACAAATTTCTCAATTTGTGAAATTAAAATTTTAAGCCCAATACAACATTTTTGTAAAATAAATAGTTTCTTTATTAGTGCTTTTAGATCTTTGTAGTTGCACAATTTACTTTATTGAAAAAAAATTGTACCTACGCCACTGATGAACGGGCAAGTTTGACAACACAATTTATATGTCCATTGTAGCCAAAGTTGCGTATGTATATATATATATATATATATATATATATATATATATATATATATATATATATATATATATATATATATATATATATATATATATATATATATATATATATATATATATATATATATATATATATATATATATATACAGGTGCGCATTATTTAACAAAGTCCCATATCTCCTTTATTTAAAGAGATACAAAAAAAATTAAATACAAAAGTTGTAAGATATGTTCTGGTGCATATTCTGAAAATATTTTTAATTATACAGGGTAGATCATAAAAGCTTAGAAGTACTTTAAATTTTTTTTAATGGAAAACCCTATATATTATTACATATTTATATTCTACATACAATTTTAGACACATTTTATGTGTAATGTCCTATACCTAGGTCTAACCGTTTTTGACAAATTTCAAATTTTTGTCAAAATGACGTTTCAGCCAAAACATAGGTGGAAATCTTTTCTAAACGAAGCCTTTATCAATTAGTTATGGTTGGTTTCCTTGGAAATGGGGCTTACTCTAATGGGCTGTATTGATATTTTCGTTATACATTCATACAGGGTGGTCAAAAATGGACAATAAAAAGTAGATTAAAAAACCTATAAAGTATTTTTTTAATGGAACCCCTATTTTTTAATTCTATCTTATTTAGCATTAAAAATAAGAGTGGCTTTGTATAAGAGAGTATATTCCAAAAAGTTGTAGTTTTTGAAATACTGACAATTTAACATTTTTTATTGTAAAAGGCTATACGGCTTTCAAGTTTTGCTGTTAGTTGGCCGTGACGGCGAGGCGTGAAAACTCGTGTCTATTCTGTCCAAATTGATAATCGAGAGCAACTTTGGAATCGCATACAAATGGCATGCGATGAGATTAGGGCTATGCCACAAATTCTTCAGCGTGTTAGGTTTCATTTGCTAAGAAGAATACAAGCTTGCATTCAAAAGGAAGGAGAACATTTTGAACAATATGTATAAAAATAATTATTATTTTGTTTTGATTCCTTCAATATCTCTTTAATAATGTATCTAATAGTTAACTGCGTTATTTTTTGTAAAATAAAACAAATTTTCATTTTATTGAATAACGTGGTCGTTTATGTTAATGCAAAATATTTCACAAACGGCGTGCCGAATCGAAAAAATACTAAGTATGATTTTA
Organism: Vesta saturnalis; assembly: GCA_036346205.1. NCBI lineage: Eukaryota > Metazoa > Arthropoda > Insecta > Coleoptera > Lampyridae > Vesta > Vesta saturnalis. The sequence goes on along the minus strand of JARFJB010002152.1, from coordinate 359,228 downwards.
TTTGCAGAATTAAATGTTGAATCTATCAACAAAATATTTCTTAAAAAAACACAGGGGCGTGCGTTTTTTACTTAAACTGATTAACTTAAGATATTCTATGCCACTGGATGGAGTCAGTTGACTCAAACTCACCTGATTAATTGTATTTAATTAGACATTTAGGTGTACCAAATCTCAAACTCACCTGATTAATTGTATTTAATTAGACATTTAGGTGTACCAAATCGCAGTGTAATATCTTTTGTAGTTTTTGAGGAATCTTAAAAACCTTAAAAAAGTATTTTTAATCAACCTGTATCTCGATTAGCAAGCATTTTCGGAAAAGCGTTTTTGATCATTTTGTCTTATTTTGAATCATAGAATCTCCAGTTTTCGTTTGTCGGTGATTTTAAAATACACCCTGTATATATATATATATATATATATATATATATATATATATATATATATATATATATATATATATATTTATATGTACATTTTTTTCATACCCTTCAATTACATCAAGTTTCAACCAGATTGCTCCCTACGCGATTCCTGCCTCTCGCGCCACTCATCGGACTTTCTGTTATTTATTTGCTACCAAGTGCTTCAATTATTTCTAATCTGGGTTTCCGAGTTATAGTTAGTTCTTTATTATTTAATTTAATATTTAATTATCAAATCCGTGGCAACTTAACGTTTCCATCCCCTAAATTTCACTTTTATTCAATTGAAAGGTAATAATAAATAACGATAATGGCCTTTAATTGTCTACTTTCAGGATTAATTAATTACAATTAAGATCAAACATAGTAACAAAGGTAAAAGTTAGTAAATTTTGAATTTGCAGTGAAGGAAAAATATAGTATATGCAACACAATGTTATAATTAAACTTAAAATCACATATAGTATCATATACAACGTGCCCAAGATAAGAATGAACAGCATGGGATCTTGAAAACGGTAAGAGATACGAAGGCGGTTAAATTAGAGAAAATTTGTATAATTTAGGGCATGTTCACATGTAGTTTACAAAAGTTCATTTATGTTTATCGTTTCCGAGATTTAAAACAAAATACGATTTTGTCGTTTTTCTTTTTTCGTACAGGGTGTTTCGTTGGTTGCGCGGATATAAAAAAATAAAGTTTATGATGATTTTTCGAAGACGAAACGTCGAATACAAAATTTGAAAGCGCCATCTAATAGAATTCAAAAAGTGATAATGAAGACGTCTTTGGTTTTTAAAAATCTTTTAAAATAAATGAAGAAATTACGAAAAAAGAAAAACCCAAAAATCGAATTTTGTTTTAAATCTCGTTAAAGAAAAACAATAATAAACTTTTGCAAACTACATGTGAACATGTCCTAAATTATACAACTTTTCTCTAATTTAACCGCCTTCCTATCTCTTACTGTTTTCAATACACCCATGCTGTTCATCCTTATCTTGGGCGCGCTGCATACGTTTGCAATTAAATTATTATGCGTTTTATTGTCATCATTAAATTTATTAAACGTAAAATTGTGGGGAGGAAATGCTAGTTATACATAATTTTCCATTTCTTAATACGGTATGAAAATTCGCACTGTTTAGTCTTCTAAAATATAAAATGGGAACTTATGAAGTATCGAATACGACTTTTCTTAAACTATGTAGATTTTTGACCAAGCATTGTTTTTGATAACGCATGATGAGCTTTTTTTGATCTTACTTAGTGAATAGAGAATAAATTATTTAATAATAACTTTGAATGTGTTTTAATCCAGACAATCTTTATGCTATATGTCCCATATTGGTGCTGGATGTATGGCTATCTCTGTTATTATAAGAGCTGCAAAATCGGTCAAATAGACAATGTTTCTCAGGATTCTATTACCATTCCAGAAGTGCTATTACATTTTATGAATTGTTTTTGGTTTTTGAGGAAATCACGGGAAATCAAAATGGTGCATTTTTGACAGACCCCCGTTAGAGAACATACGGTATTTTGGTTTAAACATTCTCGGGTACTTTTTTAAGAACTTTACAATAAAAATAAAACAAAAGGATATCTTCTTCAGATTTCGAGATAATGACTATAGCTTTCTTTTTTCTTATGGACGTCATATTGGATTATTAATGCACTAAATAGCATTTTTTTTCTCATTTCAAAATCAAAAATGTATCACAACATGGTATTTTGTTTTCAATGGATACTGAAATAAGAAAAAAATTTTGGTTACCTGTAAATCTAGTTAGGCCATGGTTCACTATAACGTTCGTTTTTTGACCTCCTTCAAGCGCAAGCTAAAAAATTAGGTAATTATTCTTGAATTATTATCGGTAAAACTTATTGAATGAATGAAAATACAGACTTTTGCGATCATTTACAATAAAAGCTGATACAAATAAATTATAACTGTCTAATTTAAAATAATTGTACTATGTGGCCACCACCTTGATCAAAACATATTTGACAAATATTTTGCAGAGAGCTTATTGCCCTCATTAATGGATATAGTGTTTCGGACTGTTTCTTCTAAAATTGCAATGTTTTGTGGAACTTCAAATGCGAAAGTTTCGTTCTTAATGTGTCCCTATAAAAAGAAGTCAAGAGGATTTATGTCAGGGGATCTAGCAGGCCACAAAATATCGCCATTATTCGCAATTACTCCATTGGCAAAGTTTTGATCCAAATAATTCTTTACGATGGCGGCATTATGAGCTGGATAACCATCGTGCATAAACCAAATTTGATCCAAGTTCCTCATAACTGCCCTTACAGTTTGTATTGTGAGGTGAGCTGTACCCAGTGATGGGTATTACGCCTGTTGAAAACTCCGCAATTGGTAAATCGAGTTTCATCAGTACATAATTCATTTCATAGAAGAATTGGGATTTTCTCACATATTTTGCATGTACCATTCATAAAATCTAACTCTTCGTGAAAATCATTTGCCGATACACCTTTCACTATCCTAGACTTGTATGGATGGTATTTATTGGCGTACAGTACTCGATGGACGGATGACTGAGGAATATTTGTTTCATTACCAATTGGGGGGTTAGTGTTAGTGTAGTGTAACACAAGATTATTTCTCTCCTCATTATCAACAGCATATTTATGATTTCTGGGTTTTACACAACTTCCATAATTCATCAAATTCAATAACGGATTCCCAAAATGTCTTGCGTTTGGTTGATGTCGTTCAGGAAATTTACTTTCATAAATTTAATCAACCGCTGCAGCGTTTCTGTGGGCTCTGAAGTGGGTTTCTAACATGTCAATTTTTTCTTCATTTGTATAATGGAGATGTCTAATGGTTGGGATTCGAAAATTATAATTTAACGGAAATTGAATTAAACGCCAAAAACAATTGCGAATTAAAAAAACGAATTAAACTCAATGGACTCAACACAGAAGGTAATTTTAATTAAACCAACTAAAATTTGACAGTTCTAAAATGAACAAATTGTTAGCTCGCCTACTAAGATCTTATCGAGCATAGCAACAAAATCTTTAGTAGAACATTTTTAGATATTTCTTTATTAGTATTAATTGAAAGGAAAATAAATACCATGTTGTGATCCATTTTTGAAAAGTGGAAAAAAATGCTATTTAATGCATTAAATTCCATAAGAAAAAAGAAAGTTGTAGTCATTACCTCGAAGTCTGAAAAAGATATTCTTCTGTTTTATTTTTTATTGTAAAGTTCATAAAAAGTATCCGTAGAATGTTTGAACCAAACTACCGAATGTTCTCTAATAACCGAGCTACGGGGGTTTGTCAAAAATGCACCATTTTGGTTTCCCGCGATTTCTTCAAAAACCAAAAACAATTGATAAAATGTAATAGCACTTCTGGAATGGTAATAGAATCCTCAGAACCATTGTTCCATTTGACCGATTTTGCAGCTCCTATAATAACAGAGATAGCCATACATGCAGCACCAATTTGGGACACTGTGTACAGTAGGTTAATTTAGGTTTTGGGCTTAGTTCTTCTGAAAACGATGTAAATAAATACATTTACATACTTTTGCTGAAGTAGTTACTTATGTTACGTATATACCGTCTATGAAACTTTCTATTTTACTAATTAAAGCACAATAACCTTAAATACAAGCTGTAGATTACATTTAGATTATTCAAATTTGTGGCATTACTTCCGAATTCACACGCGCGTTTACCTAAACAAAGGCTTATGTTACAAGTTTCGCAGAAAATACAAAGTCAGTTAACAGGAATTCAAGTAAAAGTAGATTACAATATCCAAAAAGAAAGTGTTTCGCAAGATAACATCGGCATTTTTAAAAAAAGTTTTTCAATAGACAGTTTGTTTTGAGAACAAGAATAGTACGTCAGGCGAGAAATTTATAAATACATTAAAACGAAATAACTAATAAACCTTTTAAGTTTGAGTCATTTAAATTTTTAAGTAAAATTCATGTTGAATGTAAAAACAAGTTGCGCAACATAAAGAAATCAGATTCCCTAGCTTAAACTTGCTTGATAATGTTAATTAAAATCCATATAATTAACCGTAGATGTTAATGGGGTTTCATTACTTTCCCGAATTATAATTTTATTGCTTTACATACATGTCTCACAATATTAATGCTTACATAAATTTTATAAATTACAGAGAACAATCCAAACGAAGGTATGTGCTAATAATGACAAAGTTACCAACGTACACACAGTAAAAATTGCCTTAAGTGGGAAGTGACTGGTTATACAAATGTATATAAATTATATACCATCAAAACCAATAAAGTACACACAGTTTAGGGTTGAATTGAGTGGAACTAGCTTCCTCGATAGCTCATATCGTTAAGAGCCCTATTCTAGATAAGTAGTGGTCGTGGGTTCGAGTCCCACGCAAGGCAATCTTTAGTGTGTGTAAGTTGGTAGTTTTAATAATTTTGTAGTTTAAAATCAAACAGATCTAGAAAGCACCAGAAAGTGAAAGTGACAATTCAGGGTTTAATCAATTCTCAACTGCCACTACACTTTAGTACGTAGAACATATACAAAGTAGTCATCAATTTGAAAATTCCATTTATGCTTACAGGGCATTACTAACGACTTCAAAACCCGCATATGTTACTATACTATTTACTACAGCGTTAAAAGATAGGCCACCATCGAAAACTGCAAAAATTTTTCAATAAATTTCTATAGTTCGAATTACAAAATTATATCTGTACCACCTTTAACTCTTCGATTTTGGTACCTTATTCAAGTTCAACATTACATTAGAACAAAAATTTCTTTCAGTAGAATAAAGTCTCTTATCATCTTTAACCATAAATAAAGAAGGGTTTATTCGTTTAATATGGGAATTTAAATAAACCATAAAATGCTTTAATACATTTATAATGTAGTATATTTCTTGAAAGATCGTTCATTACAGTATCGGGTATATGTATAAAACGCACAATGGTCAGTGGAATATATAAGAGTAGAATAAGCAACTCGAATGATAATGCCTATTACGCACTCCTTTAAATTACTATGTAATGTACTTTTGCCCAACTTATTAAATTATACTTATTCAGTCACTAGTGAAATTTTAATGGCTACATGCAATTAAAAATTGTCTTCGCCCTAATTTACACGCTTATTAAATTTGTACTCACAACATTTTTGTTGTGCGTCATCAATTGTGACGTTATATCCCGTTATCAGCATTATCAAAACTTAATGTGTTAATACAATTTTAGTTGACACTAGGATCGTATTCAGCCAAGTACAAAAAGGTTATGAAATTCATAGCCGTAATATTTAAAGAGCGTAATAAAGTATGATCGAATGGACCCACCTTAGGACAATGATGTCATAAATAATTTAAAGTAGTGCGGGAATGCGTGGGGGCTAGGGTGGGTCGTGAGGGTGGGGTCGGATTCTTTTCGGGGGCCATTGTCAACCCCTTGATGGCATTTTGAACCCCTTGTTGGCATTTTCAGCCCTAATTATGGTCTTTTGGCAGTGCTAAAAGCCTTTTTGGCAGTTCATCCCCAGGGGGGTTGCCACGTGACCAGATTATGACTCATGATTAAATTCCGCCGCTATTTTGTTTTTAATTACGAGTCATAATTAAATTCAGCCGCCACTTTCCTTTTGATTATTGCGTCATAATTAAATTGCGCACACATTTTTTTTTTAACTATGAATCATAATTAAATTGTACCAGAACCCTATTGTTTCAAACATCAGTCATAATTAAATTCCGCCGAAATTTTCTTTTTAATTATGAGTCATAATTTGTGTTTGTTTGTGTTTGTGTTTGTTTGTGTTCGTGTTCGTGTTCGGTTCGTGTTCGTGTTTGTTTGTGTTTGTTTGGTTGGTTGGTTGCGTTTGCGTTGCGTTTCGCGTTCGCGTTGCGTTTGGTTTGCGTTTGTTTGCGTTTGGTTTGGTTTGCGTTGGCTTGCGTTTGCGTTTGCGTTTGCGTTTGCGTTTGCGTTTGCGTTTGCGTTTGTGTTTGGTTTGGTTTGCGTTTGGTTTGTGTTTGTGTTTGCTGTTTGTGTTTGCGTTTGGTTTGTGTTTGGTTTGTTTGTGTTTGGTTTGTGTTTGTGTTTGTGTTTGTGTTTGTTGTTTGTGTTTGTGTTTGTGTTTGTGTTTGTGTTTGTGTTTGTGTTTGTTTGTGTTTGTGTTTGTGTTTGTGTTTGTTTTTGTGTTTGTGTTTGTGTTTGTGTTGTGTTTGTGTTTGTGTTTGTGTTTGTGTTTGTGTTTGTGTTTGTGTTTGTGTTTGTGTTTGTTATTGTGTTTGTGTTTCTGTTTGTGTTTGTGTTTGTGCTTGTGTTTGTGTTTGTTTTTAAAGAATGGATTTTTGTACTTTTTAATTGAGAGTTGGTTTTGCAAGCTGTAAGTTAAATCAATTTGGTAATTTTGAATTGTGGGTTGTTGTTTTGTACACTGTAAGTTAAATCAGTATAGTATGAAATGTATTATCAAAATTGTAAATGAAAATCTGTTTGTCTGCCTGGCTTTCATGTAATTTCAAGGTCTGCTAGCATTTCACATAATTAGATTATTACTGTGTTTTTTGCAAAAATCCCCTTGAGGTCTTTAAATAGTAAAAGGTTCTTATTGTGGTTACATAACTGGGAAATCCAAAGAATAATTACTGTATATTAATGATTGCTGAACGGCGTTAAGCACTTTATATTGTTCATTCATAAACAATACTCAGAAAGTGAATGTGTGGTGACTGTAAGCAACCAAAACCAGCTGTTTACCCTGTCATGACGTTCTTTCAATACTATTGTCAACAACAACCTTGGTAAGTGATCGTTTATTTATTTAATTACCTATTGTAAACATTTTTAATGTTATGATTCATCATCACAGCCAACACATCTCGGTCTAAATCTGATGTAAACCTACACTCGATCAGCACGCCCTTGTTATACCTTAATCCATACATCTACACTGTTATGTAATTATTATAATTATGTCTATACAATGATAATGATGAGCACTGGGTTATATAAAACGGGGTCGTATAGTTTCCTTACCAGATTAAATAGGGGGTACTTTCAAATCACATGTGTATTATCAGAATTGGAAATGAAAGTCAGCCTGTTTATTTGTCCTCAGGCATTTGTCCATTTTCAATAATGACTTAATGCGTTCAACCTTGTTTATGAATCTATTGACCTTTTTGACAGAGGTATTTCCGATAAGTCGGCCCTTGCATGTAAAATAAAGTAGAGCCTGCTTTCAGGTTTGGTTACATTTGATATTGTATAGGTATTTTTACTAATTTAACTGTAAAACGTATTTTTATCACTGTATGCAAAACGCGGCAATAATATTACACGCTAATTTTAGTGCTATTATTATTACTATTATTATGGTTGTCTAATGATAATGATGAGCGTTGGGTAAAATAAAACACAGAGTCCTGTAGTTGCCTTACAAGATGAAACCGGTGTTAGTTTCAAATCATATGTGTATTATCGAAATTGGAAATGAAAGTCAGCTTGTTTATTTCTCCCCAAAAATTACTCTCAAAAACGAAATAGTGCGTTCAAGCTTGTTTATAGATCTAGGGCTCTTTCTGCCATAGGTATTTCTGATAAGTCCTTGTATGTAAAATAGTATCGTGGTCGTATTTCGAGTTTGGTTATATTTGTTATTGTAGAGATATTATTACCAATTTAACTGTAAAGTATTTTTATCACTGTATGCAAAACGCGGAAATAGTGTTCACGCTAATTTGCTGTTTGTATATTGACGGTAATATCGAAGGCTATCTCATAAGACAACTGTTTTATGATAAGGAGCCTGTGCGTGCGTGTGTTCGTGCGTGAGTGCGCGCGAACGTGTGTGTGTATGTATCATAGAATTGCTGTCCGGTCAAAAAATGGTGGTGAGTAAGTCTTTGCATTATGTTTGGACTTGTGTTCACAATGCTTGGAAATGCCACAGGCTTTAACAAAATTGTAGTAAAATAGGCTCATTAAGTACGGGAGACCAGTATCAACTGGGGGTCGTCCGTAATCATCGAAGTCATTACAAAATCGAATACAATTCAACGGTCTCAACCACTGTATTGTTCCAGACCCAAAACAAAATAGGTGAGCTTTGGATCAGAACAACTAATTCAACCAAAATGTGTGAAAGATGTGACATTAATTTACTCGTTGTCTATTTTAAGACATTTCATGTATCCAAAGAATGATTCTTTTTAAATTTAGAACTTAACAATATTTTCTTTAAATAATCTTTGATTAAACTTTAGAAAGTACGACTAGTTTGAATTATGTTTACTGATCCTGTTCCTTCCTGTGTTTCAATATTAGAACATCAGATTTTTTTTCAATAAAATGTTATTAATTCATTCACGTTCTTTCTATAAATTCTATTTCCCAATATTATTCAAAACTTGGGCATTACTGTGGTTATCAATTTCATCGACCTTTCACTTTAATGAAATAATATTGTAAGGGGAGCTCTATCATGCGTGGAAATGAAAGTCAGCTTGTTTATTTGTCCCCAGGCATTTGTCCATTTTCAATAACAACTTAGTGCGTTCCACCTTGTTTATGAATCTATTGTCCTTTTTGACAGAGATATTTCTGAGAGGTCGATCCTTGCATGTAAAATAAAGTAGAGCCTGCTTTCAGGTATGGTTATATTTGATATTGTATAGCTATTTTTACTAATTTAACTGTAAAACGTATTTTTATCACTGTATGCAAAACGCGGAAATAGTATTACACAATATTAATGTATGGCTTCATATACAATATCAAATATAACCAAACCTTAAAGCAGGCTCTACTTTATTTTACATGCAAGGACCGACTTATCGGAAATACCTCTGTCAAAAAGGACAATAGATTCATAAACAAGGTGGAACGCACTAAGTTGTTATTGAAAATGGACAAATGCCTGGGGACAAATAAACAAGCTGACTTTCATTTCCAATTTTGATAATACACATGTGATTTCATATTAACCCCGATTTAATCTCGTGAAACGGGTTAAAAGTATTTTTTCGAACCGGGACAGAAACTTAATAGTAGGGCCCCCTTTCTATAGCGTTTGAGATAATTGTTAAAAACACTCACAAATATATAATGGGTTATATTTTTTGTGCTGGAAGAATAAGAACCCTTTAATACATTTGCACTCTTTATTACATATTAGCTAACAACTTTTTCCATTGTGTGACATCACATCAAATATCGTAAACATATAACCAGGAAAGACAACATACAGTCAAAAGATTTCTTCAGTCTTTAGGTCCCAGCGCTCTCTTCATCTTGCTAGAGATTTACACGGTGTGCTTTCTTTTCTGCAAAAGAATCTATTAACCCATCAAAGTCCGTTTTAAAGATAGTTTTATTTCCAATGGCTAGGGTCGCAAGGCCAGATACACGTTCCTGACCCATTGTTGAACGCAGATTAGTTTTAATCATTTTCACTTTGCTGAAGCTTCGCTCATAGCTTGCAGATGTCGACGACAATGTACAGTGTGTTCCATTTTCGATGATATTTCGGGGTATCTCACTTACGAGTAAAGACACAAAGAGTTGCGGTTTTCACAATACCGTGCTACTTTTTTTGTGAGAAAAACGCTGGTATAAACAAAACTTTCATAGCCCGCTACATTTCTGTGATACAGGGCGAAATTGAAAATATTGCATTTTGGGGCCCCTCTTGTATCTCCGTTATCCTTTAATGTATGGCAAAAATAAAAATTGTTTCTTACACAGTCTTTTACGCAAAATCCAATGGCGTAGTCGTATTTTTGCTGTAAGCTGTCAATTTTTAGCTATAAATAAAGCTTATGGTTTTTTAACGGAAACCCCGTATATTTTTCTTGTTTTTGATTGGAAATTTTGTAAGCTTTACAAAAATATATAATACATGATATGTATTTTAAATAATAAACCTACAATCTATAATTTCACAAAATCTGCGTAATAACATAGTGTGTATTATATAGCATTAGCATTAGTAGGCCATGATTATTGGAACAATTAAATGATCATTTGCTAAGCGCTTGTCAAGACCTGTCAATTGTAAAATTTATATTCTCTGCGTAATATTGTGTTCGTTAGAACGACTGAAAATGAAAATTATCAGCATTTTGAAAAATATGACATGTTAGTCTGTTTTATAAAGATCAATGAAAACTCTCGTGAGGCTTCCCAACTGAATTTCAACAGGTTTGTTTGAATACTTATTTATCTTTTGACGTATGTGGATTTATTCTTTATTTAAATATCATCTGGATTTATAGATTTTCAGAAAGAAGGTTACCTTGTGTTTTAATGTTTTCTCGAATAAAAAAATTTATCCAACCCCGGCTAAAGAGGTATAATAAGGAAAATCGCGATACAGATGAAGTTAATGTTTCAGCATGTATAGAGGCAAAGCTTTCACAATCAGGCAGAATTCTAGACCAGGAGATTGGTGTTCCCAAGACTCAGGTTCAAAGAATTTTGACGAAATATGAACTTAAGCCATACAAGACTAAAATTGTTCACCATTTGCATCCTGGGGATGCATAACGTCGTTTACTGTTTTGCAACTGGTATTTGGAACAAATTCGTATTGGTAATAACTTTGCTAGATTTATAATATGGTCTGACGAGGCTTAATTTTCGAGTGCAGGTATTTTCAACAGGCATAGCACTAGGCATTGGTCTCATGAAATCATCATGTGCTATTTCAAAGAGAGCAACAGGGTCGATTTGGATTTAGCGTATAGCAACTAATAGAATACAGAATTTATGAAGGCAGTCTTATAGGGAACAGATATCTTGAAATTTTGCAAGATGTTATCCCTATGTTACTAGACAATGTTTCTTTATCTTATCTTAACAGGATACATTTCCAACAGGATAACGCCCCCCCACATAACGCTGTAATTGTTCCAACTTTTTTAGACAATTATTTTCCGCAATAGTGGATCGGTACTGATGGACCAATTAGATGGCCTCCATGGTCACCTGACCTATCCATGCTAGACGTTTTCTTATGGGGCTACTTGCAGAATAAGTTTTATAAAACCCGTCATCGGACAGTAGTTGAACTACTTAATGCCACCAATGTAGCATTTCAAAACTTGCAAAAACGTTCCATAATTATTTTAAATGCTTTAAAAAGAATAACCGCTGTATGTCAACATTGCGTTCGGGAAAATGGCAACCATTTTGAGCAGTTCTTTTAAGGTGAAAATCTATTAAGGGGTTACTATCGAGTTAATATTATGTTAAGTTTTTCAGTTTTATTCTGCCTTAAAATTGATTTAGCTTTTTCAAAATTTCTATGTTTGTAATATCCTAATATAATTATCTCACGACCTAGTAATTCTAATGCTATATAATAAACACTATGTTATTACGCAGATTTTATGAAATCATACATTTTAGGTTTATTATTTAAAATACACACCATGTATTTATATTTTTGTAAAGCTTACACAATTTCTAATCAAACGCGAGAAAAATATACAGGGCGTTACGTTAAAAAACCATAAGTTTTATTTATAGCTAAAAATTGACAGCTTACAGCAAAAATACGACTACACCACTGGATTTTACGTAAAAAACTGTATTAAGAACCAATTTTTACCTTTTACATACATTAAAGGATAACGAAGATACAAGAGGGGTCTCAAAATGCAATATTTTCAATTTCGCCCTGTACCTCATAAATGTAGTGGGCTTTGAAAGTTTTGTTTATACCAGCGTTCTTCTCACAAAGAAGTAGCACGGTATTGTGAAAACCGCAACTCTGTATCTTTACCCATAAGTGAGATACCCCGAAATATCATCGAAAATGGGACACACTGTACAGTAGATTCTTAAAGCTATACTAACATTAGGAAGCGCTTCTTGCAAGTCATGCTTACACAGAGATTTTAATACGTCGAATGTGCTTGTTTTTTCATTAATTTCGGTTACTAGTTCTTTGAATACGGCAAGTTCCTGGCAAAAATCAACTGCATTCAAGTCTTTTGAATATTTTTGTGCTAAATCGGCCCCATTTTCCTGCAGATCCTCAGTCGACATATTTAAAGACGCGTGCACACTGAGGAGGCAGAAATTCTCATGTAGACTGTTTGAGCTCTCTGCCCGCGTTTCAACTTCTGTAAAAATTTTGTCAAAAAATACTTTTATATCTTTAGAAAGTAGCCCATTTGAATCTAGCATTCTTGATTGGTCCTTGCAGATTTCGTCGTGTTGCCTTTTCTTTTTAGAGATACGTTTGCTTTTAAGAACTGGCTCAATTTTCAACTTACAGATGCAGCTTCTTTGACCCAATATTCTATTGGTTTTCTTTCATTCCTTGCAAGATATTAACAAAACCTTACATTATCGCCACAGAACGCGAAATGATAATATCCTCATTTTGCATTTCAACGTTCACTCCAAGAATATTATCGCAAATTATTAAGTTGAGGATAAATTTAAAATCCATCACCGCATGCAGTGAATGACCAGCTTCATAATTAGATTCTGCGGCTAGAAAGAATTCTTCAATTTCTTCCAGAGCTTTGACAACTTCCGGTAAACTATTAAATAGAGCAGTAACAGCTTGGTGTTTAGCCGACAGTCTGGTTTGACTACTTCCTTTTAAGTTTGCTTTTGTACACTTTTGCATTATTTTCCACCGAGTGGTGGGTCCAACAAAGAAACAAACCCAAATACGCTAACTGCTTCTTGTCATGACAACGCTGAATGCACGCCCACAAGATTTAAAGCGTGTGCTAGACATGGAGCAAACTCTGCCAGTTCGTTCATTTGTATAACTCTGGGTTGGACTCCTTTGTATAAGCTGGACATATTAAATCCAAACCATCAGCTTCTAGTTTTTCTAGAATTCACTGTGTGATATATTCTCCAGTCTTTCCGTCAACTTTAATAAAATCAATAAAGCGTTCCTTTATTTCACATCCAGTTTCTACCATTTTTATATATCGAATGACCAGGGTCCATTTGTTCCGTATTTCGAACTTTGTTTACCATTATATCGATGATTTCATTTTGTATTGCTTTCGACAGATGAGATACCTGTCCTTTTTTTACATGGTCTAAGTGGTATTTGAGTGTAAGATCGTCTTTAGCGTGCAGACTTATCAAACTAAGAAAATTTCTTGACTAGGTTGAAGAAAATTTTCAGTGTGATCACTCAACGTTTCTTTAGGACCTCGAAAAGAAAGACAGTATGTCGCAAGATACATCATAGCGTCCATTAATATATGCTGAATATGTCTCCATTTTTCTTTATTAGAGTGAATTAATCGTTTTATGTCGCGATCGATGCCCTGATACGATTTGATTTGTTGCAAACGGATTTTACATTTGATAAAACATTATTTATGCGATTGTAATACTTCATGTTCAGCTAATCTTACTGAAGTCTTTTTTCAATTAATGGGACCCTCTGTACAGAAGGCTGATGTGGAAGTGCTGGAGAATAGCTTGCAGGGAGTGCATTAAAGTGCACTTTTTGTTTTCGAATATGTTCCTTATTTGCCATTGTTCCGAACCACATGTTATGTGTCAAATGGCTACCGTTGTGTTCAGTGGATCTAAACCCTATGTTATTTGGATGTTCATCATTTAGTAATACAGTTTGTTTACTGAAGAATGACCCTTGTTGATTTGTAATTTTCTCGTGGCCCTGCTATGTACCTGGATCCATTACATCTATAATTTTGTCTTTGATACTTGACTGTAATAAGTCACTAGATGGTTCCTGTTGAGATAATACCGACGACGAAGGCTGTTTACCATTTTCTGAGCCCTGAAGCTTCGGTTGCTCAGTAGAAGAAACTTGAACGTCCAAATTACAAGACTTATTCGAATTACCTGAAATCGTATCAGTGGAGCTTAATGATGCGCCTGCTTCGTAGAGCCATTTTTTCAATTTTGATGCCGATTTATTTTACTTCTTCAATTTTATGTTTAGCTCTTTTTCTGTTTTCAGGCCCAGAAAGCTTTTTTCTTGGTGTGCTATCGCTTACTTTTTATAAGCTTTAAGTATAAATAAATTATAAAGAATAACTAATAAATTGAAATATGCCAATAGCAAGCTCCCAGAGTCATAAAACTTAAATCACAAACGCCGAATTTACTGAATAACAAATTACAAAGTAGTAGTGTTATGTACTTTAGCTACAAAATGTTAGTCAAACAGGACATAGCACAACTATAGCGCGTCCAAACCTCCAAATTCAGTATAGGGCTTTTGGAAAAGCAGTGCAGGATTGCCAAACTTATTATGCGAATAGATTACTTCACCTATAATACCGAAATACGGTTATAATAATACTGTATCTACGGTACAAGAGACACAATTTCTAACCTGAAAGTTAATACAAATATTTGCAATGCAATAAAAATTTAGATAAATCTGCAATGTACTTATGAATACACCGAAAAATACTACCGTTAGTCCATACAAATCGAATCTTTGAACTGTATTTTTAGAAAAGCGAAGTAGGCGTATGTAATGTAGAGGATGATGATTCTGTAACGTTGATTATAAACTCTGCAATATCATCTTGAAGGTTATCAGCTACCCACATCTTACCTTCAACGACCTTTACATGACATATAATGTTGCCAATTTTCAATTGTCACTTTTTCGTAACCAAGTTTTATTAATTCCTCCATGTCATTAAATTTATAAGTCTTGTTATTCATTTTAATATGATGTTTGAGTTGTGCTCACACTATTTCTATTGGGTTTAATTCGCAGTGGTAAGGAGGCAAACGAAGAACCTCATGACCTCTTTCTTGTGCCATAACATCAAGTTTATCCTTGTCATATAGATGCCTCACTTGTGTTACAGTAGGCAATAGGTCTCGCTTCAAGATGTTATTGAGTTTGGTGCACGTCGGCTGTGTTATTTTTACAGAGGAAAGTAAGTTCCGTACCAGGAATAAAACCATTATCGCCACCAGCATCAACAAATCGGGGTCCAAGACCACTTGGTGATTTTAAACCAGTACTGAGCCCTGCTAACCACTTTCAATAGTGGTGTCACAACATGCCTTACTAACTGTGTGCCCCACGTTAACCCACGATTCATCGGTGTATATAATATATTTATCTAAAAAGTGAACATTGTTAATTATGTGAAATACATTATTTTATAAACATGTTCTTATAATAATAATAATAATAATATTTATTGTGTAGCTTATTTCATCAATATTTACACTTGTCAGAATTATTAATTATCTAAAATACATAAATGGCACATTTCACTGATTAAAATGAATAACAAAATAGTCGTTTATATTATATAACGGGTTCTTAAGTAACACTGCTTTAATACTGGATTTAAATTGACTAAAAGGTAAATTTCTTACATTGGTAGGCAGTGCATTAAAAAATTTAACAGCCCAGAAGTTAGGCCCATTTTGTGACTTAGATAATCTTACATAATTACAATGTAAGTTATCTTTGTTCCTAGTATCATAAGAATGTATTTGACTATATGTTTCAAAAGTAAGAATATTATTCTTGACATAACATAAACAAACGAAAACAAATAACGAGTACATGGTCATTACACGAAGTTTAACGAATCATTGCTTACAGTCGGAAGCGTATGGCAGACGATCTACAACACGAATAGCTCTTCTTTGCAAAGCGAAAATTCTTTTTGCGCTCGGGGCGTGTCTCCAAGTAATAATTCCGTATAAAATATGGCAATGACAAAGCGAGAAATACGCAATCCTTAAAATTTCAGCTGAAACAGACGTAGCTAAATTGCGTAATGCAAAGATGTTTTTTGCTAATTTATGCGAGATATGATTTATATGATTGTTCCAAGATAGCCTAGTGTCCATTCTGATACCTAAGAATATGCACTCATTACTATAGCTTCCGGAAGTGATGTGGGGTCTTAAGGTAAATACACCATTCAGAGTTTTATCTTTATTTAAAACTAGATCGTTAGAATTGAACCATGTCTCGGCATGGTTAACTGCAACAGTGCAGTGAGAAATTGCAGTGTCAAAGTCAGAGTTTGAAACGGTAAGAGTAGTATCATCAGCAAAGAAAATTGATAATACATTATTTAATTTATTTAAATAATAAGGCATATCATTTATATATATATATATATATATATATATATATATATATATATATATATATATATATAAGAAAGAGTAAGGGCCCCAATATAGAGCCCTGAGGAACTCCTTGCTTGAGATTAAGTTGACTAGAATACGTGTCACCAATCTTAACCGTTTGCATTCTATTAGATAGATACGAAGATATCATGTTGACACTGGTCTTATTTAAACCGTATTTATCTAGTTTTTGTAGCAAGACGTTGTGATTCACTGAATCAAACGCCTTGCTTAAGTCACAAAACGCAGTAACACTAAATTGACCTTCCTCAAAACATTTAATTACATTATTTTTAAATTTCGTAAGGGCATTGCTGGTTCCTTTAGCTGCTCTAAATTTGAATTGCTTATAGCAAAAAAGACGATTCGTTTCAAATAGTTTCTAATTCGTTTTTCCAAAACGCGTTCGATTACTTTTGAAAAAATAGGCACTATAGAAATAGGTCTGTAGTTTGACATATTCTCAGTATCACCTTTCTTATAAAGAGGTAGTACCAACGCGACCTTTAAACAATTAGGAAATTGTCCACTTTGTAAACAATTGTTAATTAATGCGGTTAAAGGGCCAATAAGGATGTGAACTGTCTGATGCATCTTAAGTATTTACGCCTCCATCTTATAATGTCATTACGTTCAACAAGGATACTCTTGCGTCGCATCTTTTGAAACTCAAAACCCATATCTTTGAAGACGTTGAATAGTGTACTGCGCTTAAAAGTTGGTAGATCATCATCACCATTAATGGAACGTTTTCAATGAAAACATTATGGACTTTCCGTCGAATAATTGATCCTAGTCATACACATGAAGACGATCATTGTGTTGTGCACCTTTTCGTTTCATGAGTTTTTTCGGACTAGCCACGGCTCCGGTTTGGTCTTCCTTTTTTATAGCATAGATACTACGCTGTGTGCAACATAAAGCTTTGCTGGCTTCTGTAACAGCTGCACTAACGTTCATTGTGGCCAAGAAATAATTAAGTACATTCATAATAAGGCTGAAGTGTGTTCCACTATGTCGTTTTATGGTGTGCAGGACCATATGCAGCTTCCACCTCCATATGACAATATAACCTCAATCATGCAATTATAGAAATTATTCATCATTACCTTATAAGACGCGTGAATGGGATGTAGTCCTTCTAAAAAGAACAATTTTTAATAAATGGTGTTAGTTTAATTCGATAAATATCGTAGAAGAAGCAAGCAATAAATTTGACAGTAAACGGAGTTGATATTGGTTTTTTGTTAAATTACATTTTACGTTTGACGACATCACTGTGAAGACCAAGGATAACGTTGTTTAGAAATGACTGAAGATAGTAAAAGAGAGTTAGTCCATAACAACCCATACTGAATTTAGATATTGGGATAGACTATATTACTGATAGAAAATAGATCAAAATAAAAGTTTTGCATCGGGGAAGTTTCTGCTTGTCAGTTAGGAGTTATTGGCACTTCATCGACGATATGATGCATTTAGGAAGTATAATAGCACCGATAATATAATAAGCATTCTTTCTTGCCAGTTGTTCCTGTTAATCGTTTATTTCCACTACGGTAGTTTAAATTTATGATTTCGATAATAATTATTTATAATACTGATTACTCGCACACGCAATCAAAATTGACCGTCGCTTGACGTTCGAACGTTCGGATTCGCCTCAGCTTGTGTTTCTAGTTTCTAGATGCGACGCGACTGACAGACATCACATCTGTAAAACAGCTAACGCAGCGTCTAAAATATTGACACCATTAAAACTCTTTACTGTGCATTTGTTCTTCCTAAACTGGAATACGCTGCACTAATCTGGAGTCCCACACATGAATTATGTAAAGTAGCTCTAGAAGCAATACAAAGAAAGTTCTGTAAATATGTATATTTCAAAATGTATGAGGGGTATCCTATTAGAGAGCGGGGTATGGTAAAAATAAGTCTCTCTTAAAGGGAGACTAAGGATGCATTCATCTTCATAAATCAACGTATCATGTGTTGAAAAACCAACTGGGCGTTTAAAAATCAAATGAATAATCGATGGAATAACGTGCACTGACTGATAGGCGCTTGGTGCATGATTTTGGCGCCCCCTGATGAATCTGTCGCCCCAAGAAGGTGCCCCGGTTTGCCCCCTCCCCTAGATCTGCGGCTGTGTATCGCAGGTAGGTATCATAACGTTCAATATTTAGCTTTTTTTCTGTGATTTTGATTGTTTACTGTTTAATTACAGAAATGATTTTACTAGAAAACTGCACTTGGATACAACTTTTTAATGATTATTGAAGCTATTTAAACGTTTAGCTACTACAGTAATATTTAGTAACGTACTTTATTGAATGTTGTAGTAATAGCCCTAAAACTAAAATAAACTCTACTTAATTGATTAAATAGCTTTAGTACCGCTTTACAATACCTTGCATAAGATAACGTTCACAATAACTCCAAGATTTGAAGAATTGATGACACATTGAATAGATACGAATAAACGCGCCCCACTAGAACAGTAATCTAACACTTAAAAAGGTCAGGCCATAAGCATAAAATAAATTTAATCACATTACGAGGGCGTATTGTTAAACATATTTTAGTTTACAAATCTAGATAAGTTTTAGCCAAGATAGATAAAAAGTCCTTGATAAAAAATTTATGTATTGTTATAATTAATGACTAGCTAAATTATGTGTGTGAAAATATTCATGGTCATAATCTTACATAATTTCCTAAACGAGCTAGATAATACAGAGACTAGGTATTTCGTTAAGTAGCAGTGATAATTACGAGTAGCTTGAAGGTGTCTGGTAAGTATTTGAGTGAATTTTGTGAGGGTTGGCGGCGGTTAAGTTTAATCCAGAAAATGGATCATTGGAACAATAAGGTAGCTATTGTTACGGGTGTTAGTGCTGGAATTGGGAAAGCGGTTGCCATACATTTGGTTACTTCTGGATTAAAAGTTTGTAAGTAATCTGTTTTTCTGACTATTCTTATTTATTTCTTTAGGTAATTGGATTAGCGAGACGTACGGATAAGTTAGATGCTCTGGCCAAAGAACTAGAAGGAAAAAGTGGACAATTTTTTCCATTACGATCGGATATCACAAACGAACAAAATATTATAAACGCGTTTGAATGGACTACGAAGAATGTTGGAGTTGTTCATATTTTGGTGAACAATGCTGGAATAAGTCGCCCAATAACACTTATCGACGGCCCTACAAGTCAATGGAGAGAAATCGTGGACACAAATCTACTTGGTTTATGCATTGCAACAAGAGAAGCCATTAAAATAATGCGTGCTAATAATGTAAACGGGCATGTTATACATATTAATAGCGTTATTGGTCATCGCGTACCTAATCTACCAAACTTGAACGTTTATCCAGCTACAAAATTTGGGGTCACTGCTTTAACTGAAACTCTTCGCCAAGAACTAAATTCGATTGGAAGCAAAATAAAAATTACAGTAACTTTGTAGTCTAAAACCTTTTATAAAGGCTTATGTAAAAAAATTTTAGAGTATTAGTCCAGGATTCGTTGATACAGAAATGCCAGAAGCGAGTGGGTGTTCAAATGAATTACTTAAGTGTTATGCATCACTACCTAAGCTACTATCAGATGATATTGCTCAAGCTGTTTTATACGTTTTAAGCACTCCTCCGCACGTTCAGGTAACGAAAATGTGTAACTTATTATTAATATTACTATTACTTTTTCAGGTCCATGAGCTTATCATTAAACCAGTTGGGGAAACAGTTTTTTAGTTTAGTTGCTAATGTAAAAAACCGATGTTTCCACTTATAATCAAATGGTGACAAGGTTGTATCTTAATGTTCATATATATTATACATATATGTATATATGTGTGAAGAATCTATAAATATATAACTATACACGTCACAGTTTGAGTTGTATGGAGAATAGGTTACTAAAATAGAATGATAACTGTACGCCCTAGTACAAATAAACATAAAAATGCAATTTGACGACGTTTCTACCTTGTTGCCAATACATGTCCAATACTGTCATTTCTTTTATACACGCATCAGTGATCACATTCAATAGCTCCGAACACAACCTTCTGTCAGTTCA
Organism: Vesta saturnalis; assembly: GCA_036346205.1. Classification (NCBI taxonomy): domain Eukaryota; kingdom Metazoa; phylum Arthropoda; class Insecta; order Coleoptera; family Lampyridae; genus Vesta; species Vesta saturnalis. The sequence goes on along the minus strand of JARFJB010002152.1, from coordinate 338,564 downwards.
ACCTAATAGCTACCCTCACCATTCAACCTGAATATTACCATTCGCAACACAACCATATGTGAAGGATAGGAAATTTATCCAGTCCCTAACATTTCTCATTAAAATTCTTTAAAAAAAAGGACATGAAAATTCAATCCCTATACATTCGCACTGTGACCAAAACCTATGAGCAACAAGATTGTGGCAATTATTTTTTTACCTTCACCGATAATGTCACAAAGGGGCAGTAAAAACACCAATCTCTGACATCTCATACTATTATCTAAACTTATCAATCAAATTACATTCTAAACCCCACTGTACACTAAACCACACAACTGGCACTGTTACATTTACAACTACCTCTGAATAGCGTTGTGCAACAACAAAATTATTTGTCACTAGCTCATAGTCGGTGAGAATCGTTCTTATTAAACATCGACTGTAGCAACAAAATTCGCTCAAGCCTCAATAATTAATCTAACATTCAATTTAAATTCAAAGCGACGTTTAGTTAAGGTCTACAATAACGATCCAAGTGCAGTAATATAAATACACAGAACAAGCCGTAACTGTTGCAAAACCAACACATTTCTTTGCAGCAAGGTAAAATGAATAATAAATGGTACTATGATTAATAAACATAATGAAGGCATGAACGGAAATAATGTAATTAGCTGCAACAACACTAACTGTCCTGCATATACGAAAATGCCTCCTTAAGAAGATACGGCCCTGTAAAAGTGGCCCCAAATTTTTTTATTATCTCTGAAACGGTTTAATATATCTAAATGATATTTAGTTCACTTGGTTTTATCATAAAAGATAGTGTTTATTGTTAATGTTTTGTACAGGAGTGTTGCTGAAGGGGGGCGCCACTTATTTTGCCCCCAAACTTTTTTTATGGGGATATTTTTAATTTTTTGGGCAAAAATAATATTTTTTAAACAATTTGCCACAAACAGGTGCTCTTGTTCAAAGTCAAAAAATTATTGGTTTTAGCGTTAGTTTAGGCTTTTAACATGTTTTACCTAAGATAAGAAAAGAAAATAAATATTGAGTTAAGTTGATTTACTTGAATTAACTGGGCTTAGACTGCAGGCTCGCGTTTTTGTTTGTTTGACGGATTCGTTTGACACACTGTTGTTGATAATTTTGGATTGTTTAACAATTAATAACGCTTTTAAAAATTTTGAAAATGTATATGTACACTAATAGCCACTATACCGATATGTTGTTAACATTAGGAGAATGTGATGGAAATGCTAAAGTAGCGAAAAGAAGGTATGCGGAATCAAAACCGGATTCAAAACATTTTGATTTTAGTAATGCAGTGCCGTGAGACTGGAACCTTTAAGCCACAGTGGCAAGAATTCCTGAAACAGAAGAACATATTTTAAATCTAGTTGTTGCGGATCCTACTATAAGTGTAAGAAATGTAGCAAGGGCAAGTAACGCAAGTGTATTAAAGGATCAATTATTGCTCCCGTTTCACTACAGACAAGTATAAGAATTATTTCCTGAAGATCTCTTTTGGGAAGAGACTTTTCAATTATTACAAGAAAGCATGTGACAGAATACAAAATATTCCTCTCACCGATGAGTCAACTTTTACTAGACAAGGTATGTTTAATAGTCAACAATCACTTCTGGACATTATCAACATAATTTTAAGTTGAATGTATAGGCTGCTTCAATAGGCAACCGCCTCGTTGCATACCATATTTTTAATAGAAATTTAAATGATGATGTTTACTATGAATTTTTTGATAATCGTTTATTTCCGCTATTAGAAGATTTGCCTCTTGATCTACGAAGAAGTATGGTTTTTACGCATGATGGTGCTCCACTTCATTTCAGTAGACAAGCTGGAAGATGGCTCAACGAACAAGATGTATCCTTATACAACAAATATATTTGTAAAGTTACTAAATTGTAAATTTTAGAAATATGATCAACCAATCAGAATTAAGTTTAGGTTTGTTTGTATGGTGTATAAGGTCAACTCAAAATTGGTGTTTTAGAAAAAAATGATACTACATTTGAATATTTTCTTGAGAGTCTCTTATGAGTCCTGAAGGTGAAAAGCATGTCACTTTTGTTTAGAACATGTAATAAAAATTTAAGATTGTTTATTATTTCCTAACCTAATTCATATGAAAACAAAACACATTCGCAAAGTTAAACTACTTAAAACAAAAGTGAGGTTAGAGTAATTAATAATAAGTGAATTGTTAAAATGATATTTCTAATGAATTATGAAATATTGTTATTAATTTTTTTTAATATAAAATATAATACAAAACATTTTAATTAAAGACAAAAATCGGGTTTATTAATTTCATAGAAATTAGAAAAGCTTTATTAAATTAAAATTGAATGCAGATAATTATTGTATTTAAAATTATACATTACTAAAATGAAGTGTTATGAAAAAAAATCAATAAATAAAATTGAATCCAGATAATTATTGAATTAAAATTATGCAATATTAAAATATAGTGCTTATGAAAAAAATTAATAAGTAACGTACCTGGAGAAGCTCATGATTGATAGCAATCACTGTTGTGCCAGCCTACTTCGTGAGAATCACAATACAGCTGATTTGGAGAACGGGACTTCAACAATTGGAGATTGCCGCATCAGAAAGAAAATTACTAATGCTGTAAGTTATGTGAGTCTCATATTAGTAATCTAGGTTATGTTTTTGAATTAACTTATCATCGATGCTTACATGTGTAAAGAATTTAAACAAATTAGATACCAGTAAGCAAATACGAACGCGAATCATTATAGTTATTAATGATACTAGTTAATGATACTAATGAAACTTGTGTAAATAAACCACTCGGCTAACGTCTCGTGGTTTAACTTTACACGCGTTTCATTATGACGTTCATATCGAACGTGTATCATTCAAAATTTAATCTACGCCAGTCCAAATAGATTTTCTTTGCATAAATTCGATTTGTTTACAATATCAGAAACGTTTTTGTAAATAAAAATTCAAAATTATTAAGTGCCCATATTGGTCGATGTTATAGTAACCGCGCTTGTTGATTGTTTTTTATTTTGACAACGTCATCATTTGCGTTCACTTTTGTGCTTTACATCCAATTTAATAGAAAAAAGTATTAATATGAGTGATTCTGATTCTGAGAGTGTCCCTTCGGATATCGAAGGTATTGCGCAAAACGTCGTCAATTCCCTACTTCCCGAAAAATAAAGACAGACGTATGAGCAAACCTATGCAAAACCTGAAGATTGGTGTAAAGCGAAAGGAATCAAGAATAGCAGCAATGAAAAGGTTCTTCTAGCATATTTTGAACATCTTTCAAAACATAGCAAGCCTTCGTCTCTTTGGGTATATTACTCTATATGCTACGTTCAATAATATCAATGAAGAAAAATATAGATATTAGTAAGTACGCCCATTTAATTGCATTTCTAAAAAGAAAATCAGAAGGATTTCGATCAAAAAAATCTAAAATTTTAACAAAAGAAGATATAACAAAATTTTTGCTGGGAGCTGACGATAGAACTTATTCTATGATGAAAGTTGCATTGATAGTGGGACTTTCGGTTGCCTGCAGGCGACATGAGTTGACAAATCTGCACTTACAGGATGTTAAAGATGAAGGACAATGCATTCACATTATTATTCCATTTACGAAAACAAAGATACCAAGAAATTTTTTATTACAAAAGGAATGTTGAAGGAATTAATATGGTGGAAATGGTTCGAAGATATATAGCGATGCGACCAAGCAACACAGCTCATACTCGATTATTTGTGGGGTATAGAAATGGAAAATGCACTAAGCAGCCAGTTGGCATTAATACTTTTGGGAAAATGCCATGTAATATAGCATCGTTTCTGAGTCTTCCAAGTCCTCAATAATATCCTGGACACTCTTTGTAGATCATCTGCGTCGTTGCTTGCAGATTCAGGAGCAGATTTATTAACTGTTAAGAGGCATGGTGGTTGGCGCTCTAACACAATGGCAGAAAGCTATATGAAGATTCCAAAGAAAATAAGAAGAAAGTGGCCTCTAACATTTTGGGTGGAGTTTCATGCACTGATGGCTCTTCAACAAGTTTAAACACTCGGGAAAAAACATTTCTTTCTACAAATTCAGCTCATTTGTCTTCAGCTGGATTAAATTTAACAAATTGTACAGACTTTATAATTAATGTTTACGATAAATAAATGTTAGTAAAGATTTTATAATGAATAATAATAAGTAAAAGTAGTAACTAACCTTCTTTTTGTCTGTTTTTTATTTTAAAATTTGCGTGTTATTATGAGTTCATAATGGCACTTGGTGTTATTATGAAAGCCATAATGACACCCAAATGAAGATGATAAATATGTCATAATGACACTGGCGTAGATTAAGTACATAATAATATTACTTCAGTATAACAAATCAAATTATACTTACAGTAACAGTAATTTATTTTGTTGTTCAGCCATGGAACACACAATGCACATATTTAACATCATTATTTACAAACAGATATCTGCATGTGCGCAATGTGTTGTATAATTGCTTATAATACAAGGTGTTTGAATAAAACGATTTAAGTTGAATTAAATTTTAATTGCAAGACAGTAATTGAGTTATCTTATAAAAATTTTAATATGAATTTTTTGTTTCATATCATCACAAAACTAAATCCTCTGAGTTGCTAATCGAGTGAAAATATATATAATATTAAATATTCCACTAAGTTAATAAACATCACTAATTATGTTGTACATATGTGGGACAAACATATCCTGCGATTTTTTTTTATTCACATTTAATCTTATCAGAATTTATTATCATTACAATATATATATATATATATATATATATATATATATATATATATATATATATACCTATATATACTTTGTTATAAAGTATGTCGAAATGAGTCGTTAAGGCACTAGACGAAGAAGTGTTAAAATTGCAGAATGTTCGCATTTACGACTTTTGTATTTTTAATATTTATTAAATAAGAAAACAATAAAACATTATATTAGTTGTTCAAAATTGCGGCCATCGACACGATTTTGGTTGCTCCAAATATGAGTATTGCGGTCTTTGAAGTAACTGTCTCTAGTAAAACAAGCTTCATTGATAAGCTTTTTAAATTTTGTTTTTCTTCCATCTCCACTGATCGAGTCGTTCTTTGCTGACTTGTACCTACATTTGTTCAGGAAGATCCGCACATCCTTTATCGAGTTCGCCAATCAATGGTTCGACGTACGACCGCATGTCAGCAATTCGATGGCCGCAATTTTGAACAACTAATATAATGTTTTATTGTTTTTCTTATTTAATAAATATTAAAAATACAAAAGTCGTAAATGCGAACATTCTGCAATTTTTAACACTTCTTCGTCTAGTGCCTTAACGACTCATTTCCGGACATACGTTTATAAGGCAAAAGTACTTAATTCATCGACCTTTATAACCCCTAAAGTTTGGCAACATGTTTCTGAGACACCCTGTATATATGTATATATGTTAAACAAAATTTTTGACTAAAGACTAAAGCATTAGATGAAGTCATTTGTACTTAGCTTCAAATTGATTACCATTATAATTAAGACACAAGTTATACCTCTTTAGAACCGAGTTTGTAGAATTTTTTAAAGAACGCCTATTAATACTAACAACATCCTAAGGCAGAATTTAACTTTACATAAATTTACTTTATAACCTTTTTTAATGTAAAGCAAAGTAAATGTAAAAATTAAATACATATGATTGAAAACACTGAAGCTGTATTATCGATACTTTATTGAAGCGGGCGGCTTTATTTTACGTTACTTATGTCTATTAATCTCTATCTGACATGAAGCTTTAAACGTCATTCTGACTTAGATTATTGTTTTCGTTTTAATAATGTTGCCTATTTTCGTTATGAACGTATGAAAAGAAGTTTGCACAGATATCTAAAAAAATTTTGAATTAAAATTATTTCATTTCTTTTAATTTCCATTTTGTAGGTAGGAAGGTCGTGTGGTGGTCCACACCAGATATTTCTTTCTTAAGCTTTACTGTTCTTTTAATTTCCTCGTTTCACCATCTTGTTTGTTTTTGGGTTTGTCCGTCCTGATAGATCAGTATGTTTCCTTTCCGATGTTTATTGTTGACTGTTTGATCGTTGTCCACACTACTTCTGAGGCCATACCGTTTAAGCTTTTTCTAATTTTCGCAATTTTTGTTTCTGTTATCTCTTGATATATATTGGCTGTTTCCTCTTCTTTAATTTTGTATATTCTAATTTCTTTTTTATAGTATTACTTTTACTTTTTCTGTTTTTCTTTCTATTCTCTTGTTGTATCTTATATTTTATTCTTATTTTTGATAAGACTAGATAGTGATCGGAATATATTTCGCTTCCTTTTCTTACTGTTGTGTCTTATGCTTCTTTTCTGCAGTTCCTATTAGCTAGAGCATAGTCTATTACCGATCTTTCGCTTCAGAAAGTGTTTGTTACTAGTAAGTTATTTAAGATACAGAAGTCAAGCAATCTTCTACCATTATTATTTCAAACATGTTCGCCATGTATGCCTATTACATTTCCCCCACTACTAATAGTCGTCCTTCGCTATCTTCTAAGACTTCTGTCAGTTGATCCCATCCCTCATACCTTATGATGGTTTTTCGTCCTCATTTGGACCGTATACCACTATGATTGTGGTTTTTACTTCTTTTTTCCTTTTACCTTCGTCTGTTGTATATTCATCGCTATCCTGCTCTTCCAATTCTACTTCTTATTACTGTTGGATATTTCTATTTGTTTTTCTCTTCTACAAAAGTCTTATTAAAGTCGCATTTGCTGTTTCATCGCATCTGCTTCACAGCGTAATAATTCGGAGCCAGTCTATCTGTCGGACCCTTCCTTCTATCTGTGCGTATTTCCTTATAAATTTATAAATTCTGTTTTTTAAGTTTTCCTTTCTTCTCACTTACTTAATTGTTATTATCTAAGTAAATGCTTTGTCGTTGTTTAAACCAGCCTGATTTTATGCTTTACTCTACTATAGGTCCTAAGGTGTGTTGCCTATCCTTTCGTGGATCACGAGCGTGGCTTGTCCTTGCCCGATATTTACTTATCGTGCCTATCTAGTTAGTATGCAATTTTCAGGCTTGTTATCATCCTCTCTGAACCTCCAGTTTTACTAATAATTAAGTGACTTACCGTTTATTGCTACTGTAACTTTTCCCTGTTTTATCTCTCCTTATGGTTTACTTTATTTAGTTTTGCACCCACCCTTTCTTCATGTATTTATTTACTCGATACGGTCCAGACGGACTTTTAATATCGGAGCTTCTAAATACACCGTACGTCACTCAGTTACCACACTTTGTTCTTCTTTCTTTTTTAATAAATTAATTGTTCTATTTAATATTTCAGTTGCAAATTTTAAAATTTCAATCCCTCGTAACTATGCTTCTGGAAAAAACGAATTCTTGGAGTTAAATGAGTATATAGTAAACATATATAGATGCTAAACTGTTATATTGAAATATTTTTAGCTCTTCTGGTTTTGCCGAAAATAACAAAAAAAATTTTTTAATTCTTTTAATATTCTATATCTGTTCAATTCTCTGATTAGAGAGATTGAGTAGTTGGGGTTTTAATGTGAGGGATACGCCGTCACTCGTATCAATTGTGGACTAGACCTCACAACCCTGTTGAGTAATTGAATAAAAGATGAGATTCATTCAAAGACTGATTTATTTGATATTATTTACACTTTATATACAACTTTTTATATGACGTATTTTATTGTTTGACCTAGTTAGTAGGTCATGTTTTATTCATTTAAGCGCCTTTTGTGCTTACTAGTTAAAATGCACATAGTATATGTGTAATTTCAACCTTACACACTTTTGTATCAGCACAATTTTCGCAACAATTAACCTGCTCTATATTCAGTTTTGCTTACGATTTGTTTGACGTATTTCTTAATTGTTAATTCTACTTATATTTCTCAACTTATTACTAAATATAAAATTACTAAAATTATTAACATTATTAAAATACCCTGTTTAATCTGCAAGATTAAACAATATAAAAGTTTCAAAAACAAATCTAAAGGTATTTTAAAGCTAATTTCTCATGCTATCCAAATATGTAAAAATATACAGTGATTTGCAAAATACAAGGTGAATAAGAAAAATAATTTTGTAGGTAAGTATATCTTATTATTATAACGCTTTTACCTTCGGTGGGCGGTTAGTCTGAGAGGGCGGGCGGTGAACTGCGGTTGTACTATCGCGGTATAATCGGATTACTCGAGCGCCAATCTAGGTAAATGATGATGTAGAGGCCTAGATTCCTCTCGGCAGAGAGTTAAAGGGGTAAAAGCGGTCAAAGTAGCGTTAGTGAAGATGTCGATCTACCAGGGTTTTTGAAGATTTGAATCGGTATCTGTATTTAAGACTTGTGTCATTGTTGAGTCGTAAATGTGCAATCTCGGTGGTATGAATTCAAAAATAATTCAGTTATAATACATTAAAACTGCTGATACGGAGGTCGGAAGAAAATGTTTTCTATGTCGAATAAATAAAAAAAATTAATTTTATAAGTGGAAATTAGACCACAGAACGATTCTTCAAACGAAAAATATATAAATAAATTGTTATCACGGGCAAGGGGACCAAGTCAAATTAATATTCCCGGACAAAAATAATACTAAAACAATTGGGTGGTTACCGAACGAGGACTCGGCCTCTAATTTATTAGGGCAGCTGTAAGAAAAACAAAGCGCACTATAGTGTTTGGCGATGTCAATTAATAAAATAATTTTTCGACAAAGGTGGCACAAGAAAATACGTACATTCCAAAAAAAAAAAAAAATAAACAAGAACGAAAACGTATTCAAGATGGCAAAGAAATAAACTGATGACTTTTCATACACGGTGAGCTACCACTGAAAAAAATGGTAGTAGTAAAACAAAATTAACAATTCCAGGGATTAAAATAATTAACAGAACCAAGGAAAAATATATATAATTGCCAACGGCGACGGAAAAACAAAACTACATTCAAAAAAGTATAAACTAAACAGGGCGTAAACTAATTAACCATTTTAATCTGTTTGAAACGGCCTAACGGTATAACTAAAATAAACGTTATGATCTGACAACTTAAATAGCAGATCGTATAAGATCCAAAATGATAAAACAAAGATCAGAAAAAGAAATATTGGTAATTAATAATCGGCTACTTGCTGTTAATAAAAAAATTATTAATTAATAACTGTAGTGGGTACAATATTTGGATCACCCGGTATATACACGGAAAAGTACAACTAAATTTCAAAAAATAGAAACACAATGTGTTTGTTAGGTACTAATAGAGGCGGCTATATAAGACAAAAATTATCGAACAATTTATTCTTTTAAAACTAACATAAAAGAAAAAAACATCTTAATTACGAAATTTAGTCACTTGAGCTGCAGAAAAGAAACCGCGGTTCCATAAATGCTTACACTAAATTTTAAAATTAAAGTTCAATCGGTGACGGCAACCTTGAATCAACAAATTAATCATTCCTGATCTTGTTTGTCTGAACACTATAAATACTTTGATCTAAACTCAAGGAGAAAAGATCCTAATTATTAGATGCAATCGCATCCAATGAAAATGTATCCCTGAAAATGTTTAGGTCGAACTTAATGTGCAGTTGATTCGTGGTTTGAAAACAATTTTATTTGTAAACAGTTACTCACGGATAAAATGTTCACCTCTAAGGGTATAAGAATAATTAACGTACAGATAGCCAGCTTAATATTAGTAGAAATACTGACTTAATTAGGAGAGCAACGGTAGTGTTTCTAAGCTGCAAAGAAACTCTTTTATAACACACTTATCGGATAATTGCACACGTGCAAATACAACGTTAGTTAAATATATTTCCAGTACATAAAATATCTACAAGTGAACGATTTACTACTTATATCTTATGTAAAAATAGCTGAATAGCGGACGGCAATTTATCACTACATAAACAGTAGTAGGCAAATCAAATTAATATTAGCTCAGGACTATTAGACCAAAATTGACCAAATACATAAAATCCTTCAAAACTAGCTGAAATTTGGTATAGTAATACTGTATTTGATAATTATCAACTAGTCAAAACTCCCCAAGCGTAAACCTCTTGCATCATAAGATATACAGGGTTTAAAAAAAAACCTTTGTTTATACATATTTTCTTTACAGGAGTATCTTCTTAAAGGAATAAGAACTTCAAAACTATCTGAAATTTGGTATACTTACACTGTATTTGATAATTAACAACTAGTAAAACACCCTAAGCTTCCGAATTTTGAGTCATAAGATATACAGGGTGTTAAAAAATTTCAAAAATCAAATTGTACATATTTTTTACAACCGTATCGTCTTAAGGGTACTTAACATAATAAACAAAGGTGTAAAATAGATCTGTAATACAATTTATCGATTATTTATTAAATCACATCATCATCTTGTATTAAGTCCGGTGAATTTTCACACGACTGGCCAATACAATGGCGGCACATTAGCGAACACATAAGACCTGCTTTTCTACAATCGCACTAACGTTCACATCCCTTTTTACAACCACAGCTGATGAGATTCAGTAAATTATCAGGCGCAGGGGAAAGCTCTGTAGTGATTGGAATAAGTGTTGGGCCACGCCTTATCCAACCCCATTCACAAGGTGGAAAACAGTTTCCCAACCATCGCTGCACTTGTAAGTATACACGATACGAGTGTTGTCGAGTAGCATCTTTTGTAGGTGGCAAAGATGAAAGCTGAAAATTATCTTTTATGGTCTGCTTGGCAACTTTCTGCTTAAACAAAAAGTACCTTAGCTCATCTAAATCCTTCTTGAGGTCAGATTTATTATACATTTGCAAAACAAATGCTTCCCCAGCTTTGGCAATGTCGTTGTGTTCGGCTCGAGCGTCGTTAAATACGGAAACGATTGTCCGCAACTCTGCATTCTTTAAACATTGGAAGGTTTTTACTTTACCTTTTCTGAAAAACGCTGATGTCGTATCACAGCCTGACAGCGTGTGCAAATAGTAATACATCTTTCAAAGGGCCTATATTTTTTTGGATTTCTGCAATGCCGTAGTATTTACTCTCCCTTTTTTGACTTCCAGGTTTTAGCATCTTCTGTTAAATACTGTTAAAATATCAGTATCTGTCGCGACTACAGTAACTGACGGATTATCGGAACATAAACCAATCGCCGTTTCTGAGATCAGTGTGTCTGCGTCTGCTTCAGCTTAGTGTACAACCATTTCGTATTCCCGTAGCTTTTGTATCAGTAAGTCTATAAGTTGTGTTTTATTTTTTAGATTACAAAGAAATTAGCCTTTCCCAGATTTTTGTGCTTGTGTCTCCTCTGTAACCGTCAAATATTTTAACGCTAGATATTCCGAATTTCCGTTGAACATATGACACGTAAGCATTACATACATCTTCGTAAGTTGCAGGACGTGGTGACCAATTTACCGTGTGAATAAGATATCCCCCGTCAAGGGCATGAGACATGTCCGACTTTGAGGTAGATGAGCAGGGGAAGTAAGTTTCAAGTTTCTTCGCTAGTTCCGCCTTCATCAAATAGACAGGGGGGCTTCGGCGCGAGTTCATATTTAAAAGCTTCCTTAAGGCAGTCTTCGCTATTCATCACACACAATATTCTGTTGAATAATTGTTGTGGATTCACTTCCACGCAGGTATTGCACACAGTTATACAGCGACTCATAACAGACAAAGGTTTGACTCTGTCCTTTCTCTTAAGTATTATGTCCTCGAAATTGCCATTAACGTTTTTCATAGATTCCTGGCCAATCTCCAGAGCTCTATCACAGTTTATGGTTTCGTCACCGAGTAGTCCAGTTGCCAAAGACACCAGTTCATTGCTTCGCCTTGATACAAATGGATTGTGATTTGATAACCAGTCACGTAAAATTTCGAGATCTTGATGGTCTCTGGTTTTTCTTGCATCTCGCTAATCCACATGTTGCTCTGACGTTTCTGATTTTACACCTGTGTACTCTTCAATAGCTTCACACATTTTTATGCAGCATGGCAAAGCCATGTACTCAGGGTGCTGTCTGTTATACCTCTGCCTGTAAAAAAAGAAATTTAATGTAAGCATTAAATAAAGAAAAATGACACAAGAAGTACCTATTGCTTATTAAGTATCTTGCAGCCGACTTACACTCTGTTCCTTTCATCAAGGTAAGTTTACCTGTGGTTAGTCCTCCTTTAGTTTTCATAGAACGCATAAGACCTTGTTCAATGGCAAGATCAGCCGAAACTCCAGCCCAAAAACAATCACTTCTCCGAATTGTGAAGTAGCCTTTCGATGCAAATTTATCATATTCTCCGTTCGGTATTGTTTCTTTAAGGTTTTCCATTTGTTGCAAATGGAAGCTTGCCCATTTTGCGTAAGCCAAGTAACCTAAAAATAAAATATTAATTTGGATGTTTGTAAATATAAAGTTGCATGTATTAAAAAAATCATAATAAAGTCAATGGTGTTATACTCACCAGAAGCGTGAAAGAACGGAATCAGTTCAAAGTTTCTGGTTCTCTCGGCTCTTAGATAACAATGAAAAATATTCACCAGTTTAAAATAGTGGACCCAGAGTCGGGCTGTTCGTGAGGTATTCTCTTTACTTTGCAAAGCTTGTGCGAATGTACTCGAAAGCTTTTCAACCAGTAACGATTTTCTCACTTGAATCTCGGTGATCTCCTCAAGTTTAAACTGGTTGTAAATTTCCAATAGGTTTTCTTTTTCTTGAGAAGTCAAATTAGTGTCTTCTTCTAGGATCAAAAAAGACAATGCCACTTGAGTCAAATTATGGGCTCGAAGAGCTCGTGAATATGCATGGCCAGTAATCATGTGAGTAACGGCATTCTTCGCATATATCGTAGCTCAAGGTTCTTCGATACCACTACCCAACATTATATGCCCAATCGCTCCTAAATATGACATTATCATATGGAATCAACCCAGTAAAATCACTGTATTCTTCAAATCATCGCTGCATGAGCTTGCCACAATGTCAGTGGCTTTGGCATATAAAGGCTGGTCAAATGTAATTAAACATGTCGTTTGTTTTATTACATTGTGATCTAGCGTATATCAATGCTGAATAAATGCACAACAAATTGCCAGTATCCAAATTTATGAAAGGTAGATAAGTTTCATTACTGACTTCATAATTAGTCTGAGACTGCAGTCCCACTTGCATGTGACCGTTCCAGTTAGGTATTGGAGATAGCTGTAGCCAATATCCCGAAATCCATAGGTAATCCAAGAGTGTAAATTGAATACAAAACTTTTCATTTTTTAGTATGTCTAGGTCTCGAACACTTATTTGTGTCAGTCCTTTTTTGAGGTTTAGTGTAAATCAAAATCTCCATACGGCCGCTCATTTCTGTAGGCTTCTTATCACTCCTCTTCACTCTTACAACTTCAGCTTTCTGTAATTTTGGGGTTTCTATTTTTATGCCGCCCATGTTATGGAACGTGTTCTTGCCATCTATGGTACGTATATTAAGATCTGCATTATCGAAAGCAAATTGAATGAATGCTTCTACTGTCTGTTCTTCAGGTGCTGCTTTTAAGCAGTTTTCAAACTTCTGCACTTCTGCATATGATACACTAAAACCCAAACTGCATAATATATCAATTATTATTCGAGAGGCAAAATGGCGATGCATATATACACCAATACCTAAAAGGATAGGCGATATAAATGACCTAGGCCCACAGATTGAAATAATCGCTTTACTAATACTTTTGCGTTTACTTTGTGCACTTGTAGAATCAGTTTTTGATTGTATCACGATATTTGCGAAACATTGTAACGTTTGTGGGATAATATCTTATTCTCCAATATCCTCGCCGTCAACAGAATAGGATGTCAAATCGTAAGGTTGAGAACGTATATCTTCTATAATTATAGCTGCTGCTGCCGATACTATTCTGAGACGCTCTTCGTACTAATCAGATCGTATCTCTTGGTACCAATTTGTGTGAATTATTTTGTTCGCAGATTCACGAAAGCAGACGACAGGACTGCGCTTAGGACAACTGGTTATTATTAAATTGATCCCAAAATGTGTTTTAGATATTGAGTAGTATATCCATCATCTCCGTCGAGAATTTGAGACATGCGTTCATTAATATCGGATAATAAATACTGACATTCATCGCCGCTTTCGATTTCTGTACAAAGCTTCTGGAATGCTAGTTCTTTTTTATTTAACGGAGGCTTATAACCGTCACTTGGAATTTGTAAAAAAGATACATAACAGTCTTTGTGGTAACGACCTCCTGCTGCCACTAAATCAATAATTCCTGTTATTCTTTCTTTGACTGCCTTACCTAAATCGTCGCAACGGTTGTCAGCTACTGAGTTCAATTTATTTATTAGATTTAAAGTGCTAACCTCACATATTGTACGTCTGTATTTTTGAGGGTGCTTTTAATAGATGATGGCCGAGTATAGTTTTTCTACACTGTTCGTGCACTGTAAGCGGATTTGTTTGTTTTAACGTATTTTCAAGGCCATCTTCCCGGGCTATGCTTGCCTTTATTAATGTGTCAATGCCTCTGTTCACTGTAACTACCTTTCCAGTTTCAAGCGAAAGATTACACAATAAACACTCACTCATTGTTCATTACTACTTCAAACCAGCTATTAATCGAAATATCATGCTACGTAAAGGCGGAAATACCATTTGCGGGACGCGCGATCACTCGGAGCGTTGCAAAAGTGACGCGTACTAACTACAACAAAGCCGAAGGCCGACTGCGTGCGCGGCGCATGTTATTTACTTGATTCCCGAAGCGCGGGCGTGGAGGGGTGTATTTAGGAACGCAAGCGGCGGAGGAGTGGGGAACTGCAGAACATTATTATTTTAAGTGTTTGGGTTCATATGCAAATTTTTAGCTAGTTATAAAGAATTTTATGTTTAAAACCTAATATTCCTGAGCTATATGCTTAATCAATAAAGTTACTCGAAGAGATCAGGCACGAACTCGCACACACAAGACCGTAGTAATAATAATCACTCTGGCGGTGTTATACGTCTCGTATTCGAAAAGAGATAACAAAACTTGTTTTGTACCTGAACTATTTCGATGTTCAATGTTCAAATGGAGAAATCGTTATATATTACAATTCTGAATTTATATACTTATAATGGAAATCGTTTAAAATAAAATTATTGCATCTTGCATTTCAATTAATCAAACTGTGTGTACGAGTATTGCATTGGAATTAATTCACTAAATTAATTCTTGGAAATTAAAAAAAAAAAATACCGGGCGGTCACATAAATCACAATTTGTCACAAAGTAAGGATTTATTTTAAATCGTTACATTATATTGCAAGTTATACGGAGTTAGCAATTGCTGCGGGCAACAGTTAGTTTCCTTATACGACAAAATGTTGTGCCGAAGTCCATCCATCGTCCAGATTTTTTCTAAATCTGACAGGAGAGTCATAAAGGGGGATGCGACCTTCTCATTCGGCTATCCTGTACGTATATAAAATGTGTTATTTCGTTTATTTACTTGAACTATTCAAGTGAACACACATTCTTGTTATCAGCGTAAAAGTGCTTGATAAAACTTAAAATAGAAAATAACAAAAGTAGATGCAGTAATTAATTAAACCCGGGCTTATAATTTTCTACTACCAAGATATCGTGTTCATACCATATAGGGAGTGTAGTGTCTTAATCACACATCGAACCTACGGTTACTGACAACATTATGCCCAATGCCAACGTTGTAAGTCTCGAATTATCGATTACACTTATCAAGTACAAGGTTCGGCTTTATAAATCAGTTATCAGAGTTCTGTTGATTGGCGCGGTTATTAGTTTCTAACAATAGGTGCGATAACCGCGAGGAACAAAGAAATTGAAATTTTGTACATATCTGCAACGAATACAAATATCGTGTTTGTTCTCTGTTAAAGAAATTGAGGTTTTTCGCACTAAAATTAAATTTATTGCAAACAAAAGACAGCAATATATATAATGGACCGCTGGAAAGGAAAAGTAGCAGTTGTTACAGGTGCTAGTGCCGGAATTGGAGAGGAAATTTGCGAACATCTTGTTAATTCAGGATTAAAAGTAATTTGTGTTTTAAATCTTTGACTTTGTCAGGAATATTTTTGTAGGTAGTTGGACTTGCAAGGCGCAAAGAAAGACTAGATGAAATTTCGAAAAAATTAGAAGGAAAACAAGGACAATTTTTTTCGGTAAAAACTGATATTAGCATAGAAGAAGATGTTATTAATGCGTTTGAATGGATTACCAAAAATGTAGGAATTGTCCACATTCTAGTGAACAATGCGGGATTAGGTCACTCAAATAATCTACTTGATGGTGACGCTAAACAATGGAAGGAAGTGTTGGATATCAATTTACTTGGGTTATGCGTTGCAACAAGGGAAGCCATTAAGATTATGCGAGATAATGAAGTGGACGGGCAAATCATTCATATGAATAGTTTAGCAGGACATACTGTACTACCGATACCGAACATGAATGTTTATACAGCTGCAAAACACGAAGTTACTACTTTAACGGAAACTCTTCGCCAAGAATTAATTTCCATTGGAAGCAAAATAAAAATTACGGTAGCCCTTCAAATTCTATTTTGTACAATTGATTTACGCAGGTTTTAGAGCATTAGTCCAGGATTAGTAAAAACCGAAATATTTCGAATAGCTGGATTTCCAAACGAGGTCATTAAGGATATAGAAAATAGTCCAATTTTACTACCTGAAGATGTTGCACAAGCTGTTCTTTTCGTTTTAGGCACACCAAAACACGTTCAAGTAGGATAGCAAGTACATCAATTCTAGGAATTTATTTTTTATTTACAGGTTCACGAAATGTTTATTAGGGCAGTTGGATCGCCAGTATAACTTTTTAAACTTTACAATAATAAATGCATATCTTCAACGTTGATCTTTGTTTTTCTTTTCGACGTTTACATTTTCTAAGAAACAAATATATAGAATTTATGTGCTGGTTCAAACTTTTGCAATATCTAAATAATGATCAACATTATAGGTGTAAACATATCTTTAAAGAAACATTAACTTTACATAACATTTCCTTGTAGGGTTTCTTAATACAAATCCAAATAAGTCTAAAAATTGGTTAAGTAAGATTGAAAATGATCAAACGGTGTTACTGATATTTTATAGAAGCGGGAGGTTTCAGAAATTTTTTTTAATCTGTATCTATATGTTTATGAACCTTTATCTAACATGTAGTCTACCTGACACATATTACTGATTTTGTTTTTACAGTGTTTTCTGTTTTTGTTATTAACGTATTAAAAAGGAGTTGCATAATAATCCTAAAAAATGTTATTAATATTATTTCACTTCCTTTAATTTACACTTTGAAGATTCGAAGAATTTTTTCGATAATTGTGCAGACTCTTTCTTAATATGTTCATAAGGAAACTAGGCAACATTGTAAAAACAAGAACAATAAGCTACGCCAGTTTGAGGTTAATAGATATTGATATGGTAACTTAAAAGTAAAATTCTTGTGCCGCCTGTTTCTATAAAATATCTATAATGCAGTTTAAGCACTTTGAATCATATTTAGTTAATTTTTAGACTTATTTGATATTGTATTAGAAATCTTTATAAACAAAAGCTATGTAAAATTAAATTTTATTTAAGAAATATGTTTTCACATTCTCCAATAAAATTGATGGTTATTCAGTTATTGAATAAATTTGAACTAACACTTAAATTCTACCTTAGGATGTCTTTCCCTTTGAATTATGCGTCGTATAAGGCCAATACTAAATTAAATTTTGGCGGGAAATTTAAATTGTCAAGGTCTCGCGGGAGATTTAAACTTTCAAGGCCGTTTCTTAGAATTTGAGCTTACGTGTTAACTGTCAAAAGTTGTTGCAATTCTTAGAAAACAATTTTCAAGGTTAATTGACCTGCAGGGGTATTCTTAGGATTTTCAAGACCAAGTTCAGTGAAGGTGTGGGTGATTCTTGGACCTTGAAATTTCTCAGTGTCACTTGTATATTGGTGGGAAATTTAATTTTTCAAGGTCAAGTTCATTGTTGGTCAAGTGTTAATTCTTAGAATCAAAGTTATTACAATTCTTAGAAATCAATTTTCAAGGATAATTGGCCTGCAGGAGTATCATATTGCAATACAAACAGTTCAAGGAAACTTGAAGAATGACAGATTGTTGTGTATGCTAAAGCTAGGTCAAGGTTAAATGGTTCACGTTTTGGCTAAATTGAGTGAAGCTCTTGAAGGTCAATATTTATTGGTATAATATTACAATTCCTATAAATCAATTTTCAAGGTCACCTGCAGGGGCAATTCTTAGAATTCTAAACAGTTCCTGGAAAGATGAACAGGTTGTTGTCTAAAAGGTCGGTCAGGTTAAATGGTCCTTGGATAAATTGAGTGAAGAAGGTCAAATTCATCTAAAAAGCGCATGGCAACAATAATGGGTTGTTACGCTAAAAAGTAAGTCAAAATGAAATGGGTCTTGTATTGACTCCATATACAGGTGTGTATCTGCTCGGTTTTGAGTGGTTTTTATGTACCTGGCCAAAGTTTATTGATCAAGGTGTGTCACCTTGAGATATCTAAAAAGTATAAAGTGATACTTGTAGCGGTATCATATTACAATTCTAAATTGGCTAAATTGAGTCAAACTCTTCATCAAATTTTATTGGTAAAAAATGTAATCAGCTTATGGAAACAGGAAGAATGGCAGGTTTGATGTCCATGCTAAAAAATACATCAAGATTAAATGGTTCTTGTATTGGCTCTGTGTATCTGTGTATCTAAGCATCAGTGTATCTGTGTAAGTGTCGAGCTCTTTAAGGTCAAATTTTATTAGCAGGGTTAAATCAAAACAACTATTTCGAACTGTTTAAAAATGTGTGTGTCCTCGACATATCTAAAAAGTATACAGCGATAGATATAGCTGTAATATTAATACTAATCATGGTGAACGTATGGTGATGGAAACAGCTGATTTTAAATGTATATTACCTTAGCGATTTTATGGGTATTTTAAAGAAGAAACCTGCATTGAAGAACTTAAAACGTTGCTAAACATGAAGGATGTGTTCCTTAATGGTTTAGGGGCGGTTGGACAAACAACAAACATAACATTTTGTTTTCAATAATACCCCACACAGTTGAAGTAATTTGATATTGTGCTGTTGGTACTGTCAAAGTACTGATGTTAGTAGTAGTAATAAAAATGACTGGAAACAAGATCAAGGTTATCCTTATTCTAACACTGACTGGCCATCATTTCAACAGAAAGATGATATATCAGCAATGTACAAACAAGCAACTAAGGAAAACTTAATTGATTGTGTTTCTTATAAACCGTCGAATGATACTCATTATACAAAACATGTAAAAATACAGTACACACCTCAACCTTGCATCAGTAGTGCGTATAGGGTGCGGTAACTGCGATCAAAGCAATAATGTTGTGTTGAACACAAGTGAAATGAACATCTAGGATGGCATTCATATGTTGAATTACAATTCTTCAGATCTCAAGAAATTGAAAACCAAATTGATTAGTCAAATGTAAATACTGTCTATGAGCAGCAATATGAATCTCTATCTACCAATCTTGGTATTTACTACAATTGGGAATTGATTGAAGGATATGACAGAATTTTGAAAACTGTTATGATAGCAAACTACAACTACTGTTCTTGCACTTTCCATGTTCATAATGCAGAAGAACTATCCAATTTAAAGGATATAATAAGCTATCGATTGAGGTTTCCTGAGTCCTACTATCTAGCATGAAAATTTTACACAGTAAGTTGTTAACTACCGTCGTTTTCTCGAGAAAGAATTCTATAGTAGTGATGATGACATTTATAAAACCATTGAAGATGTTATAAATGCAAAGTATAATGTTAATTGACATAACACTGTATGCTTAATGGAAATATTGCATTATAGTCCTGCTTATCTAACATATAGCATTTACTAAATGAAGAAATATTAATAACTGTACTTTGTTTTCTTTTTGTATCGATTTAAACCACCAGGATGTTTCTCAGGGTTCTAGCTTCGTAGTTTTTCTGCTTTGCATTGGGCTGTTCTTGTTTTGACTAAATGAATGAGTCATGATGATCTAAGTGTCCTAGCAATAACATCAGAATACGAGTGGAACAATTTAAATTATTTGTCATGGTTACATGCTTGCCCTCGTGTCTCAAGGTTAGTGGTTTCAAAAGCAAAATAAGCATTCCTTGAAGTTTAAATTCTTGGAAATAACAAAGATGCGTTCCTAATCAAATCGCTGACTTCGTGCATGATTGGTAATGCTCAGTTCTAAAAATAGAATCTGTATATGGAAAAGAAGAAAGATAAAAAAGTATATCAAGGTTAGATGGGTCTGGCTAAATTGTTGTTTGTAATAATAAAAAGATTATGCTTACAGTGTGTGGGTTTTCATTTACTTTAAAGTTTACATAATACTACTGTCCTAACCACCAGGATCGGCCTCAGGATGAGGTAACTGTTGATTGAACAAATGTATGGAAATCAACAAAAAACAAAATACACCCACGTACCACATAAAATTAAAAAACACCGAACGCGTTTCGATCATCAGCGGTGGACTAGGGCGAACATCAGCGAGTAACGCTTCGTTGCTTATCTGGTGAAAGTGAAAGTGAAAGTTATGAAAGTTTAATGAGTTATGAGTAGCCTAAATGTCCTTGATCATTATTATTCATTAGAATTTGTTTGTTTTCGAAGATTTCTAAACTTTCATAACAATCAAGTTCGTGCTGGTTACTAACATGTTTGATTACCTTATCTACTACATGATTTTTATCAAACGTAAGGCTATGGTAGACTTGTCCCAACATTTGTAGAAAAATCAGTTAATGGAAAAACGTGAGAGCCTTGAAGGTCAAATTTTTGGGAATCCAACTATTTCTAGCAAAATAAGCATTCCTTGAAGGTTAAATCCAGGTAAATAGAAAAATAAGCCTTCCTAATGAAATGACTGACTTATTACATGCTCAGTTGTAACAATAGAATCATATTGATAAAGTTGCATAATTCCATCTGGCCTTCACTGCTCAGAAAATTATCATAATTAATTTTAAATGCGTAAATTCATCATAAAGCTACGGATAAAGAGATTTTAAGTGAGATCTGACAGCATGTCATTGACTTTATTACGTTCATTTTTACTTTACAAGGTAAAAATTTTTAAGGTAATTACATTAATTATAAAACAAAAATTCTAAATAAAATTTGCAAGTGTTCATGTTCACATGCTTGTATGAAGGTCATTACTGTTTCCCTTCATGCTATTTTTAAGTAAAGTACTATCAATTAGAGGTATTCTTAGAAATAGAATTTTCAAGGCCACCTGCAGCGATATCTTAACTGATATATAAAATTCATTACTCGTCAATATTCTGGGTAACACCAAACAATCTCAGGTTTAGATATTGTATTTTTATTACAGTTTCAAGTACTTCTGCTTATCCGAAAAGATTAAAAAAAAACAGATAATTTTCATTACAATGCAGGAGTGTGAAGAGCCCTACACGTGTAGAAGATTATGTATTCGTTTCTCTCTCTCTCTCTCTCTCTCTCTCTCTCTCTCTCTCTCTCTCTCTCTCTCTCTCATTTTCGTGAATTATATAGATCATCTGCATAATTTTTTTCTTGTTTTATTTACGAGATGATCAGTCACTTAAAAAACGGATAAGCAACAGTCCTTGAAACTGCAATAAAAATGCAATATATAGACGTGAGAAAGTTTCTCCGGTAAACATCATGATTGGAACATTCTTGATGAGTATTCCCATTTAGGTGTTCTAAATTTTTTTCTAATACTACCACTGTAAAGGGGGGGGGTGCATTTAGAATTGATAGTACTTTACATAAAAAACTGCATGAAGGGAATCTGTAATGAAGAATTTTTGTTTTATAATCAATGCACCTTTCTTATAAATGTTTATTGCCTAAAATTAGATTTTGTTGTAACATGAAAAATCTTGATTTGTATGAAATTAATGTAAACTTAAAATGAACGCCTTAAAGTCAATGACGTGCTGTCAGCTGCTTAATAAGTATTATTGTCTATTCATTAATATTTAGGATTATTCCAAATTTACTATTTATAATTGACCAAAGTGGCTTGTTTTTATTTATAAGATACTTTAGCTCTCACTTGAAATCTCTTTGTCTATGAAAATTTATTGATTTATGTGATTTTAGCAAACTGATTAACCTAAAAATGCTGAAGATAAGTTTCCGTTTTGCACTAAAACTCTTTATTTTTACACCATCATTACTCTATATGAATATTTTCAAGAAAAAATCATAAACAGATGAATTTACGCATTTAAGATCTAATTATGATAGTTTTCTGTACATTGAAGACCAGATGAAGTTATGCAATATGCAATAATTCTTCAATGGCCTTTACTAACGTTTTACTGGGAATATCACCTCATATGTTCACACGGCTAGTCTTGCTTAATAGGTGGGAAACCACTTCCACCTGTTAGAAATTTTGTTAACGTCAGCAGATTTACTTTCACATAGTCTTAGGCATTTACTTTATCATTAGTTACGTACGTACATCTAAAAGAATGTCTTCATTATCACTCAACAAAAAAGTCAGTATTTTGTATAACCTTTGATGCAGCCGCCTTCATTTGAGCCGCTCCCGATGCATGCGCTTGATGGAAAACAAGAAGATATATCAATTCGTGGTGATAGTGATGTTGATTCACTAGACTCAGGCGGACTATCATCGTCGTGTGCCAGTTCTTTTACACACTTAAATATTGAGGAAGATTTCGGTGGATTCTTTGAAAAGTGAGTACACTTTACATAATTTAAAGTTTTTTATAACAATTTATTTGATAGCTACGTTACTAATTTTCTCAATTATTATTTTTGTAGCGTTGCATCTGCAGCAATTGTGATTAGGGAAGAGGGGCATGAATCCCGTACCAAACTCAAACAACCATTCAACAATTCAAGAAAAAAAGTGTGAGGTGGTTATAAAACATTCTAAATAACTACAGTGAGATAGCAGGGGCGGAAAAAGTGAGGCAAGTAACAATTGAATTTACTGAGACTAATATTTTTTTGGAAAACGTGCAACAAAATATAAGGAACACGCAAAACGTACTTCATACTATCGAACATTTGGATGTTTAGCAGTTTATTTAGTGAATTGCATAAGGTTAATAATTTTTCGGAAAATGTGTGACAAAGTATAAGGAACATGTAAAACGTGCCTCATTAGCAGTGTATTTATTTTTTAGTGTTACTAATTAGTTTTTGAGTGCATTCTTTTGGATGTAAAAATACGTAGCTAAATGTTGGAATAAATCTATTTTTTAATTTCTCATTTACTGCTATTGACAGTGAATTTATTTTTAATGTTATTAAATAGTGTTTTGAAAGCATTCTTCTACATGTATGTATGTAACTAAATGTTGAATAAAAATGTTTAATTTCTTTTTTTATTTCTATTATTTGTAGTACAAATATTCCCAGGATCCTTTAACCCTTCAAGAATTCAAAGATGCTAAAAGTGATGAACTGTATTTAGAAAATAATTTGAAAAACACTTGAATATATTGTTAGTACCCTTAACATGAAATAAAATATTAGTACAAGCTACAGTTTTGTCTAGTCTTGAGAGGCTTCAGCAATACATAGAGCGTGACGGTCAGCATTTTGAGCATTTTAAAAACCTTCCTCCTTTAAATCGGTCCTTTCTAGGGCCACAAATAGAAACAATTCCAGAAAAATATAGTTAAAAAAATAAAAATTTAAGTGATTTTCATATAGTTTTTTTTGCCGATATTTTAGGTTAGGAACAAGATATAGAGATGAGGTTTTCTCCAGCTTGTTTAGGCATCATTTAGCTACTTGTTCGTGAAAAAAGTCATAGGAATGCATTTAATTTTTTTTCGAAAATTAACCGTCTCTATCGGAATGTCGAACAAAGCCCTCTAGCGACGACATGTGAAATAACAAAACTTCAAATATTATAACATTGGTAGCCCAAGAATAGCCCATTTCAACGCGCCCAAGCTTGTTAAAATCGGCTCAGCCGTTACGAAGATGCAGGGGGTTATTTAAGGAAACCTTTAAATACCCCCCACCACTTTATTTTTAGACATACGTCAAAAAGTGCCAAAAAAAAGTTCAGATTATCCTCGAGTTTAAATACCAGTTATTTTTTTATTAGGTTTAACAGCAGAATTGACAGAAACATCACTTTTTTAGATTCAAGATTGCAGTTACGCCCCCAAGCGGCCATTTCAGAACCTTGAAAATATTTTCCAGATTTTTGTATTGGGCGTTTTAATAATAACTTTTTTTGCGCAAGCCTCTACGATGGATAGTTTCCCAGATACAGTACCTCGCATTCTTAGTTGGCCACCCTGTACAATAATTCTCGAATTTTGTTTCTGCACAGCGAATATTTCAACACCTCAACCAGCCTAATTGAACCTGAATACCCCAATTTATAAGATTTTCCGAACTTTTAACTTATGTGATCTTTTCAAAATTGAAATATATCATTCAAATTCATACAGATGCGTAAATGATGGCTAAATCTGAATATTTAGCTTTTGGTGATGTAGTTGTCTGAGATTCATTAATTAACTAGTATTATAACAATTTCTAAATAAAATTTTACTGTAAAATCACTCAGAATTTACTCAACGTAAATACGCTTGAAAGCACTTAAACACATCGTTGTAAATTCAACCCTTAACATGAAATATTAGTAAAAAGGATTATAATTCCCATAAGTTTGTACGATAATACTGCTTCTGCACAGCGAGTATTTCAGCATCTGAACCGACCCAATTGAACCTGATTACCCCAATTTGTCAGATTTTCCGAAATATTTTAATACACAATCATGGGTGGGTTCAAGAAAATACTCGTGCGATAGGTACAAATTTTCCATCAACTAGTGGTTGTAGGAGTCAACCAGCTACCTACGTAGTTAAATGGATCAATCCACTTTGCAAAATGTTCTCCCTGAGCTTTTAAAAGATGCTGCCTCAGGGGTAGGAAATCTTATGCATGATGAAGCACACCGCTTCTGGTTAAACAGACCCCCGCTTTTGGAAAACAGACCCCATTTTTGGGATAGAGACCCCTGTTTTTGGAAAACGGCTATCTGTATTTGGGAAACAGACGCCCGTTTTGGAAAAAATAAAGCAAATAAGAACCCACACACACTGTAATCATAATCTTTTTATTATTACAAACAATTTGTCCAAAACCATCTAACCATCAGATAAAACCCTGCACTTGATTGCCCACATATGTGTTCTTGAGCAGTCAGCTAGGATGAATGAGCGATTTGATTGGTTCCTCTAGGTAATGGCTACCGCTTCTGGGGAAACTGACTCCGTTTTTTGAGGAATAAACCCCCGCTTTTGGAAAACAGCTCTCTGTATTTGGGAAACGGACCCAGTTCTCATGAGAAACAACTACCTCACCCTAAGACAGATCATGGTGGTGAGGATGGTAGTATTATGTAAAAGATAAAGCAAATAAAAACCCACATACTGTAAGCATAATCTTTTTATTATTGCAAACAGCAATTTAACCAGAATCATCTAGCCTTGATATACCTTTTGGCATAGACAACGACTTACCATTCTTCCTGTTTCCATCGACTGATTCTATTGTTAGAACTTGCAATGATCCTGCTGGAATCCTTACAAATTTTCCATTCCTAGAAATAATTCATATCAATCCTTATTTACAAATTGTTTCCCCAATTGCATTATCATCGTTTAAAAATGATATCAGTTGTTATTTCGCTCCCCAGTCCAACATTCTCTCTCTCTCTCTCTCTCTCTCTCTCTATATATATATATATATATATATATATATATATATATATATATATATATATATATATATATATATATATATATATATATAAACCGCTCTTCATCCATTATAAGAGATTACTTTGCTTTTAATTTACCTCTTACTACTTACTAACATTGTAATTACACCTGACCTGATACAAAACACCTTAGACATTCTCGATAATTATTATAACCTGTGTTACGAATTAATCCCTGACCAGACATTCCTTTTTCCTTACTGCAATCATCCTGACTTATTCACTTACTCACAGGACCAGATACCTTACTCGACACTGATTTTCATAGAACTCCACCTGACTAGCCACCAACGTTAAGACACTTTCACCCCCTTTACTCCACTCTGGCCACCCAAGTTACTAACGCTCCTGATCCAAAACCAGTTACCAGATACTATCAGTCCCCTCTCGCACTTCCAACTACCATAGTCGCAGGCACATTGATATCAAACTTTATTATCTGCTATAGCACCGAGATCGGAATAGGAAATTGTCTAAAGCACGTAGTAGGTTAATTGACGGAGGTACTACCCCGTATTTTCACATAGTGCGTTCTTTGCTACCTATTATATAATTATATATTTTCACCACAAAAGCCAAAAGTTCGCCACAAGAGCCACAAGCGATTTAAACCAATTTTATAAGTTGAACTGACATTGTTGGCCATTTTGCACCGACTTAGAGCTTTAAAATATAAGTACAGAAGTGGATATTGTACTGAACGTTCGGGCCCCGAACAAATACTCACATCTGGGTCAATCAATTAACCCTAAACTATCTCAACATCCCTACAACAAGTAAACGGAGGTGTCGACCCCAAATACAGAGTTTCATATCACTATGGTCCCAAAACCACTTTTTACGCTCTATTGTCAATCCCCTAGACATTCCTGATTGTTTAAGACATCCCCTAATTCAAATTTGTAGAAACACGTGGTTGGCGACCACCCACATTTATTACCAAAATTGAATATTATTGAATATACTCACCTAATGTAACCGCCCATATATCCCGGTAGAACTTCACTAAAATCTGAATACACCAGACGGATAATTAGTACACTAATTAACATTTTCACAATTTCACTGATAACAAAAATCATCCAATTACTAATCGATATTCTACAGCATCCTCCAGAGAGGTCGATACCGGCGGTCTGGAAAATTGACAGTGGCGTTCCTTCCCGAGGGTCCACCAGAATTGTTGTTTCATTTTTCATTAATTATTAATTTTCTTAAATACTTGAGATTTCTTTTTAGTTTATTTTTATTAGTATAGAGAGTTCCTTTTATTTTTATATTAATAGTATTGAATAAAACTGTAACCCGATCCTGGAAGTCTCATTGCTTACACACGAGCTACTAGAAATTTGTTTTGTAGACGTACGTCACAAACTGGCGCTTAACAACGAGAGGGATCGAGCACTATCAGGTGAATATTAATCTTTCTTTAATAAGACGCAAATAATTGTGTAAACATTAATTTCTTATTTCAGATTATTGTTGAGTAAAATAAATAATTATTTCTTACAGAAACCCACAAAAATATTAGTAATAATTCTTCTTTTCAGAAAGACAGGGGTAAAACCAATTTTGTTGTAATAACAAATTGAAATTAAAATTAACCATTTTTTCAGAGAAAAATTAAAATTAATCATAATTCATACATAGGATTCAAATTAAGTTGAGTGCTGCTCAGTGATTAATGGCTCCTCTACAGAAGAACCAAAAATTAAGGGTTTTAACACAGGTATCAACAATTCTGTTACAAGAAACACTAAAAGTATTAACAGATTTCAAAATATTTAGTGTTTAATCATCTTTTTACAGGAAATCCAAAAGTGTTTACAGTTTGCAAATAATTAGTGATAACCAAAAGTGTTTTAGGTTTCAAATAATTATTGATTAACCACTTTGTTTCAGGAATACTTAAAATTAAAGGGGTCATAAATTTGAAGTAGTAAATGATTAACAATTTTCTTGCATCAAACTTAAAAATAACAGTCTTTATAAAATCCAAAACTGAAACAGTATTCAGCATTTCAACAGCCCAACCAGAGTAATGTTGGTTCTTCTTCAACCAGTCCGGAACCTGAAAACAGAAAGAATGAGTGCCAGTCAGTCAGAAGAAAAGGATATTCGAGTGGGATGGGTGTATACACTCAAGAAGGATAATTTAATAGAAGAAGCAGGAAATTATCGTCTCGATGCTACAGGGACTAGTGATACTCTCCGTACTCGTATTATTAAGTATCTTAGAACTCGAGAAGGACAAATAGACTTACCCATACCTCGAGGACATGTTTCACGCCCAATGAGCCAAGAAATACTGCACCTGGTCCATCCACCTCAAGCATTATCGGAGTTCCAAATAGAACTGCTGATACATGCGACAAAGTTCAAAAGTGGGGAATTAAATATGACGGTATTAGTGATCGAATGTCCTTCCTCGAGAACCTACAAGCACTCCAAGGTTGCTATCACATTCCTGAGAGTGACATGCTACAGGCCCTACCGGAACTGTTCAAAGACAATGTCTTACTTTGGTACAGAAATGATCGAAACTATTGGATTACCCGGAACGATTTCTTAAGAAACTTCCGACTTCAGTTTTTGCCACCACGTTACCAGTATGAACTTGAAGAAGAGATCCGAAACCGCGTACAAGGACCAAAGGAGAAAACTGTGGACTATGTCACCCCCATTTTAACGTTAATACGAAGACATGAAGGATTAAATTGTCATAACCAACTGGAACGGATCAATGAGAACCTGAGGACCGAATGTGAGTATTATATGCGTCATAAATGTTTTAATACATTACCTGAACTACTAAAGATGACCAGTCATTACGAAAGGCTGCCGAAGAAAAACTATAACCCTGTCTCAGTTGCCACTTCGCCTCGAGTGCGCTTTCACAATATCCACACCCTTTCTACCTCTCGTATCGAACCCATTCAATCTACAACACAACAAACCAGTCAACGGGCCGATATCTCAAGTTTAATCTACAAACAGGAAGATGTGTGTTGGAACTGTGGTGAGAGAGGACACATACGAACCCAGTGTAAGGGCATCTTCAAACCTTTCTACTCGAGATGTGGAAAAACAGGAGCTTTAGCCAAGAATTGCCTCTGTCCCCGTTCGGAAAACAACAATCGCCAGTGAAGGACGTAAGGGAACCTCCACTATCACAGGCTATGTCGCTCAACTCCTACTACAAACCAGCTAAGTCCAAGGGGGAATGGCATGAGTGGCTACAGAAAATCAAAGAATTTAATTAACCCCCAACAATACCAGTGCTCTTGCCTGTCTCCAGATGATAGGTTGTTTGTGATTCTCCAAATATGCGGTCAATCAGTCCAAGCCCCGAAGGATACTGGTGCATCTCGCACTTATTTTGGCGGCAAGGTGAAAACTATATTGGTGCACAGCTCCATCTTTCCCGAGAAGCTCACTCAACAACTCGTTCGCTTGGCAGACAATACACCATTCATTCATTATGTTGTTACCGTTTTCCCGCGATAATAGGTCAGAAAACATAGTAGTGGGACAGTGTTTACCAATGCTTTCCACTGAAGTAGTGCTCGGATTAGAGATCGAATCCGGCGTACAAGGGAGTTGGAAGATGTGCTTCCCCAACATTCACACAACCGCCATCCTGAGGGAATATCGCGACACTGTCACCGCCGGCCACCTAGGTATCGCCAAAATACTCTCCTGAATATACAGACACTACTATTGGCCTGGAATAAAAGGTAATATAATAAAACACATTAAGATGTAATATGTATTGATATCCTTGGCGAATCATTAGCATAGATCTAATAGGACCTTTGCTCAGGACAGAAGAAAGGACACACGTTCGTATTGGTATTCCAAGACTGTCTGACAAGATAGGTAGAATTGAAACCTCTTCTCCACGCTACTAGACCGGCGATTATCCAGGCTTTCCGAGAACAAGCAGTTCATCGCTATAGGTGTCCGCACAAACTCTTCACAGGCAACGGTCCTCAATACACTAGCCGTTTATTTACGGAGGCCCTAGAAGGACTTGGCATTACACATAGTTTAACACCACCATATACTCCCCAAGTCAACCTAGTGGAGCGTGCCAACAAGGTAATAGGTACCATCATTGCTCAGTCCACCGGAAAGGATCACAAAGAGTGGGGCACACTTACTCGAAATATCCTTTGCAATAAACTACATTCCTCCACAGCCACCACATCCAACGGCCCAGGAGCAATCTCGCCATATGAAAAGGATCGAAGATTTGAGACATCTCGCCAGAGACACATTATACCTCGACACCCAGAAGAGAAGTTACGATCTCCGACGTCGCCTCTATCGTCCACGAATTTAGTATATAAACGCACTCATTTTCTTTCCAGCAAAATTAGCACCCAAATTCACCGGCCCATATATAATAACCAAAATTATCTTACCTGTAATCGTAAAACTTCGTGATCCATTCACGAAAAAGATAACAGGACCAGTCCATATCAAGGACTTCAAAAGCGTCGACGCAGAACTTCCCCCTTCGCAAACGATATCTTCCGCCACTACAACCAGACTTCGGAGGGGCAACACCGACGATAAGGAGTATATAAACGAAATTCCCAGACCAGACCATCAGTCTCTGAAAATGGCACCAACTCGTCTGACCAAAAATAAACACCGCAGTCGCCTTACCATCCGTCCATAGCAACCACACGGATATCAAACACCAGGTACGGAAAAGATGCCTCCTGCATCCTTGTCCTACAACCAAATCGAATTAAGTCCGTACCGTTATTCCACACTTACCTGAACCAACTGCAATACCTGACCTTCCTGATTTTGAAATTCCTCTGCCTTCTAGTCCTCTACCACCATTACCCTTCTGTACATTGTTTAATTGGGAACCCTCTCCAATCCTGACACGACCCAATGGCCTTCCCTTCACTCCAGGTACTCCTTCTCCTTTGCGGCAGATGGTACAAGACCTCGATGCTCTAGAATTTGAAATATCGACTCAGGCTGCCAGTGCTACAACAGACAACACCGGGATAACGTTGTTGAGCATCATTGACCGACCTTCATCACACCTTTCACCCAATGTGCCCTGTAGAGGAAGACGGCTCGTCAGGAATCGCCGCCGAGTGAAGATTCGCCTCCCTAATGGCGAGTTCATGAGGGTGAAGAGGACCATCGCTCTGGAGTATGGACTCATGAATCTCTCGACCCTCGGGTAAAGGTGATGTGTAATGATCCTGCTTGAATCCTTACAAATCTTCCATTTATAGAAATAATTCATATCAATCCTTGCTTCCAAATTGTTTCCCCAACTGTATTATCATCGTTTAAAAATGATATCAGTTGTTATTCCGTTTCCCCACTTCAGCCTTCTCCCTATATACATAACCGCTTCTCAGCTATTATAAGAGATTACTTTGCTTTTAATTTACCTCTTACTACTTACTAACATTGTAATTACACCTGACCTGATACAAAACACCTTAGACATTCTCGATAATTATCATAACCTGTGGTACAAATTAGTCCCTGACCAGACATTTCTTTTCCTTACTGCAATCATCCTGACTTATTCACTTACTCACATGACCAGATACCTTACTCGACGTTGATTTTCATAAAACTCTACCTGACTAGCCACCAACGTTAAAACACCTTCATCCCCTTCACTCCACTCTGACCACGCAAGTTACTACCAGTCCCGATCCAAAACAAGTTGCCAGACACTGTCAATCCCCTCACATACTTCCAACTACCCTAGTCGCAGGCACATTGATATCCAATGTTCTTGGCTGCTATAGCATCGTTTTGTAGACGAACGTCACAAAATGAGCATGTACAAAGTTAGCCATTTGATTAGGAACGCTTATTTCGCCATTTCCATGAATTTACCTCAAAGGAATGCTTATTTTGCTAGAAATAGTTAGATTTCCAGGAATTTTACCTTCAAGTCTCATCAACTACCGCATCCTGAGACAAATCCTAGTGGTTAGGACGGTAGTATTATGTAAAAGTTAAAGTAAATAAAAACCCACGTACTGTAAGCATAATCTTTTTATTATTACAAACAACAGTTTAGCGAGAACCATCTAACCTTGATATACTTTTTTAGCATTCTTCTTTTTGTTTCCATGAACTCATGAAGTCAGCGATTGGATTAGGAACGCTTATTTCGCTATTTCCAAAAATTTTGACTTCAAGGATTGCTTATTTTGCTCTTGAAACCACTAAGCTTGAGACACGGGTGAATTATATATTATACTTTGCAATTATAACACCTTAAATATCTTTATAAATTTCATCACTACCATAGAAAACGACGGTAGCTAACAACTTGCAGCATAAATTTTTCCTAGAAGGATGCTAGCTTGTAGAATTCAAGAAATTCCAATCGTTAGCTAATTATACCCTTTAAAATAAATAGTTCTTCTACACTATGAACATTGAATGTGCAAGAATAGTAGTTGTAATTTGCTATTATAACAGTTTGCCATTTCATATCCTAATAAGTAAATACCAACATTGGTAAATAGAGATTCATAATGCTGATCATAGACTGTACCTTCACATTCAATTGGTTTTCAAGTTCTGTAGATCTGAAGAATTATAATTCAACACATGAATGCCATCTTAGAAGTCAATTATACTCCTTCGTGTTCAACACCACATTATTGCTTTGATCGCAGTTGCCGCGCCCTACATGCACGACTGATGCAAATGTTGAGGTGTATACTGTATCCAATTTCTACATGTTTTGCATGATGAATATCCGACAGTTTATGAAAAACACAATCAATTGAGTTTTCCTTATCTGCTTGTTTGTACACTCCTGATAAATAATCTTTCTGTTGAAATGATGGCCAGTTAGTGTTAGAAGAAGCAGCACCAACAGCACAATGTCAAATTACCTCAACTATCTGGGGTATCCATATATAATGGTAAAAACTTCTGAGTTTTGATCGTGATGCTTCCATTATACTTGTAAAACAACTTTGCTTGCTCGCAACCCCACTATGACTAAACCCTGTTTAAGGAATGATTATTTACATATGGTGAGGTTGTAGCACTACTATTAAAAACAAAATGTTGTGTTTGTTGTTTTTCAAATCGCCCCTAAACTTCTAGGAACACATCCTTCATGTTTAGCAACGTTTTAAAGTCTTCAGTAGGGGTTTCTTCTTTGAAATGCGCATAAAAGCGCTGAAGTAATATGCATTTAAAATCAGCTGTTTCCAACACTATATGCTCACTATACCTAGTATTAAATACAGCTACTTCTATCATTTTATACTTTTTAGATATCTCGAGGCCACACACATTTCTAAAGAGTTTTCAATAGGTGCTTGGATTTAACCCTGCTGATAAAATTTGACCTTGAAGAGCTTGACTCAATTATACAGATACACACATACACAGATACAGAGATACAAAGAGCCAATACAAGAACCATTTAACCTTCAGCTATTTTTTAGCATAGACAACAGACCTGTCATTCTTCCTGTTTCCTGTTGCCATGCGCTTCTTAGATGAAATTTACCTTCTTAACTGAATTTAGTCAAGGGTCATTTAACCTG